>CM056504.1:36755262-37303522 GCA_029783415.1 Anisodus acutangulus
TAGAATCTGGGCTAAGTCCAAATAAGTTAGTAATTTGGATTAAAAGGTTGTCTTGAACTTGAGTTGAATCAAAAGTTTTGAAAAGTGGAATATGATTGTTGACTATGGGACTATAGCATGCAAAAGGAAATAAAATTATTTTTTCCTATTATATCTTTTTCCAAAAATCAATTTGTTATTTTAATGGAACTATACTACCTTTGAAACTTAGAAAGGATTTTTGAAACAAAAGATGCAAGTGTGAAAATAGTCGATTTAGTTGAACTAAATGTAGAGTTCTACTCAAATTCACATTTGAGTGTTCTTAGTCCGAAAACAAAATTAACTAAACCATCCCATGCGTACTATTTTTGGCGGAAGTTTTTGACTCTTTATTTTAAAAAATAAAATCTTCAGTTTTGAATGAATGAAATGACCAGTTACTTTGCTGATTTTAAATACTAAAATAATTTAAATCATTTAAAAGTATGCTATAAACCCGTAGGTCAACCGTATTCTACAGATCCTTAATACCGGGGTGCTAACACCTTCCCCCGGGGATCACAAGAATTCTTACCTCGACTCTGATTTAGATAGGATTTTTCAATGAAATTTGAATAAACTCTTTCATACTGGTTTTCCTAAATTACCTATAAATTATGTGGCGACTATTGAGCTGTTGGGCCTACGAGCCCAACAACATCATTTTCATCGAGTCCATGAGCTACGAAGGCCCAACCATGGGTAAAAATGATAGAAGACCCAACCATAAGTAAAAATGGTCTTGACAATAGAAATTTCCTTTCTGTATTTTTATAAACTGTATTTGGTGGGTCGGTATACCCGCCACCCGTTCGCTTTACTTTTATGTATTTTGTTTGCTACTTGTGTAAAACTTTAATTATCATTGGAACCTAAAGGATAGAACTTAATTATATAGAGTTGCTATTTTACGCCTTTGAAATAAATAAAAGATCGTTTTGGATAATTGAATAAAGTCGTTTGATGTTATATTATATATGTCTTTAAATCAAATCAAGTTTATAAAATGCTTTGAAAAAATATGAAATTGGTTTAAATAAATCAAGTCTTGAATAAATACATTTTTGTATAGTTTTTAGATATCTCCCAATATAAAAAATGAGAAAATGCCATTATTAAATTAGAGTTTAGGTAAGGAAACAAACTCCCAAGGTGCCTCTTCGGAAAAATCATTTTATTAATGTTGTATTTTAAATTCCTTATTTTCTTAGAAGTAATAATTTTTTACTATCTATGTGGTAAAAAGAAAAACAAAAGAAGTATTTTTGCTAAAAGGTTGAAATTTTAAAAGAGGATTTTTGTGCCAATTCTTTTTAAAAAATGTGTGTGTGTAAAGCTTTTGGCAGAAAGTGATTTGAAATGACTATTATATTTGCAATATTTTTAAACACATAAACAATTTTAAGCAATATTATATTATATAAGAACTGAGGTCAACCGTATTTTACGCATCTTTAATACTGGGGTGCCTAACACCTTTCCCGGGGATCATTTGAACCCTTACCCGAACTCTGGTCAATATTGAATTTTTCTCTTGTTTTGAAAAATCCTTTTTAATATGATTTTCCTATTTTTTCTTATAAAGTAGGTGGCGACTCTAAAAAATAAATATAATCTCAAGAGTCCACAAGTTATCCAATAGATTTTGTGTCCCACGTAAAAGTGAACTTTAACAGATGGCGACTCCGTTGGGGATTTTAGGTTCTAACCATAAGGGTTCCAATAATATGAATTTGCTTTCATAAACTGTTTATGTGTTTATTTTACCACAAATATAACTGTCATTTCATGCATTCATCTTCCACAAAATGGCATCCACACACACTTGCATCTGTGCACAAAGACGATTATGTGGATTCGCAATCGTCCAGTAAAAAACCAAAAATACTTCTTTGGAACCTGTTGCAGATTTAGTTGGTTTGTTGTCGTCCAACAGTCAACAACGATTCAACCCCAGTTATCCACTCGGGTCCCCAGTTATTTGAAAAGGTCCACTTTTGTACAACTAGGATAGAGCTAAGTCAAATCCCTATTAAATTAGCGCATATTGACCTAGACAGGTTCAAGTATCTCAGACCTACCTGGACCTATTAGGGAGACTCTTTTACGTGTTCGCGTGGTCGGTGACCCGATGATTACGTTCATCCAACTATGTGCTATGTGCCAACATAATTTGTGACATATGGGTTATACCATTGTCCGAGGGGCGGGGCCTAACAATGTGTTGTCTGTGTAGATGTCTACCAAATTCTGGTTTGATATGATATTGGGAGCACCAGAGTTATTGTCAATGTGGTGGTACAATTTACACGACAAGCACCGTAGAGAGATTAGATGTTGTTTAGGATACCTACCCTCCCTCATGTATATAAAGGGTTGTAAAGTGCTTATCGAAGTCTTAACCGAATACTGAGATAACGACATGATGGTGTTTAGGTTTGGGCTTATAGAGCTAACCCCGATCTTGAAAGAAATTCCGGATGCCATAGACAATAATGGAATATGTCTAAGAAAAAGACAAAACCCGATCACAACCTCTTAGTCCCAAACAAACCCACCCCAGCTGAAATTTCCAAAATGTTGTCCTTATCCCAAGCCTCCTGGATATCTGGGAAAATAATAGCCTTCAGAGATTTGTACTAAAGATTCGGCAGTAAAGGGGGGTTCGTAAACAATTCCCACGAGTTCCACTCTTTCAAAGATTGACACGTTACCCAACCGTTAGCCTTCTCCATCGGTTTGCTAGGCACCATGGTATTCCTTCAAAATCTCAACCTCGCTATAAACACCCGAGTCATCTCAGTCGCCCATGCCTTCTTCTACGAGGTAGCCAACAATGGCAAAGTACCCAAATACTTTGACATAGTCCCAGCCATCCTCGCTGATATGTACTGAGCCGTGGGTAGCTGCAGAAACCAACTTAGGTTCTTTAAGGGGTGCAGCCTATTACTACAGTGGTGGATTCTCAAACACCTCCAGGAAATCATAGGTCCCCCAATCTTACCCATTGATATCCGAAAGGATGACTTGATGAACCATGATTTCCCATGTCAAACCAAAAGAGAGTGGTCTCTTTTCTTTGCGGGACTTGGAGAAAAGGATATACAGTGGAGGTTTTTTGACTTTAGCATTACATAGGTTGTAGTTCGAGATAGAAAATGTCCATTCTTGCCACTCATGGGTATACGAGGGGTCCGCCCTTATGCACCGGCTAGGGTCCTTAGACAGCTTGGAAAGGAACAAGTGGTGCCTTAGGTTGGGAGTATGAGAGACTATGTGATTGACTATGAGGAGGCTAAGATCCACAATGTCGGAGAGTACATCCAAGAATGGAATAGTCATCTCATATACCAAGTATTAGAAGTCTCCGAGTAGTGTGATGAGGACTGGTTGAGACCGAATATACTAGGGGTTGTTGTGCCGGGGATCAACTAGTACCAACGGGTTTGCGAAAGAAAGTCTAAGGCTGAGATAAAGGTAAAAAATATTCAGATGTAAGCTGATGATAGAGATGTTAGGTATCGGGGGAAGATGGAAGCTGATAGACAGACTATAGCCCGATTAGAGGCATATTTAGGGCCCGCATACAATTGTCTGGAAGACTTAGGGATCACATCCAAGAGGTTATAAAGGGCACCCACCTAATGACCTTGCTTGAGAATGGGTATGTAGCCGATGCTCTGATGGTGCAGACACATCAGGAGATTGAGATTACACTCCGGTAGGCTAAGAGGGCCCGGATAGACGGAGGATCGACATCAGGCGCTGGAGGATAGCCTTTATGATTTTCTTTATTTATACTTTATTGATTTAACCCTTCGGGGAGATTATGATTAATGAAAATGATTATGAGGGCAATGGTTTGATCTACAAATTAGAACAATTCATGTTCAAACGCTAGAAATGGTCTCGGTTCACGAGGCCAAGGAGCGCATTTAATATATTGCAATCATGTGCTTTATGTGCAAATATCTGTTTATATTGAAATTGATTCAATGTTCTGGGTATTATTCCAAAAGAAAAACACAAGGATACTGCCAAAACCCCACTTTCCCAAAATGAAAACCTACTTACCTAAACCATTTACATATCTCAGAAAGATTTGATTTTCTAAGATGAACTTTTGACAAAGTTGGAACGCCAATGTGCACTCTACCAACGTGAACAACACAGAAGAGAGTGAAGCTTCGCTCAGAAGAAGGATAGTTAAAGTGGACGAAAAGATCGCCCTGGTCAGGGCAAAGCTGAGAGAAGTGGACCATTTGCTGAACCTATCCAAAGAAGTGAGAGAGATGTTGGATGGCTATGTGCCCTTGAAGGGTCACGTAAGAAGTGGTTAAAGCCTTAAGGGAATTCTCCCGGTCTAGAAGAGAGTCAACAACGTCTTGTAAGCGCAGCCGGAGTGAGGCTTGAAGAGAACCCGAGTCTCTAAGATCAGAGTGGAGGTCTTCAACTTCTGCCCTAAGATGTTGGATTTCCTCCTTCAAATTCTTTTCATCAGGGGAATGTCTCTTCACTTTAGCCAAATTCGCAGTGGAGTGACCCTGGATAAAAGGATTGCATCCAATGAAAAGGTATGAAGTACGTAAAGAACAATTAAAAGGAGGAAGTATTTTACTTGCAAAAAGAATCTGCAAGATGTGCAATGGAAGCTTCGAGGGTAGCATTAGGAGATTTTCGTGGGGAAGAAGCAGATGTCCCAACCTTAGGACCAGAAGTACGAATTGAGATGTGCTTAGAAGGATCTTCGCGAGAAAAAAATTGTCTTCGGCCACAGAGCATCTCTTTGGGGACTCTCATGGCCGGTATTGTCATTATTCGCCTTCTTCTCATCATCAATCTAAATAACACCCTCTTTAGCTTCCGCCTACAACTCTTTCCAATACTCCGTGAGCCAGTGGCGATTCCTCACTCGGGAACCAATTTCCACTGGGTATTAGGAGTTTCGTCTCGAGCTTTCTGCTTTCAATTGCTAAAAGCGGACTGGAGAATGTTAGATGAATCGGTTGCACAAGATGGAACTTTCTAGGCTGTAGATTTTTATACTGAAAACCCTACAAATTGAAAAGATAGAATGAAAAAGAATCCCGAGAAATCTGGGGTCAAGTGTATATAAAAGGGAAAGTTTGGGCTAAAATCTACTGTAGTACTTCCCCTTCCACCACTCGGGGATGATACTCTTTCATGATCGGGTGATATCAGGGGAGGCACGAAGAAGACTTACCACCCACTCCAAAATACCTTCAATTAGTTGTGGCTCAACTAAAACGGCTAAAAAGTTACAATATTTGCGTAAGAAAAGGATTTTCTTTTACCCAGAAGTTAAATAAGCTAAATTTACAGTAAGAAATACTCACTGTAAGGATTCCACTCTTCCGGGAAAGGGTCTGAAGAAGGCTGGCGGAGTTGGTCGGTCTTGATTAGAATAAAGCGGGTGATCCAACCGCGATCGAAGTCATCTTCAACATTAATAAGACTACGAATTTCCCGGGGGTATAGATGGATAATTCCACCTCAAAAAACCCTAGGGTAATATAGGAGGAAAAATGATCGATAGTAATTAGAACATCTGCATTATTGACTAACATCTGTATGTAGTAGACTAATCTCCAAATCTACGGAGAAACTTGGCCCAAGCATATTCTATACCAACGACAAATGTCTTTGATAATCTTCGGAATAGGTAGTTTGAAATAATGGTGAATGGGTAATTATAAATCATGGAAAACCCTTCAATATGTTAGTGCACTCGATCAACGGGGTCAACAGTATCAACAACTATGTCAGAGGAAAAAACACAATCTTTATAACGTCAGGAAGTATCTTGGCAGTTATCTTAGATTCAAAGTTCTCGATATGTTCATAGTTGTTTTGAACACGGAGATCTCCTTATAAATCAAAACCCGAAGAAAGGATTTCAGCAACAGTGGAGTGTAAGTTGATATTCTAAGTCGTATGGGAGGCAAGTTCTTTCCCATGGTAACGACTTTGAGGGTTGTCATGGTTCTCAGAAGAATGAGAATGAGAAGATTTGATAGATGGCATTATGGTAGAAGATTTCAAGAAGGAAGGAAAGATGTTGTAAAGTTTGTAGTTACCTTTTGTAAGGAGATATGGCCTCCTATTATGGTATAAAAATATAACATTTTGGAGGTGAAAAGACGTGCACCATCATTGTTGTATTTCATGTCGATCAGAGGCATGATTCAGGTACCGCAGTTTCAGAAGCATTGAATGGATGTGACGTTTAACAAGTCTTGTAATCATTACGTTTTAAATTTTCCACCGAAGTATAAGGTTCATTCGGTCAGGGGCTCAAATCCACCTCTCGGGCGTGCAATATATACACCCAAAAACTGCGGGGACTATCCATATAGGGCAAAATTCATATAAGACAGTTGTACAAATTATAGTATGACACGTGAAACATGGTGTTGAGTCGAGACCACGCCAACCTGAGGCACTACCGATTAAATCCAAGCACTACCGATTAAATGCAAGCGCTACCGAAAGCTTATATGCGAAGTTGGTACCAGTAATACAAAAGGTTGAGAGGCGTTTGGATTGCAACAGACGATCGTTACTAAACCTGTCGTACGTCTTCCAATAGAGCTTTAATGACATTTATTGAGATACTAATTGTCCAATTATTACAACATTCATTCACTTGTATTAATGACGACATATTTCGTGGACTGTGTACCCGAGTAGCTCATGTATAAATAGGACATATTGTTTCATTGTAAACCATCACATTCTAGTTATTACAATACACTTTCTCATATTCTCTTGATCTTTGTGCTTGCATATACATTGTTGTAGCTCAATCCAGAAGTCGTCACAAGACTCGGGCTAATCATTACTTTCTGTTATCTTATTATTTCTTAATTATAGTGTATTTTATCTGGAATTTCTATTAAACGTGTCACTTGAGATCCACGTGTCACTTGAGATCCATGTGTCCTTGACCACGTATACAAATTCAACTATACCGTTTTATGGGTAAACATGTGCCAATTTGGAGAATGAAATTTTTTAAACTAGTTGCCTCATCCATTGATTTGGTTTACAAATATTCGAATTAATTGAAATAATGGACGTCTAGATTTTATTAGTGCTCGCAATCACAATCAATTTTACTACAGCTACATGCCCATCTAGTAAAGTGGTTTGGAATCAAGCTACCTTGACCATTTTCAGAAGTTCCAAATAATTTACTGATAAAAGCCTTACAGCCTGGTCTTTTTGCTTAGCCTTTTGTGATGTATAATTAGAACTTGTTTCTCAAACGTCCACATCTGTTGACAAAATCGACTTTCACAATTATCAAGTTAAGACAAACAGTTAAACTTTTTGTCACTTCATGCTTTAGAATCACTATCACAAAGACAACGGTGGGTTACGGGTTCCCTCCCGATCTACCTTCAGTTCTAATTTACTACCTATATACAAGGGAGAGTTGAGGTCCCTAGGTTAGCTAGAGTTAGGGGTATTTTCGGGTTTCCAGTTATGTTTTGCATATGTTAAATTATACAGCCATGTTCTTAGGTTGTACTTTACCTGAAATTTCCAAAAAAATCCAGCCCTGTTTAAGAATTACCACACTTGGCCTTAGGGTTAACCAGCTTCTTGAGGGGTAATTTAGATATTTTCATCTTTTTATGTGCTGCAGCCATTTGTACTTCATGAATTAAAGATGAAACATCTGATTTAATTGTTTCAAATGGGCACAGAGTTCTTAACTATTTCTCCATTCTGTAGTTAAAGTTGACGATGTTTCTCTCTTGGTCGATTTCTCTGAAACACTAAATTATGAATATAGTGTAGCAAAAATACTACACTTTTCCCCCAAAATTTGTAACTGTGTAGCACTGCTTTTTGAAGTGTGTTTACTTAAAATTATAGAGTTGCTTCAACCAAACTCTTTTATTTATTTGCCTATTGCAGCCTCCGAAATTTGAATGCGTTTTTGCTGCTTTGTTGAAATTGAAGAAAGTGGAAAAACATTCATCAAGGGTGCCTGACTCAAATTTTAGGATTTCAGCAAAATTTTATTCTAAAAATCAGTTATAGAAGTTAGGTTTCAAATTTGTTTTGTGGCTCTACTTGCTTTCTTATGCTTTTGTATTTTGATGATCTTTTGTGAAAGAAACAATTCCTTGATTATTTTTATTAATGAATAAGTATATATACAATTTACATTTTTCATAATATGAAAAATCCTATTTCTATTCTATACCCAAAACCTTATTCTATTTGTACAAGAATTCTATAATTATGGTAAGTGTACAATTCTAATTATATATAAAATCTAACGCCAAAACCCCTCATATACATGGTGTGTATATCGTGTATATGAGGTATGTATACTTTCACACCCCCGCAGTTATAGCGGGCGATCTTCGTACGCTGAGACTGTCCCTAAAATTTTCAAATAGAACCGAGGGAAGACACTTAGTAAAGATGTCTGCAATTTGATACTTGGAAGGGACATGTAGGACACGTACTTGTCCACGAGCTACCTTTTCGCGAACAAAATGGATATCCATCTCAATGTGTTTAGTGCGCTCGTGTTGAACCGAATTCCCAGAAAGATATACGACACTAATACTATCACAATATACCAATGTAGCTTTTTGAATGGAAAAGTGAAGCTCCAGAAGAAGATTACGTAACCAACATGATTCAGAAATCACATTGGATACCCCTCGATACTCGGCCTCGGCGTTGGAGCGTAATAAGGTAGCTTCTCGTTTTGCAGACCACGAGACCAAGTTATCACTAAGAAACATGCAATAACCGAATGTGAAGCGTCTGGTATCTGGACAGCCACCACAATCAGCATCGATATACGAGACAAGTGTAGAGGCCGATGACAGATATAGATGCAAGCCATAGTCAAGTGTCCCCTGGATGTATCTGATAATGCGTTTAAGCGCATTCATGTGCTCCACCCTTGGATCATGCATAAACAAACACACCTGTTATAAGGCATACGTAATATCCGATCTTGTGAAAGTAAGTTACTGTAGAGCTCCAGCAAGACTGTGATAGTGAGTGGGATCCTCGTAAGGTGAGCCAGCCGCAACACCCAGCTTGGGCTTAGTATCAACTGGAGTAGAAGTAGACTTACACGAGGACATACCAGCCTTGTCAATTATCTCAGCGGCATACTTCCTTTGTGATAAGAATAACCCACCTACATGACGTGAAACAACAATCCCCAAAAAGTAACTCAAGGGCCCCAAGTCTTTCATAGCAAACTCAGAACTGAGCATGGTCATGATAGACTTGCGCAAAGCATCAGTAGAGGCAGTCAATATAATATCATCCACATATAATAGAATATAAGTCAGTGAAGTACCACGACGATATATGAACAATGAATTATCAGACGTGTTGTGAGAAAACCCAATAGTCGAAACATAGTTTGTAAATCTCTTATACCAAGCCCGTGGGGCCTGCTTAAGCCCATATAAGGACTTCTTCAATAAACAGACATGATGAGGAAATTTGGTGTCACGAAAACCCAAGTGCTGATGCATGTAAACGGTCTCTTTAAGATCACCATGTAAGAAAGCATTCTTCACATCTAATTGATGAATGGGCCAAGCTTTCGAAAGATCCAGACTGAGAACAATGAGAATGGTAGCCGATTTGACCACCGGACTAAATATCTCACCACAATCCACACCAACCTGTTGAGTCTTACCATCACCTACAAGACGAGCCTTATGTCTCGCAAAAGAACCATCAGAATTATCCTTATGAGTAAAAATCCACATAGACCGAATACTATTAACACCAGAAGGACGGGGTACCAACTCCCACGTCTTATTTTCAATAAGAGCATCATATTCGTCGTTCATAGCCAATTTCCAATTCAGGTCATTTAATGCGGACACGGGGTTACGGGGTAAGGGGATTTAAGAATATTAGAATTTAGATTAAAATGTCTTTTTGATTTAAAAATACCTCGTTGACTACGAGTGACCAGTCTGTAACTCGGGGGAGAATTAGGTGGATTTTGGGACAAAACAGATGGGGTGGCGGATTGGCCAGCAGGCAGTTGACCTGCTGCCCCAATACTGGAATCAGAAATCGAAGGCGGACCGAGAACTGTAGCAGGAGATGGACCGAGAACTGTAGGTCCAGCGGGAAGTGGGTCCGCTAGTGGAATCGGGGTGTGGGACAAGTCCGATAAATGGTGGATAATATATGGGGAGACATCGTCATCCAAAAAATTATACGAACTAGGCACGGGACTACTCACTTTAGAAAATGGAAATTGAGTTTCATAAAAAATAACATGACGACTAATGATGATTTTATTAGATGATAAATCAAAACATTTGTAACCACGATGATTAGACGGATAACCAAAAACACGCAAGAGGTAGAATGGTCCTGAAGTTTGTTAATTGTAGTTGACGGAAATAATGGATAACATAAGAACCCAAAGACCCTAAGATGAGAATACGAAGGATTTTTATTAAAGAGGACTTTAAGATGAGACTCATTTGCCAACCCTTTGGTAGGAAGTATGTTAAGAAGACAGGTAGTCATTTTTAGAGCATGAGGTCAAAAGAAAGGGGGTACGGAAGCATGAACCAATATAGTGCAGACAATGTTATTAATGGTACGAATTTTTTATTCGGCTTTCCCATTTTGTGAGGACAAGAGAAACGAAAAAACATGCCATGAGTATCACAAAAATCCCGAAACATTCCATTATCATATTCTTTGTCATTATCACATTGAATATTTTTTATTTTCCGGTCGAATTGGGTACGGATGAATCCCCTAAACTTTAAGAATGTGGAAAAAACTTGTGATTTTTCGCTAATGGAAAGGTCCATAAAAAATTAGAATAATCATCCAAAAATATAACATAATAACGATGGCCTACAGAACTTAAAACGGGAGATGTCCATAAATCGCTATGAATAATATCAAATGGCATTAAAGTACGAAATTTAGAGTCTACAAACGGTAATCTAACAAGTTTTCCTAGAGGACAAGATTGACAAATTGGAGTACTAGGCGTACACTTACCAGAAATAAAATTATTTTTATGTAAGGAAGAAACAATAGACGACCCAAGGTGACCCAAACGTGCATGCCATAAGAAAGGAGCTAGAACTACAAACGTAGATGGCAAGGCTTAACTCAAGAGACCGGATGTGGGCGTGATAGGATAAATATCTCCCCTACTATCACATCTCATGAGAGGAATCCACATCTTGAAATCTTTCACAGAAAATCCAAAAGGATCAAAATCAACAGAAACCCAATTATCAGTGGTGAATTTACGGACGAACAACAAATTTTTAATTAAGTTAGGGGCATGAAGGGCATTTTTTAAGACAAGAGGTGGATGGGGGGGAGACAAAGTTTTATGACCGTAACCACGAATGTGAATTGAATCACCATTACCAATAATTATGCCACGATTGTTGCTCAAATTGGAATAAGACGAGAGAGTACCTTGGTCAGAAGTCATGTGAGTAGTGGCGCATGTGTCAATGTACCAATTCAACTCTGGAGGATTTAATCCAAGCGTATACATTGCGGCCTCAATATCCGTCGGAGTCGGTGTGGGGCCCACTGCCTGGAATGCCTACGGAGGCCGAGGCCCAAGCACACTGGCTTGCTGCCCCGGCACAGAGTGAGGTCTCAGACTGTACTGTTGGCCCAAAAAACTAGGCTTGTTTGTGTGCTGATATTGGGCCCAATTTCTTGGGTAGGCCGAAGGTGGGCAATAGGGGCCATTGGGCTAAGGACCGCTGGCCCATTTCCCCAAGGTCCACCTCCGTTATTTCCACCGCGGTTTCCGCCATTATTTTTCCGATTTACCATTTTTACCTCTACGTTGTTGGGATGTTGGCCTGAATTTTCGTGGATGGACGGAGTAGCGTCGGAAGTTGTCATCATGACGACTAGATTTGCACTAGTAACCACCTTTTTAGCCAAGCCGACTTTCTCTAATGTAAGCATGTACCACACTTGATAGAACTGTGGTAGAGGATCACTTTGATGAATGAGAGTTCCAACACACTATAAGCATCGGATAGGCCAGCAACCATCTGGAGAACAAGACGATTATTGCTAATGGGTGAACCAACGTTGTGGAGTTGGTCCGCCAACTCTTTCAACCTTTTGCAATAGGCTGAGACGTTCGGAAAATTCTCCATGTTAACATGAGAAAATTCCTGCTTAAGAGTAACAACACGGGAGTTTTTGTTATCTTGAAATATGTCACGCAACCTATTCCAAGTTTCCATCGCCGTAGCATCGGGTTCAAGAATCGTTTGCAAGAGGTCTGTAGAGATAGTAGAATAAATCCACTGCAGAACGGTAACATCAAGAATAGTCCATAATATCGGGTCAATTTCTGGGGCAGGCTCTTCACCTGCGCCTGAGGGAATGATATGATGAAGAACTTGATACGAACGTGCATGAATCTTGAAAAGTTTTGCCCACGTCGCATATTGGACGTTTTTCATCTCAAGAACAATAGGAATTTGGTTCTTGATGTTGGAAACAGTAAGGGCAGGATGAAACATGTTCTTTGACGTAAACATAACGAAAGAACAATAGGTGAAT
The DNA here is from genome assembly GCA_029783415.1 of Anisodus acutangulus. Lineage (NCBI taxonomy): Eukaryota > Viridiplantae > Streptophyta > Magnoliopsida > Solanales > Solanaceae > Anisodus > Anisodus acutangulus. The sequence goes on from CM056504.1 coordinate 36,767,890, forward strand.
GAGGGAAGAAAATTTGGGAAGAGAGGAGGAAGAAGTGCATGGAATCCGAGGAGAAGACCGAAAATCGAGGCAGCGGAAGGTATATTTCAGACGAAGTGGGTGAATAACCTAGACTTCTGATACCATAAAAGAAATAATCCCTTGATTATTTTCATTAATGAATGAGTATATATACAATTTACAATTTTCATAATATGGAAAATTCTATTCCTATTCTATACCCAAAACCCTATTCTATTTGTACAAGAATTCTATAATTTTGGTAAGTGTACAATTCTAATTATATACAAAATCTAACACCAAAACCCCTCATATACACGGTTTGTATACCGTGTATATCACGGTCTCACAATTGCCTTGGGTTTCCGTGATATACACGGTATACACAAGATAGTATACCGTGTATATGAGGTATGTATACTTTCACAAACTCTTTGATTTATTTGCCTATTGCAGCCTCCGAAATTTGAATGGGTTTTTGCTGCTTTGTTGAAATTGAAGAAAGAGGGAAAACATTCATCAAGGGTGCCTGACTCAAATTTTAGGATTTCAGCAAAATTTTATTCTAAAAATTAGTTATAGAAGTTAGGTTTCAAATTTGTTTTGTGGCACTACTTGCTTTCTTATGCTTTTGTATTTTATTGATCTTTTGGTATTTCCACCTTAAATTTCCGCAGGATCTTGTGTTATGTGCAATAAGATTAAAATATAATTTAACTTACAATGATTAGGTGCTACTTAATTAAGTAAAACTATAAAGCCTTAAGTTCCAAGACTCAATGGGAAGATTAGATGACTGTATTGGTTCTATGAAGGAGGTGGTGTGTTGACTTCTCTTGTAGTATGCGTTTTGCTGATTCTAGCTGAAATATACAAGAATATGACTGCAAAGAGAAATCCAAATTTGAATTTACTGGCATGTAATAATTGGCTGCAAAGAGAACTTAGGATTAATAGATTTTGAAATAATTGGCATTTGACGGGGGGTGGATCGTTCATGGATGGCTTTTCATGATGTTTTTACATGCGATATGGAACAACCTATAAATTAGTTTTGGGTGAAAAAGAAGCTGAGAAATACTCCTCAAAACAAACACAAACCAACTCAATGTCTCTCTTCTTTTTGCATATACACTGCTTCAACAGTTGTACCTTCACTGCTTTTCGTATACCAATTAAATTTTTCACTACTATAATACTTTCATCATTCTATACAATTTCCTGTGTATCCTCGTGCATTTTTTTTTCTTCTATCACGCTCACGGTGACACTCGGTTTAACTTTTGTATTTGTCTGCTCAGAAATATGTTCCATTAATTTTATTGATGAATGATTTACAATATATATAAGGTTATAAAAATATTTACTTTGATACAAACTAGGTAACTAATTAACTTAATTATAAAAGGATTATATTTCTACCTAAAATAGGAGATATACAATTAATGAAGGAATATTCAAAAATATTCTATTACACCCCGCAGTTGAAGCGGGAGGTTCCCGAACATTGAGAATGACTCGGAAATCATCAAATAGTATGCGCAAAAGTCATTTGGTGAAGATGTCGACAATCTTATATCTGGAAGGAACATGAATGACACGAACTTGACCACGAGTCACTTTTTCGCGAACGAAATGAATGTCCATTTCAATGTGTTTAGTGCGCTGATGTTGGACGGGATTGCCGAAAAGATATATCGCGTTAATATTATCACAGTAGACCAGTGTTGCCTTTTGAATCAGGCAGTGAAGCTCAAGTAGAAGGTTATGGATCCAACAAGACTCAGAGACGAAGTTGGCAACATCTCTGTATTCTGCTTCTGCACGGGATTGGTATAGTGTAGGTTACTTTTTGGAAGACTAAGATAATAGGTTATCTCTGAGAAAAACGCAATAACCAGACGTGGAGCGTCGGGTGTCAGGACATCCACCCCAACAAGATCGTAATAGGCAAGTGAGACCGATGGCGAAGACCAGATAGATGTAATCTGAAGTGAAGTGTACCTTGGACGTATCGTAAAATACGTTTGAAGGCATGCATGTGTGCTTATGTCGGACTGTACATGTGCAAGCAGATTTGTTGCACGACATAGGATATGTCTGGTCTCGTGAATGTGAGGTATTGCAGGGCCAAGTATGTCAGGTTGGGCCTGTCGGTTCTGTGGTAGGCAGCCCACGACGGAGGCTACTGCCACTACCGCAGTCGCTGCTAGTTGTTTCCAGCCGGTGGAGATTGCCCCTTCACTTCGCCGTTGTTGCCGGAATTTCTTCTGCCGCGGCCCTTGCCGAACTGCCTGCTCCGGCGGTTTTTATGGGAGGAAGTGGACTATTGCGGGTCCTCTGGACGACAGTTCTGGTTGCCAGATTGGGAGGCCTTGCCGTCGGCGGAGGGCCCGACGGTGGTGGTGATGGCTGTGTCGGCAATGCTGGCCCGAGTGGGGATGCGCTTGATTTTCTGAGTTTCCTCAAGGATGAGCTTCGAACGGGCCTCATAAAACGAAGGTAACGGTGTGCATTGTTGAAGGATGGTGGCAACGCCATCATAGGATTCGTTCAAACCTGCAATAAGTTGCATGACCAATCGCTGATTAGTGACTGGTGCGCCGACATTGGAGAGTTGGTCGGCAAGCATCTTGAGTTCTTGACAATAGGCAGAAACGTTTGGGAAACCGTTCTGATAAACGTCCTTAAACTGATTTTCAAGGTATAACGCTCATTTAGTTTTGTTGTCGTGGAAAATACTGTCCAGACATTCCCACGTTTGGAGGGCAGTGGCATCGGTCTCAATGATGGATACAACAGATCATTAGATATCGTGTTGTATATCCACTGGAGGACAGCTGCATCCAAACGAGACTAGAATGCATCATTAGAAGTCGAAGCCGATGGTACGTCTGTAGACTTCGGCGTGGAAGGGATGATGTAGTCAATAACTTCGTAAACACGATAATGGATCTTAAAAAGCTCTGCCCACGAGGAGTATTGACCATTTTCTATCTCAAGAGTCACAGGGATAAAGTTTTTAATGTTGTTTACGGCAAGTGCCGGATGGAATTGGGTTTTGTCAGCCATAGAAGAGGAAATTTAGGCGGAAGAGGGAGGGAGAATGGCCGGAAAAACTAGGGTTCCTTCGTGGGGAAAAGAGGAGGGGCGATCGAGAGAGGTCGGCGGCTAGGGTTCCGACTTGGAAAAAAGGTGGTGGACGAGAAGGTGTATCGGCGGCTAGAGTAGTGTTTGTAGTTTTAGGCTATTGATACCATAAAAGAATATGTTCTCTTGATTTTATTGATGAATGATTTACAATATATATAAGGTTACAAGAATATTTATTTTGATACAAACTAGGTAACTAATTAACCTAATTACAAAAAGATTATAATTCTACATAAAATAGGAGATATACAATTAATGAAAGAATATTGGGCTATTAGTCTTTTCTCCTCCATTCTAAACGAGGCATCTGAAAGTCCACAATGATTTTTTTTCATTAGAGGGTGCGGGAGGAATTCATTGTTGTTTTGGGATTATGAAGCTATGTTTCGAAGTGTTTCTTTTATTTAGACTAATCATCCGACATATTTCTGTGCTTCAGATATGCTTAGTCAACAAAGAATTTCTTCTTCAGATAAGCCATTTGGAGTTCAGTTATAATAATGTTGAAAGGAGCATGGTAATCTTTTGATATGTCGAGATAATTCTAACCCTTCGTTAATTTGGATCTTTTGTTTAGTCTGGTAATGCAGTCTATCTGTAGAGAAGAGATGAAAATCCTCGAGTGGATTGCTTTATGTTACTTGACCTTTTTCCTGCAGTTATACTGTTATAGATATATGTTGATGTATTCTAATTTGAAGTATCTTAAATGTTGATTGGCTTCGTGTAGTTCATCCTTAATTGTGGGGCTCCTATGAAGTTGTGAGGTTATTGTTCTAACAGAGAATATACCATTATCCAACAGTGCCTATATTCTCATATCATCTAGAATATGTTAGCTTCCAGAATACCATTATCTAACAGTGCAATCCCATCTCTGATTGCAAGCTATTTGTGGAGAAGTTTATTTTTCATTATCATTGCCTTAGGCTATCAGCTAATTAAGGGAAATGAATGACCTGCTTCCACGAGTAATAGGGAGTATACATGTCTATGATTTCTACAATGCTTTCTATTCCCCAGATTTTGCTATGTTCCTTTCCTTAACATAGAGTATATACTTTGTTGCCCTTTTCTTTTTTATGTGTCGTGTGCTGCATAAAGAAGAACCAACATATACTTCTATGAACCTCAATACTAATTCGTAGGTAGGATAGTGTTATTTATCCCTCTTAAGATTAGAAAAGGAGCTTGATTTTCCAGATTTGTCAAAGAGCATCATGGAAGTTGCATCACAAGTTCAATAACATTATTTTGAAAAAACTTGACCAATAAGTAATTTTCATAGCTTGAATTAGATTTAACCGATCCTTCAAAGTTGATTGCAAAAGTGATTTTTTATTCTTTATGTATTGATCAACACAAATGGGCTCACCAAGCATTTTGATCAAACAGTCCAGGTGTATATTACTATATCTGGAGTATGTGCTGCATCTGTAGTGTGAAAGCACTTGATTATGTTTTGTTAATGTTGGATTTGGTGTTGTGACATTTTAACCAACATATCTTTTTAAGGACTGATTTGAATGTATACAATGTTGGAACAAATGTCACAACATTCGAACCAACATCTTCTGAAAAAAACAGTTTTGTCTTACTTCACGGAATGAAGTAATATTTGTGGAAATATTACTACGAAGTAAAAGTGACTTGGCAAGGTAAATAAGAGCTGATGAAAAACGTGGGAAGAACAAGTCAAGATTGTTGCTATGCCTGAGGAACAAGACCAAGAAGTTAGAGAATTTTGCTCCATGATCTTCTCCAACAAACACATCAGCTGCCCACCTTTCCCTCAACCTTCACAACGGATCGATGAGTTGTTCAAGAGAGACTCTCTACTATAAATAGAGAGGATATTGCAGTGAATCGATATCCAGAAACAGATTGAAAAAATATCAAGAGAGCTCTCGAGAATTCATCTCAGAAAACTGGATCACAAGTGTTACCTGAGCATGTCGACAACATTCTGTCCAACATTACAATTGCACTATAGATTCTAGATTAGCTTTGTATTGAGCAACTGTAATGAGAAGTTGTCTATGTCTATTTAGGTAGATTTTTCAGGCAGAAGTCATCTTGACTTCAACATTTAATTCCTTTCCATTTCATCTTGTAAAATTATAAAGAAATGAATTTGTAATTTTTGTATCTAATAAATATATATATAATACTTTCGGTCATTGACCGTCATAGGTTATATAATATATATAATATGATATAACCTATGTAAAGTTTAAACCCATGTGTTCTTTAAATTTTCGCTGCATTACTCTTTAAAGTTTCATGTTTTTACTAAAGTGTTATCACTGGTGCCAGACGACATTATCGCCGACATTCGGAAATTGAATTTGCATTCGAGTTAGTTTATTTTCAGTTTGTTTTTATTGTTCCATAGCATACTCGGACCTAACAAATGATATCAGAGCCAACACTTAACATAATAAGTGTTTGGTCCTGTTATTTAAAGCTATGGATCCGGCAAATCCAACGATTGGTAGACTTTCCATTTTAGATGGTTCAAACTATGTCTATTGGAAGATCCGCCTACGTTCTCATATCAAATCAATTAATGTTAGAGCATTGAGATCTATAACCAATGGATATATTATTCCTATGTTGCCACCGGAGGAAGGTGACATTCTTGTTAAACCTGAATCCGAATAAACTGCGGAAGAAACCAATAATGCAAGCTTCAACGAGAAAGCCTTAAATGCAATTTTTGGATGGGTTGATCTTTACATGTTCAAACTCATACAAAACTGCTCTACTGCTAAAAACGCATGGGATACTTTACAAACTCATTGTGAAGGTAGCTCAAGTGTTCGTCGGACGAAGCTACGCATGCTCATGTGTAGATATGAACGTTTAAGGATGGAAGAAACAGAGGACATCAAATCCTATTTTGAAAAAGTTGATTGACATCTCTAATGAATGTCAAGTGTTTGGTACTCCTTTAACCAACACTCAACTTGTGGAAAAGGCACTCCGTTCACTTCCTGAAAAGTTCAATATAAAGATCTGTGCGATTGAAGAAGCTCACAATCTTGCTACAATGAACCTTCATACCTTAATGAGCATTCTCAAAACCTACAAGATGAACATTGAGAATCAAAGGGAATTGTACAAGAACAATAACGTAGCACTTCAAGTCCAATCCTTGGAGAATCAAATCGAAGAAGAGGATGAGAACCATGAAGAAGTTGGTGACGGTGCTCATGTTTCCCTTCTCACTCAAAAATTCAATTCGATGGTGAGGAAGTTCAACAATGACAGAAATAAGTTCAAATCAAAAGGACACCAAAACCAAGGCTTCAATCAAAAGTCCACCAAATCCCTTCCAATTGTTCAAAGAGGAAATCAGCTGAAGAGAATCAACTCAGATCGTTCCAAATTTGATCCCAAACAACTTAAATCCACGCAATGTCATGTATGCTTGGGCTGGGGTCATTATGCTAATGAATGTTCAAATACTCTGAGAAAATTTGGTAAGAGTCTATGGGTTTCTCTGAGTGACAATGAATGAGAAAAGGAAGGAGATCTAGAAGTCGAATGCTGGCTACTGTTTTCTAACAGTCTTTATCGGACAATGTAAATGTCACCGACAGTGTTGTCTCAAATGTCACAACATCTGCCTCAACATCAGTAATGACATCTTCATCCCCAGCAACACCCGAGAGGTACGAATTCTTTAATTATTCTGATGTTAATTGTTTTAGTGGTTTTATTTCTACTAGTGAGACTGATTGTGAGAATCAAGGTGATTCCAAAGATGATATGATTAAGGAATTGCAAAATCTATGTAAAGACTTAATCGTAGAATCCAAGCATCTTGACACAAATGTAAAATATTTAACTCGTGAGAATGTAAATCTAAAAGGCACAATAACCCGACTAGAGGTTGCGCTTACCAAAAAGGACGTTGAATTTGATAAGATCAGTGCAAAACTGGATTTAGCCGAACTAACCTTCCGTAAGATCAACACGGGAAATTCAAACTTGAATGAAATACTCAACTATAGTAAACTTTCACGTGCAGGAATTGGGTACAAAAACTCTCTCAAAACCAAATGCTCAAATCTCTTTGATAAAAATGAGAAAATTTGCTTTGTAAAGGAAAAAGGAATAAATAATAGGTTCTCATATATGTCAAAGAATATGAAGTTTGTATGTCATCATTGTAACTCCCCTGGACACTTAAAATCATACTGTTTCAAACTTTAAGATTCTGTGAGCAAAATGTTGCCTAAAAGGGTTCCAACATTTCGGATAACATTCGAAGCAACATTTTTTAGCCTAAAGGTAAAAAATGTTTTAAGAGAGTTTGAATTCCCAAAAAGGATGTAACATGTAATGTTGTTATAACTGCATTAAGAACTAACATTTCAGGTTCTTGGTACTTTGATAGTGGACGTTCTCGCTACGCGACATGTACAAAGGAGTTTCTAAAGAACTATGAGTCATTCAATTGAGGTAACGTAACTTATGGAGGTGGTAGTAAAAGCAAAATAATTGAAAAATGGATCTTGAATGTTCCTGATTTCTAGCACTAAGAAATATCTTACACGTTGAGGGCTTAATATCAAATTTAATTAGTATAAGTCAACTGTGTGATGACAATCTTATGGTAAAGTTTAATAAGAATGCATGTAAAGTTACGAATGAAGCTAACTTATGTGTCATGACATGTACAAGGACAAGTGACAATTGCTATCTTATTGCAAGACAAGAAACATGCAATAATGTTAGGATCGATGATACAACAATGTGGCATCAAAAGGTGAGGCATGTCAACTACCGTAATTTAGAAAGATTGATCTCATATGAAGCGGTAAGAGGCATTCCCAAACCGAGTCCTAAAGATAAAACAGTCTGTGAAGATTGCATGAGAGGTAAGCAAACTCGTGTTTCCCATAATGTTGTTCATTATGACAGACAACATTCAGGTACGTCTCACTGTTTTCAATTATTGCACATGGATATTATGGGTCCAATTGAGGTAGACAGTTTAGGAGGTATTCCAATGTGATTATAGATGATTTTTCTAGATATTCATGGATATATTTTTTGAAAGAAAAATCATAAACTTTTGACATGTTTAAAATCTTACACTCTAGAATAAGGATTCTGTTTCATTCTCCTATTTTTCGGATCAGATCCGACCATAAAAAAGAATTTGAAAATAGTTCATTCACAAAATTTTGTGAGAAAAAGGGAATTTTTCATGAGTTTTCTACTCCCAAAACTCCTCAAAATAATGGGGTAGCAGAAAGGAAGAATAGAACATTGTAAGAAATAGCTAGAGTGATGTTTAGTTCTAAATATTTGTCAAAACATTTATGGGTAGAAGCCTTGAATACTGCTAATCACATCGCTAATAAAGTCTATTTAAGGCTAGGAACAAAGATAACACACTATGAGATTATAAATGAAAAGAAACCTAACTTGCGTTACTTTCATATTTTTGGGTGTATTTGTTACATTTTAAATGATAGAGATCATTTGGCAAAGTTTGACTCTAAGAGTGACAAAGAAATTTTCGTTGGTTATTCACAAAATAGTCATTTATCGAGTATACAATCTGAGATCCAATACTATACAAGAGTCTGTAAATGTTATTTTTGATGATCATTCTGATTTTACAGGAGAAACAACTGAACATAACGTTATAGTTTCAATGGAAAATAAGCATATTGCAAAAGAGTCAGATGTTGCCCCAAATGTTGCCACACTGAAGCAATATCTGAACCTGAAATAGAGATCACAAAGGCCATGGATGAGGAATCAAATGCCGAATTGCTAGATCAAGTACAAAGGGACCCCTCATCGAGGATTAGGAAGAATCATCCAACGGGCAAAGTGATAGGGGAAGTTTTTGAGGGAATTAGAACAAGAGAGAAAGAACCACTCAATTACATATATATGGTAAGGTATGTGTGTATGTCTACCATATACCAAGAGGTTAGTATTTCTTGTTTCATAGCTACTTTAGAACCTAAGAATGTTTCAGAAGCACTTAATGATAACTTTGGATTCAAGAATGCAAGAAGAGCTTCAACAATTCTCTCGAAATGAAGTATGAGACTTAGTTTCACGCCTATATAATACAAATGTAATTGGAACCAAGTGGATTTTTAAAAATAAGTCAGACAAATCGGGAACTGTTGCTAAAAACAAAGCTCGTCTAGTTGTTCAAGGCTATACTCAGGTTGAAGGAATCGATTATGACGAAACCTTCGCACTTGTAGCTAGAATTGAGTCAATTAGACTTCTACTTGTCATTACCTATTGTCTAAAAATTACACTACATCATATGGATGTAAAATGTGCTTTCTTAAATGGTTATCTTGATAAGGAAGTCTATGTTGAACAACCAAAAGGATTTGAAGATCCTCTCCATCCACGCTATGTTTACAAGCTCAAAAAGGCACTATATGGATTGAAGCAAGCCCCTCGGATATGGTATAGTCGTCTAACTAACTTTCTTCTTGAATATGGTTTTAACCGTGGTGAAGCTGATCGTACTTTATTTATTAAATGCCACGGTGTAGATATTATTATTGCTCAAATCTATGTAGATGACATAGTCTTTGGTTCGACCTTACAACCTTATCTAAAGTCATTTGTTGAAGTTATGTCATCAACATTTGAGATGAGCATGATTGGGGAACTAATTTTTTTCTTAGGCTTGCAGATTAAGCAAAGTGAAGATGAAATATTCATCTCCCAGAGCAACTATGCCAATATCTTCGCAGAAGGTATGTAAAGATAATGTTGGTGAAAATGTTGACCCAACCTTGTATCGATCTATGATAGGTAGCCTTCTATATCTTACTGCAAGTCGCCCAGATATTATGTTTAGTGTTTGTGTCTGTGCTCGATTCCAAGCATGTCCCAAAATTTCCCACTTAAATATCATAAAACGTATCATTAGATATGTTGCCGGCACAAGTGAGTTGTGAATTTGGTATTTCAAATACACTAATCCTAATTTAATTGGGTATAGTGACTCGGATTTGGCTGAAAATGTGGATGATAGGAAGAGTACAAGTGGAGGATATTTTTATCTTGGCAATAACTTTGTTTCATGGTATAGTCGTAAATAAAATTGTGTCTCACTTTCACCTGCTGAATCTGAATATTTAGCAGCTGAAAGTTGTTGCTCTCAATTAATATGGCTATGACACATGTTAGACAATTATGAGTTTACTAGCAACACATTAGTTTTGTATTGTGATAATCTGAGTGCTATAAATATTTCCAAAAATCCAGTTCAACACTCACGTACAAAACATATTGATATTAGGCATCATTTTTAAGAGATTTAGTTGAAAACAGCTAGTCAAAATTGAACATATTAACACTATTCATCAACTAGCTGATATTTTTACATAAGCTTTAGACCATGAGAGATTTTTTAGTTTGAAGAAATCTCTTGGTCTTTGTAATCTCTAAAAAGGCATTTTTGGTGAATGTCAGCTAAAACGTTCTCTAATATTTCAGGTGACATTTACCTATGGTAAATTACTGACTGATTATTGTTGATGTATGGTGCATAACTCTTTGGTCACACAAGCATGATCCCTCAATAAAAATTTATTTACAATGAGATACCGTTCTCTGCGATGATATTATATATCATAAAAAGAGAGTATCAAAGTAAGGCAAAGTCTTTGCAAATATTTGGCAACTGTGCAAAATGGGCAAAGCCCTTGAAAAGATATCGTTCATATTCTATAAGTTTATCGAGTGCTTCAAAAGAAATTTTGAGAATACATATTCTTATTTTTGACACGAAAAACTCTTTTGTATGTGTTTTATGATTAGATCAAGGACACGATGAGAAAATGTTTCAGTGATCAAACTCATAAAATACATATAAAGCTTGTCTTGATTTGTTGCCAAAATGAAAAGTTCTTGTGGGGTCAAAATACTTGTGTCATCCAAAATGTTGCCAACATTGCTTTTGACATTTTCAGAATGCGATATCTGTTGGGATAATTGATCTTAACCTATTTCAGAAAAATTAGATTTTTTTACCCTATTTTTGTATCATGTTTTAATTAGATTTCAAACTTTAAAAAGATATTAAATTCCTATTATGGTGTTTATTTTTTTATCCCAAAATTTTAGGTGTAAGTTATCGAATAAATATCAAACACCTAAAACTAAGGAGTTTTTATTACGTTGAAAGGTTTGCCAAGTATATAAATATTCATCTCATTTGTTTCTTTTTATCATTCTTGATTTTCCCTTAAACTAAAAATAAAATAAAATAAAGGGGGGGGGGGGTAATCACATCACAAATCAGGCATAACATCACCTACTTGATGGAATCCTCTCCATTTCAAACACCTTCTTCTTGCTCAAACCCTAAAACCTCAAAACCCTCTCCTCAATACTCACCAATGAAAACTTCTCCAATGTCAACACCTATGTCTACCAACACACCCAACAACACCCCTATGAGTACAAGCCCTCCTCAACAACCGAAAAAATCTTTTTCTTCACATCTGCCTGAAAAAAGGTGTACGGCTATAGTCCTTCGAGGTGATGAGGAACCTCTTGATATCAGCTACCCTTCCCATATATGTTGATGCAACATCTAATTATTCGACCCTAGGTAAACGACCAAGTTCTTCCTCTTTCCCTACTCGTAGATCAAGTAGAGTGTTTGAGAGAACAGTCCAACAGGAGCCGAACACCAAAAAATCCAAGTTTGACATAGCTATACCTACTTGACCAAGTAGTGACACTAATGACATGGACTTTGAGCTATCCTCTGAAGAAAGTGAAGAAGATATTACTGCCTCTGTACCTCAGAATGTGTCTCAAGACGAGGAAATTCCTGATGATACTCCACTGACTAGATTCTGTCCAAACGGAATTCCCAGACATGCTAAATCAGATGCTGCTCCAAATATTTCCGACGAAGCCACAACATCTCAAGCAACATTTCAGCAAACTTCAGAAGAGATACCAACACCATCCTCCTCCAGCAAAACTGAATTTGATTCTGACATTGAGGTAAATGCTTTCTCATAAAAATTCTATTCCAAAGTTAAATATCATAAATGGGATTGGTACAAGAAAAGGATTATCAGGTCTGAAAAAGTATTAGATAACGCCTCATGTTCAGAATACGGTTTGGTAGAATTCCTCAATGATAGAAAGCTTCTCAAATCTGTCACTGAAAAAGAATCATTCATTGATGAAGTAATTAGGTTGTTTTATGCTAATTTGAATTCTGATATAGAAGATGTCTCCTCAAAGAAATTTGGAAAGGTATACCTCTATAACAAGATTTATCAGTTTACACTTTCAATTATAAATCAATGTTTGGGAATTGATCCTGAAAAAAGAAGTAGCACTGCAAAAAGAGCAACAGAGAATAAGGATGAGATGATTGAATACCTCATTGGAGGTATAATGAAAAAGTGGATCACTCGATGCCTTGCTTCAAATCTAACTGCATTATTCTCCACCCTTCATAAGATTGATATCCACAATTGGCTCCCTTCATTGAATGAGTCAGTTGTGACAACTGATCAAGACTCACTTTTGTTCAAAATTGGAAAAATATTAAAAGTTGATGTAGGAAGAATGATATTTTATCAAGTGGCCAATCTGGCAGAAAAAGATCGACTTATATCCTTCCATTTCCATCTCTTATCAACCAAATCTTAACTACCCAAGGCTTTGAGCCTAAGAGAGATGATATAATAGGGAAATCTCTTGAGGTTTATTTAGTGAACAAAGTGATTTTAAAAAGCAAAGATAAAGTCATTGACCTTCCTTGGAAAAAGCAAGCAGACAATGAGAATGTTGTTAGGAATGTTACACACATTCAAGGCAACACTGGTTCTAGACCACCTCTGACAACAGACTGGTTAGTTGTTCAAGTAGTCAAACTCAACCAACAAATATCAGAGGTTGATGCTGCCCGAGATGCATTGGTTCAGGCCAAAGACCAGTTCTTGCTTTTGCTTTCTTCCCAAAAAGGGGGAGATGATTATATGCAGGGGAGCAAAGGGCTGAAAGTTCATAAGGAAATGATGTTGCTGCTGAAGAAGTTGTTGTTGATGTTGTGCAGAGAGAAGAAGATGCTCAGCACGGGCATACCCTTACTAGTATACATATATATATATTAGTAAAACAAATGAAAATATAGTTAAAAATTTCTTAACATGTAAGGACTATTAATTTTATTAATTGTATTAATACAATTAATTTTCCCTTTTCACGTACTATTAATTGTATTAAGTTTGTACTCGTTAACGTCTAGGTTAAATATAAAATAGGGTTTAAACATGTGGTACTATTAATTGTATTAAGTATGTACTCGTTAATGTCTAGGTTAAACATAAAATTGGGTTGAAACACGCCCGCATAAGTTATAGAGAGATATAGTCGTTCTGCATGTGTATAAAAATGAACAGAGTGTAATAGTAATGATAAGATGAGTAATGTTAGATTAGTTATTCGGTAATAATAGTTATACTGACATTATTTGTTATTGATTGTTTGATTTATTGTATTAAATGAATAAGGTGTATTAAAATATGAATAATATTGACTATGGTATATTAGAATAGGAATAATAGTAGTATTGTTAATGCATGATTTACTATGTATTAGAATACTACGGAGTAGGATATATAACTGATAAATGTATTAGTTATATATAGGTTTAAAATACTATATATGTATTAGTAGGATATATAACTGATATATGTATTAGTTATATATAGGTTAAAAATACTATCGAACAAGGGAAATGACCCCTAATTGTTATATAAAGAATAGTAATATTGTGTCGTTTCTATCATATGAAATACCGTGTGTATATATATATATATATATAATAGTACTCTCTGCGGATTAAAAAAGTATTCACTTAGTCATTTGCACACTTCTTAAGAAAATTCTAATTTATAAGCAAAAATAATTAATTTGACTAAAATATCTCTAATTAAATATGTATTGGGATTTGGTCATCTAACGTTTAATAAGGACAAATCTAAAAAAATTATGTTAATTCTTTCTTAAATTGGTAGGTAAATTTTTTACTGAAAAAATAAAGGCTAAGTGGATATTCTTTTTAATTCGGAGGAAATAGTACCTGAATTAAACATTTTAATCGAAATCGCGTGCCAAAACTGTTTTTTCTAAATTCTTCCAATCAAGTTATAATGTTTTCCAATACAATAGTGCATGCAATAAATCAAATGGTCAAATCCCAAGGGCATAATCATGTGGGAAATGTCAGTCGGTAAAAAGGAGTAAAAGAAAGGAGACAGAAATATAAATTGAAAGATTGATTGTACACGGTACGAGCTATACGTAATATCAACTCCACTCATCCATGGGTGTCGGTCGCTTTAGGTGTAGTACTAAACATACATAAATCAGTGAAAATCCAATAATCGAATCAAATTGAAATTTAGAGTACCAAAATTTGATTACTGGATTAGATTGAAGTTCGATAGTTGATAGTATTTACTTTTAATTATCGATTACTTGATCACTGAAATAGAAATATCGAACCTAATAATTAACTTTAAAATTTTGATATTTGGTGTATCTATTTCCAATTATTAATTACAGAATTATCGAAATTGAACTTTTTAAAAATATTTGAACCAAATATCGAGTGCCCACCGCTAAACAAAGTTATACTACCCTTCTCAGTCAATTTTAACTTCAGATATTATAAAGTAACAATGGTAATTATGATTTGCTAGTTGGTATCTTAGCTTAAAAAGAAAATCTTTTCATTCTTTGCTTTTCTACTTTTTGGGTAAAAGCGACTTTTGTAAAAATTTAATAAAAAGAATTTCAAATAAGTTCTCATATTTTTTTTAAGCAACCAACACATTTGTTCGTTCTAATTTTAATCCTTATACGATAAAATTAAATTCGTGTAATATTCCCTTGTCGGCAAGACAGTAACAGTTAATGGTGATGCAATTGAGAGCACCTGCATAGACTTATTACGTATAACATTAAATCCATGTAATATTCTCCTTCATCATATGTAATAATTGGAAAAAAATTGATACTTATCTTGAACAAGAAATGTACCAAAGTAACCCTCTTCGCATGAAAGATAAGAAATCATATGGTTTAAAAATTAAATATCACCTTGTTATTACTACAAAACATATGGATTAAGTAATAAATTTTATTGTTAGTTCATCGCTAAATTATGTGTAGCTAACATAATTTTTCAATAATTCATTGCTAATCCGTCAATAAATAAAATTAGCAACAGATTTTGCTATTTAACTTTAGAATTGGTCTTTCACTAATTCCTATTTTTTTTTGGTAGTGTATGGAGTGTTCTCTAAGGTAGGACTTTTCAGCGCAATCCTGATTTAATCGACCTAATACGAATATCAGACCCCAAGTGAAAAATAAAAAAAAATGACTAAATTTGTGAACTAGTAAAGTCAAAGTGCACACTTCTATTAATTGGGAAATCAAATATTTTCAGTTTAATATTTACCTTAGCATATTCTTCCTTGGCCAGGGCACTTGCGAATAACAATCCATACATCCTAGCAAATTAGCAAGTGCGAATAACAATCCATACATCCTAGCAAATTAGCAAGTACAAAGTTTTTTATCCTCCACAGTATAAGACCCAATGAGGAGCTATTTTAATTATGCATTATCTTATTTTGTTTGTTTCTCGCACTGCGTTCAATATTCACTTTAGGCCCCACTAATGCCGAGTTATATGTAGTATAAAACCTATTCCCTCCGTCCCAAATACTTGTCTTAATTAAAAAAAATTCTCAAAATACGTGTCATTTTATTTAACTAAAATAAAATTTCAATTAAGTAGTTTTTTTTCATTGTACCTTGCATTAATTAGCAATATTTAAGATGTTCTCACCATTGATGGAGTAGATATTTATTGAGAAGAGATTAGATGACAGTACTGCATTCGTCTCAAATTGTTTATCATTTTTTTGTCATATTTATGTCTAAGTTAAAATATCTCTCCATTAAATATTTACTCTATTTATGTGTCATCTCAATTAATGACAAAATTCCACTAAGTGTAAAATGGGGAGAAGTAATTAATTGTGCCTTGAACTTCTAAAATGACAAATAATTTGAGACAACTATTTTTAGTAATCACGATAAATAATTTGAGACGAATGGAGTATTAAAGAGTAAGTGCCTGCTATCAAAATTAAAATGAAAGGGCTAGTATTAAAGAGTAAGTGTCTTGCCCATGTTCGAGAACAACTGGGCAGTACCTCCGCGGTCTCCGCTCACCATCGGGTTACAACTTCATCTATCACTCAAGCAATAGACTTGGGTTCCACATCAGCCGAAATCATCCCAACCAACTTCAATTACGATAGAGATTTTCGTGCTAGTTACCAATATGAGTCTGTCAAGGGGATAACCTCTCTGATTGACGAGTCTATAATCCCTCAAGTTCTCACTGGCTGTCAATGAGGACATGAGTTTGAGGTGTTTCCCCCTCATGTTAATGCTAGGATTTCCCGGCATGGCACGGATATGTTGATGATCTATACCTATCTTTTTACCATTGGGTTTGGTCTTCCGGTCCACGAAGTTATAGAGGTCTTTTATCGCTGTTATGGCGTTTGTTTGGGGAAACTAGCCCTCGAAACATAGAGAGTAGTCTATTGTTTGTAGTTACTAGCGAGACGTGCAAACAGTTCCTTTACCCTGGATCACCTGATCAATATTTACTCTCCTCGCGTATTTCGTGGAGAAATGATAAACTTAGCATTTCGAGGCTCTCATGGCGTCATAACCAGTGCTGAGGATGATTATGACAGGGGGTGGTGTGATCAATTCTTAATGATTTGCACCAGCCACCTCCACAACACCGCCATCGGTCCTCTTCCGAAATAATGGAACAACACCCGTAAGTATTCGTCTGCTTTCTTTCTGTATTGTCTCCTCTTATCTCCTCCGAGGATTACCTCTAACTTTGTTGTTCATGTTATTCTAGCGGCCCCGATTCTACTGGAACCCTTGCCCAATATTTTTTGCTGGGTAATGAGTATGATGCGTGCCTCTCGGAATATTAAGATGACTTGAAGGGGCATCTCTTCCGATCGATGGAAGGGCAAAAACCATGGTAATTTTTTTTTCTTGGCTATGTTCTTTGCCCATCGTATCTTTTTGACATGATTTTGACTTCTTTTGCACCTGCAAGGCCTTCCTACACAAGGAGCTTCTTCTAGGAAGGTGCCCTCTAAGGAGGAAGCTCGGGCTTGTATTGCCCAATAGGCTACTGAGGCTAGGAGCAACAGGAAGCATGGGCCCCTAGATGATGTTGGTGCCTCCTCCTCCGGGGGGATCAGTTCGAGTGTGAGAACGCGTCGCCAATTCAACTAATATTAGAGAGAGGCGATGCAAGGGGTAGTTAATGTTGATCATGATGATGGAGGGGTTGTTGAGGCCGTGGATACGATGGTCCCTTCTACGGAGGCCGTTGTGGATTTCGAAAGGCCTTTCGGTGCCTGCTTCCTTGGGATGTAGTGAGTACCATCCTGGGAGCAGGGGTGACAACGAGGCTCCATTTTATAATGCGAGCACCGGCCCTTCAACTCCACTACCTCATGCTGTTAGCCCTGACCTTGGCCTGAAGGCTTCCCTGTCATACCTGGCGGATATGTTTCTTAAGATAAACTAAAAAAAATTTCTTGCCATATTTTCTTTTTCAGAGTGAGCACATTTACTAAGATTGCCCGTTTGATTTCTTTTTTTCTTAGGGTCATGCTACCGCTTCCTCCGCGATTGAGCTATTTAGAAGCATGCCTTCTTCTTTCTCCCATAACGTGGATAGGCTGGAGGATGATAACCAACGCCTCCGGGATGATCTCTCCACGCTCCGGTCCGAGAATCAGTATTTTTAGGCCTTAAGGGCCACTTTAGGATAGCAATAGAAGGAGGCCAAGTAGATTTTGGCAGTCAGGGAAGATACCATCCAGCATATGACCAAGACTTACCAATTACTGCAGGAGAGGTAGGCTAGGGTAGAAGTTGACCGACTCTGGGTCCGTAACCATCGCTTGGGACTTCACCGAGCGGGTGATCATCGCAGGGTCACACTACTCCGAGATTATGCTATTCTCCACACCCGCCAAGCTACAAGGTATGAGTGAGGGACAGATCAACATCTTCTCAGCTTTAATTGATGCAGAGGTGGACTTGGGTGCTGCCGAGATAGATATGGATGACCTCCGCTATGAGATGTCTCCCTCCTCCGATGCTTCTATCGGCTCCTTAGGCGAAGAAGATGTTCCCCCCTACTTAGCTATGTTAATATATTGTGGGCCTGTGGGCCCTTTCTGGATGTTGGTTTTGGCCTGCGTGCCTTTTTGTGTTGGCTTGGATATTCAGGGCATGTGTGCCCCTTTGACATTTTTCTTGTTTTGAGCCTTTACACTCTTTTTGCTAGATCTCTAGGGCCTGCATGCCCTTCTAATGTTTTGCATGGGCCTTAGTGCTCTCTTTGCCTCCGTTATGATCCTTAGTGCTCTCATTGCCTCCATTTTAATGGTATTTACTAGCTTGCATTCAACCTTAGATTTTTATTTCTATGCTTTGACATGCACTTTTTTTTTGCAACAATTGTGGTCATAAATGATATGTTGGTTTTTTATTTAACATTTAACCGTCGAGGGGTGACCGATATGCCCGTCTACCGAAACTAAATGTATATTTGAGTATTCGATATTTGAGTTGAGGTATGATGACAGATGCATGCTTGTTTTATTTTTGCATTTTTGTGTTTGATATCATCATTCCTAACCCATGTCACTTCTGGAAACACTTTTGACATTAGAAATTAAACATCCAATTCGCAATAAATTAGGGCCCTTTGCTTTCGATGTTGATGAAGAGGATGTCTCGACCTCATTTAATGGCACAAAGGTTCATGAAACCTACATGCTTAGAGGCTTTTAGGTCGTGTCATGTGTTACAAGCGGTTTGCGGAGCCGTACGACTTCCGACTCCGGTTTTGTCACGGACATTTTTTATTTAACAAGCAAAGGATGCATTGCTAGTAATCAGTCGAGGAATAAGTGGGGATTCTTATTTCACTTTTGAGATTGTGAGGGACGACTAGTCCTATTAATACATAATCCCCATCGGGGTTTTTACATAATCTTTATAAGATGTTGATGAAAGGTAACCAGGCAAATGCATTGACTGCCAGCAGTCCCAGTCTGTACGAGCACGTCCTCAGAAAGATCCCATATTTTGACAACCTCGATGTTTTATGTGGATCCCCTCTTTTGCCCCAGCACTAGGAGGAGAGGCCTCGAGGGGACTAGTGTCGAGCTATAACCTTCCGGCACCACATATGTGAGATGTTGTATACTTTTAGATTGTTGTCTCGTTAAAAACCTTGCCAGGAAAAACCATTTGGTACAAAACCTTGGTCAAGGAAAAGAGTGAAACTCATATCTTTGGTTTTTCCTCCTGGTGATAAGGATATTGTATTTCCAGGGCCAGTCCCTGTCATGGAGAGAAAGCAAGTTAATCGAAATTAAATGGTGTAAAAACTTAAGACCATACATGCCACCCCTTCAGAGGTAAAATCATTTCAGGTGGTTGACGTTCCAGCTATTCTTCAGCTCCTTTCCGCGCTCATCTTTGATCCAGTAGGATCCCTTGCCTGATATCCTCATGATCTAATACATACATTCCCAGTTAGCCCCCAATTTTCATGCGCGGGCATCCCGAGTTGCGTGTGTGACCTTCCGGAGGATGTAATCCTCGATTTTGAAATTCCTCAAATTTGTTTTCCTATTGAAATACCTTTTGATTTTCTATTTTTGCGCTACAAGCTGTATGAGGGCCAACTCTCTGCGATCTTCCAACAGTTCTAATCCCATCGCCATAGCTTCATTATTAGACTCATTCGTGGTCCGGGTATATCGAAGGTTAGGTTCCTCGATCTCCACGGGTATCAGAGCTTAAGCCTCGTATATTAGGGAAAATAGGGTTTCTCTAGTGTTTGTGTTGGTCGTAGTTCTGTAGGCCCACAAGACTCCTGGTAGTTCTTTTGGCCAATTACCTTTGGCGTTCTCTAACTTCTACTTAATGTTTTGAATCAACGTTTTGTTGGTTGATTCATCTTGCCCCTTTGCCCACGGATGATACAGTGAAGATGTAACTCTCTTGATTTTCAGCCCTTCCAGAAACTTGGTAAGTTTCGCTTCCACGAAAATCTGACAGTTATCACATGCTATCTCTTTTGGCACTCCGAACCTGCAGATGATGTGATCCCAGATGAAATCTATCACCTATTTCTCCCGGATCTTGTTGTATGTCTTAGCCTCCACCCATTTTGAGAAATAGTCTGTTAAGACCAACAGAAATATCATATTTCCCATGGCTCCCCGTAGTGGTCCTACGATATTCATTCCCCATTTTAGGAATAGCCACGGGGCCACCACCGAGTGGAGTGGTTCAGCGGGTTGATGCATTATGGGGGAGTGTCAGTGACACTTGTCGCATTTTTGAACGTAGGTTTTAGCATCTTCCTCCATTCGAGACCAATAGTATTCGGCCCTTACTATCTTTCTAACCAGTGAGTCATACCTGGAATGGTTTCTACAACTACCTTCATATATTTCCCTCATCACGTACTCATCTTACGTTGGTCCTAAGAACTTAGCTAATGGACCGAGGTAAGATCTTTGATACAACTCTCCTTCATGCATGCAATATCATGCGACTTTAACCCTTAAAGCTCGCACATATTTTCTGTCTTCAGGAAGAGTCCAATTTTGTAAATAATTAATGATGTCTTTCGCCAGTCCTATGTCAAACTGATGGAATTCACTTCGTGCAAGTTGGGGTCCAGTACGGAATGTAGAAGGTGGACTATAGATTCTGATTCCCTCCTTGTTGTACAGGATGAAGAACCCAAATTAGCCAAAGCATCCGCTTCGATATTCATTTCTCGAGGAATCTGCACAACCTTCTATTGTCTGAAGTGAGCCAACAAAGTCATGACTCTGCTTAAGTACTCTTGCACCCGGCTATCATTGGCCTCGTATTTGCTAAGGATTTGATTGATGACTAGCTTGAAGTCACTTTTTAACTCTATATTTTTAGCTCCGAGCCTTCGGGCTAGCTCCAAACCTGCAAGGTAGCCTCATACTCGACCTTATTGTTAGTCAAAGACATATATTTAATAGCTTGCCTGATTATTTTCCCCGATGGGGTAACGAGGACAATCATCAACCCGATATCTTTCATGTTTGCGACTCTGTCTATGTACAGGACCCACTCCCCGGAGGCGGTCTCGGATTCTCGAACCTCTTCTTTTTAGGCATGAAGCGTCATGCCTGGATTGTAGTCATCCATGTAATCTGCCAAGGCTTGTCACTTGATGATATTCTAGGGTCGATAAGTAATATCATACCCGTATATTTTGATTGACCAATTCGCTAGCCTGCCCGAGAGTTCGGGTTTTGCAAGATGTTCCTTAGGGAAAAGGTTGTTATCACACATATGGGATGGCACTGAAAGTGCGACCTCAGTTTTTGGGTCGTGACTACTAGAGCTAGGGCCAATTTTTTTAAATGGGGGTAACAGATTTCGGCCTCAAATAGGGCCTTGCTAGTATAATAGATAGGTAATTGCGTACCTTCTCGAACAAGCATACCACTTACCGCGATCTCAGAGACGACCAAGTAAATTAATAGGGGCTCTCCTACATCTGTCCTTGCAAGCAGTGGTGGATTTAACAAGTATCTCTTCAAGTCTCTCAACGCCTTCTGACATTCCGAGGTCTACTCAATGTCTTTCTTCTTCTTTATCACATTGAAGAACTTTTGGCATCGCTCGAATGATCTTAATATAAACCTCCCTAGTGAGGTTACTCTCCCAATCAATCATTGTACCTCTCTGGCGTCACTGAGCACGTCCAAAATTTGTTCGATCGCCCGAATATGATCCGGATTGGCCTCGATTCCTCTATTTGATACTATGAAACCCAAGAACCTCCCTGAGACTCTTCTCCGGGTTCATCTTAAGGTTATACTTGCGAAGAATCTTGAATATTTCCTGCAAATGTCTTATATGTTCCTCTATTTCTAAGGACTTAACAATTATGTCATCTAAATAAACCTTCACACTCGGACTCAACTGATGTTGGAACATCTGGTTGGTCAGTTGGTGGAAGATGGTCCCTGCATTCTTCAGGCCAAAGGGCATGACAGTATAACAGTAGGTTCCATGCTCTATAATGAATGAAGTTTTTTCAAGGTCCGCCGGGTCTAACTGTATTTGGTCGAACCCTGAGAAAACATACAGGAAATTGAGTAATTTATGTCCAGCCACCGCGTTGACAACTTGTCTAGATTGGGCATGGGGTACGAGTGCCTCAGACACGCCTTATTTAGGTCTTTAAAATCTAAGCACATTTGAAAAGTATCAGGCTTTTCAGGAAGTACCACTACATTGGCTAGCTAGTTAGGATATTTTACCTCTCGAACTGCTCCCAATTCGATGAGCCGAGCCACTTCTTCTTTGATGAATTGGCTTCATTGGGCCAATACCAAACGTTTATTTTACTTAATGGGTCTGCAGTCTGGGTTTACGCTTAGCTTGTGAATGGCCAACTCCAAGGGAACACATGTAATATCTAGCCCCGACCAAGTGAAGCTATTCATGTTATCTGTTAGAAATTTAAGTAATTTTCCTTGGAACTCGGGATCCAGGCCCGAGCCTAGGTATACCTATTCTTTAGGAAGGTTCGGGTGACAAGTGGTCATCTCAAGCTCCTCTGTCGTTGTTCTCCCTACGTCCGATTATTATGGCGCGACAAATCCTCCTTCATGACATGCAACCAAAGTCTCCCGATTACCAACTTGTAGGGCATTCCCCCTCGAGGAAGTCGAACAAGGTCTTCAAAGAGACCCCATTTGCATGGGTAGTCAATTCGATTTGTCCCTGGGTTATTTCGCTGGACAAGTTGAACCCGCTCAAGATTTTGATTACTGGAATCACTCATTCTGTCATCTGCATCTCTTTGAGTATGCGGAGCTGCATTGCGTTTACATCGCTACCTGGATCGACAAGCACATGCTTAAATATTAAAATTAAAGATTTAGATAGATATTACCAGTGCATCGGTGTACGAGCCCTCAGTGTTTTTCCTATCTGTTCCACTAAACATAATGGAATCTTCGAGATCATTTATTCTTTTTTTTCTAGAAGAGGAAGGCTCCCCATCTCGCGTCCCCTGAGACACCACTCCAATTATTTGTCACGACCCAAAGCGGAGGGCCGCGACTGGAACCCGGGCCCCACCCGCCGGGTACCGCTAATCGTACAACCAACTTCTAATCACAATTGAATACGGACTAAGTCAAAAAACATAATAGAAAATCTTAACCAGAAATCCAATTTTCATATATACATACCCATACCAAGGCCGACAAGGCCACACATGACAACTAACCACAGGACACATGTCTACAAGCCTCTAAAGAATACATGACATCACAAGGACTGGACATGACCCTGCCATACCCATATGCAGATGCAAAAATACTATACCATAACCAACTGCAACTCTAAAACAAATAGAGTACTCCAACATCAGCTGAACCAGCAACCTACTAGCGTGAACTGTCACCTTCTTTAACTGAACCTGCGGGCATGAAACGCAGTGTTCCCCGACAAAAGGAACGTCAGTACGACTGATGTACTGAGTATGTTAGGCATGAACAATAGTATAACAGGGATATAACAACAACTGAAACAGAAACAACTGACCAGCAGCAAATGCCTCTGAGGGCCCTAATACATATGCCTAAATGTTATGCACAATGCAGTATACTTATACATCGGCCTCATCGGGCATCTTCCTTACAATAACAGTCTCTGTGGACACTATAGCATGTAATGATTAATAAATGTATGCATGATACAAATGTGGTATACTAATGTCCATATAGGAATCCATCCATAACCGCCTCTGTGAGCATCAAGTTATATCATATTGGCCACATAGGAATTCATATCGTCTTAGCCACACAAGCATCCACTTTGACCACACATGCTCGATATGTGGCCTCTTAGGGCTCTTTTGTGATAGTCTGTACCAGCTGCAGGTGGTGTGCGTATATAACGCATTTTCCTTTTCCCATATCCCCTACATATATACAATATTTACCATATAGTAGTGTGCATAGCATAAGTGGTCCAGGGTAATATATGAATGTAATGCAAATGAAAATGCATGAATAACATTAAAATTTCCTGAGTGACATAATCTCCTTGTACCTTTGGCTAACACTGTGTATATCAACATCTTTTCCATATGTCTCAATAAGGTCTTAGAAATATATTTAGACATACTTTTAGCATATGAATCAATAACATGAATATTCTTAACTACGAGGAGTAGAATAAATTATGGAGTAATATCACAGTTATATTTCGTTACATGGAACATGCCAAAAGAAGAAATAATTTGCCTTAACATACCTCAATACGTGGAGAAGACCTTAACCAAATTAAGAATTTTGGTCGAGCATCACACTGGATTTCAAAGAAAGGAAAAAGGAGCAACTTTGCTCTTCAAAGTGAACGAAATAAAGAGACTGTTATTTGGTCTTTGGTTACTTAAATGGGATGTTTTGCTGAACGTCTCATTATTGTCTACAAAATGACTTCTCTCAGCAAAATATAACCTCTCAAATTAAAAATGATTAGTCATCATATTGTTCCCCACTAAACCATCATCACGAGTTGACATCCACTAGTTATTTAGCCTAATCACTTTAGGATTAATCTTGAAGCCTACACGTAATTTCCCCTACTAAGTCTTGTCCCCCTACCAAAATTAATTAATCTCATAATTAATTAATTATACACACATAATTAATTGCGTGATCGCAATTTACTTAAATCTTAATAACTTATAAGATCTCCATACACTCAATGCCATAATTTTGTGATATGACACTAGTCCATAACCTCTTTGGGGATATACAACTGTTATTATTAATCCTCATCGTCACACTTGTTACGTCCAAAATTATTTTTGGATTTAATCATTTTATATACTAGTCTCTTTATTAGCATATGTGATATCACATAAAATCCCCGAGGCCCGAGTCTACTTATTACGCTTAGGTGCTCAAATCATTATCCAAAATTCTGGGATGTTACATTATTTCCCCTTCAATGATCATGTTGATCAAGCTCAGTGTGCTGGATGCTCCCGCAAAGTCATATTTCTCTTTTCTCAAGCATATTTGGATGACTACTGAAGAATTTCTTTAGGTGACCTTTTCTTTTCTCGAGCATATTTGGATAACTACTGAATAATTCCTTCAGGTGTCCTCTTCTTAATAGGTCTGCTACCTCATAACGCAGATGTTTGCAGTCTTTGGTCGAATGCCCTAGAATCCTGTGAAACTCATACCAGAATTCCACATATCGCTTATTTGGATTGGTTCGTGTTGCTACCAAAAATCTTGCTTCCTTCATATTTTTCATATTTTTCATTTCCATGACCAATTCTGCAACTTCCACATTAAAATTGTAGGACGCCACAATCAGCAGACCCGACTAATTTGTCGACTTCCTTTGTGATGTCTCCCTGTCTTTCCTGGGTTGACCTTGATCGTACCGTGACCTATTCATCCTTACCTCGCTCTTTGGAGGTGGACGAATTGAGTATGACTTGTACCACCCCCTCGGGTCTCACTGCCTGAACGGTGGATTATTCATATGCTTATCTTGCATCCCACCTTTGACCTCATCTCGGGTGTCAGCCCTGAGCTCATCTTATATCCTCATTTTGGTTGTGTACCTGTTGTTCACTTCATTCCAGTACTTGGTCGGGAACTCCCTCAAGATTTCTTTCAACTTTCTTGAGGCATCCGAGCTATTGACAATCAGACCGTCTACAAACGATGCGGCCTCCTAATTCTCAGGGATAGTGGGCATCATCATCCTCTCCCATTGGAATAGTTCCACGTAGCTGCGGAGCAGCTCATCTTTCCTTTGTTTTATGGTGAAGATGTCTTCTTTGTGGGTTTCAACCCTTTGACCCCCACATGGACTTTCACGAACGTATCTGCAAGAGCAACAAAATAGTCAATGTAATTTTCAGGTAAAAGATGTACCAAGAAAGCACTCCCTTAGTGAGTGTTTGATTGAATTTCTTCAGCATGACAGATTTGGTTTCATGTTGCTTTAGGTCGTGTCCGATGATGACTACTTCAAAGGTTACAATGTGCTCCTTCGGATTCATGGTTCCGTCATATTTGGGTATGTTTGGCATTTTAAACTTTTTTGGGATGGGCTCGGGAGCCGCATCCAACTTGTAGGGTATTTTTCCATAATTTATCTCTCATGCTCCCTTCAAGACAGGAGGGGGCCCTGGTATCTAGCTCATCCGCTTGTGACGCTCCTTTTCTAGCATGGCAAGTCTTGTCAAGTATGCATACGGTATGACTTGCTTCGGCTCTTCCTTCCTCGCATCTATCATAGAAGTCTTGAGTTCTTCGATAACTTTTGAGTTATCCAATGGGCGTCTATCCAGTGTTGTCCCAGATATGGAGTTTATGAGCTTTTCTATGCGCTCCATCATTGAGTTGTTTGATGCCAAGATCGCGGCCAGAGCCATTTTCGGAGGAGATCGTTCTTCTTTGAACACTCCCTCCACCTTAGAATGTGGGTGTCTCTTTCTTTTCTTGGAGTAATGCCCTTTGGGCCGTATCACCTCGCTTTCTGCCGAATGACTTTGTTCTTTTTCCTCATTCGAGGTTGTTAGGGACCTCCCCTGGGGTTTTTACTGCCTTTTCCCTTTCTTTTCGTGCATCCAACTCTAGGTGGTTCTCCCTGTTAGAGCTCCGCAGATCTGTTGATCGTGACCCCTACGGGTCTCTTATTTCGAGTAGAGCGCTGCTTGTTTTTTTAGCCCTGATCGAGAGTTATGCAATGGTATGGTTCTGTACCAACGTAAGTTTGAGAGTTTTGGGCGACAAATTAGGACAACACCACAACTATCTATCCCCAAAGACGGTGCCAAACCGTTTTCCTGTAAAAATGATTCTAAATCAATTAGAGATTTATTTTATAGGATTTGAAGACAAGTGAGTTGTATTTGATCCGAAAAACCCCTTGATGAGTCTGGTCACAGTAGCAAAAAGTAAATGTGTAAGACTGATAAGCAAGACAATAAAATGAACAAGCTATGATTCAAGTAAGAAATAAATGAATAGATTATCAGATCTCAATGTATATTGCCTTGAGAGAGAAAAGTAATATTAGGGCTACAAAGTGAGCAAGATAGATTGTTCCTTCCTTCCTAAGCTTTACATATATAAGCCAATACTACATTTCTTTAGCCCTAAAGTTATGATAATGTGACCCTGCTGACATCCTAACACTCATGCGCGTCGCGTAGCTCTGATCGAGACTGACAGACGTGACAGGAGTTGGTGAGAGTGGGGGACAACTGTAAGATGTTCCCGGGTCTTCTGAGCCTCCGAATACGTCGATTCTCTACGGACGCACTTTTCACCCAATACAAGATGAATTCAAGATTTTAAATATATGAATTCTTATGACGACTTCAGGATAATGTTATTCAACATTAACTAGATGAAATATTTACAGAAATTTACTGGATATTTGATATATAGTACTCTCTTTGTCTCAATGTATATGACACACTTTCCTTTTTAGTCGGTAAAAAAAATTACACATTTTTTTATTTGGCAATAATTTTAACTTTAAACTTTACATTTTACGTTTAACGAGATATCTATAACCACACAAATATATTTGACTTGTTTTATACCACAAAATTCAAAAGTCTTCCTTTACTTCTTAAACTTCATGCCCAGACAAACTACATCATATAAATTGGGACAAATGAAGTATAAGATTTGGACAAAAATTACAAGTTACATGAATCCAAAACCAACACTAAAGAAAAATTTCCAACAACATTGGCCAGTAACCTACCATTCCCCAACATTGTTTTTTTTTTGTTTTTCATCCGGTGTTCGATACCTACATTGAAACCAGACTGATTTAAATTTTTATCGTATAATTTTATATTAAAGGGTAAAGCACTCCCTAATAATAATACAATGATACAATGATGACTCCGTACTCAATGGGTTAAAAAACATTCCCCAATAGATTCAGAAACCCACTGTCACAATGCCAATAATTTGCCCAAAACAGTCAAATTGGAAGAAAAACAAATTAAAACCAAACCAAAAAAAAAAAGCAAAACAAAAGAAAGAAAGATAAGGGGACCCTCTGGAACCTGCACGTACCTAGGCTATTACTGTGATTTACTAAAGTAAGCAGAGTTGTTACATTTCCCAACAACTTAAATGATTAAATGGGTCAAGAAGTAGGGGTGGACACAAAATTTGAAGAATCGAAAAAATCGAATCGATTGTTTGATTCGATTTTTATTCGGTTTTTTTAAAAAAAAAGATTGATTTTTTGAAAAATTGAACTGAATCAAGATTTAGTGATTCGGTTCGATTTTTTAATTTTGGATATGAACAGAACCGAAAAATTGAATTAAATATGTAATTAATATTTTTTTAAGCTACTACTATCTCTTGAATCATAGTCATTGAAGTCAATCTATGAAGCTTTTATGGAAGTCAAATACTGCATGAACTTGATTAACATATCATGGAAGGATTGACATAAAATGTATGGAGATAAAGTAGTTGTAACTTGGTAAAACTTTAAATGGTCATAACTCTGCGCTCGGATGTCCGTTTTACCCGATTTTTTTTTTATTTTGGGTATTTTTTCGAGACGGGGCCGGCCAAACTGGTGCCGCCAATTTTTACGAAAACGTCCGTTCCCCAATCAATTTGTGTTTTCCCCTAAATCGATTTCTAATTTTTCTTTTTCTTTAGTAAACATCTCACGATATACAATACATTCCGTTGTAGAAAATTTGTGGTAATGTAGGTGTGAATGCCAATTTCAGTGTTGAAAATTCAATTTAAAAAAAAATCCCTGACCCGACCTACCCGGCCCACTAGAAAAAACTGATATAATCTGATACGTTCGGCGATATAAATCGAACATATCATTTTTTTTAAAGTTGGATTCAATTTTTTTAAAAAAATCAATTTTTATTCGATTCATATTTTTCGGATACAAAATCGATATGAACCGATATACGTTCACCCAATCAAGAAGATGGACAGTGTCCCCATATCTTCATATTATATATATTAAAAATTAATTAAAAACGGAAGAGAAAGAAAATTCATCATCTAAAGATACATCTAGGACCACCTAAGATTGTAGTACAACATAAGATGAGGCTAGTAACTCGAGATATCGAGTTCGAGCTCTGAATGTAAAAACAATTCTTGATAGAGAGCGTTTTCTCTGAATAGACCTTAGACGACGATAATTTAAATATAATCGCACTTCAATACGAATACGGACACCAAGTGAAAAAAAGAAGAAGATACATTTAGGGAGTAGGGTCAACATTGACAAAAAATGGTTGGTTTGGACTAAGTTCTAACAATAAAGTCCAGATTTGTAAAAATCACCTTTCCGGAAATCTATAGTAGATTCGCATTAAGGACTTTACAAATCTGGACTTTATTGTTAAATCAATACATAAGAGATTTGAAAACCTGAGGTCAAAGATATCTCATTTCCTCCCACAACCCAACGTAAAATTGTTAAGAAAATATTCACATTCTCCAATTTGTAGTAGATTGACATTAACTTAACCAAAAAACTTAGATATCTAAAAAAAAATGGGAATTTCGGAACCCCAAAAAGGGATTAATATTATTAAAAAGTTTCAGAAAACTATATTATACTGATCCTGACTTAAGAATGTTGTATACAGCTAAGACATAGTACACTAGCTCATAATTTCTCTAGTGGCTATAAGTGGAACTTGGAAGATCCAAGAAAATTTTCTTGGAAAATTTCCCATAAATTCAATAAATGAAGAAATACAGGTGAAAATTTCCCATAAATTCAATAAATGAAGAAATACAGGTGACAATCAATACACATTATTCATCATCATACTTCACTGACTTCATCTTCCCTACAGACACCTACAGACACCACCATACTTTTCTTCTTTGAGCTTATGACTCTGCAACAATTCCTCCTTGGTGACTGTCCAACAGTAATAGTATACAAAGTCATTATATGTAAAAATCAAGTGCCCTTTAAATAAAAGAAAGTATCTAAGTTTTTGTCATATGCCAATGCCTTAACAATGCTCCTATTGATATTGTTCAGTTAGCTAACAAGATACATTTTTCAAAGGTTGAATACATCGATAACCCCTAAAACTTGTCAGTAAATTTCATTTTGACTCTCGAACTACGGCTTGTTCCGATTGAACACTTTATCATTTATTCAAGTGTTCAATTGAAACAAGCTGTACTTCGAGTATCTAAATGAAATTTACTGACAAGTTTAAGGTGTTGCCGATATAATTAGCCTTTTTCAAAATCAGGATAATATCTCGATAGAAATCAAATCTTCACAAGAATTTACCCATTTTGCCTAACCAAATTAAGATATCATCCCAAGAATAGGTATGCTTATTCAAAGAAAGGGTTATCTATATGCAAAACTACTGTAAATGCATGATAAGGAGGGGCTTACCCTATCCCATAGATGGGGGTCAGGCTTCTTATAAACCTGAATTCTCTCAACAACAGCAGGATTTGCCATTTTCCATCTGCATAATGGATGAGGAACTTGATGACGAGTATACTGACTCACAGTTTGGTTTCCATAAGAATCCATTTTAGCGCTTGACATGTAAAACACAAAAGGCTTTTGACACGGGTTACGCATAACAGGCCGTGTGTTAAAAGCATATGCAGTATAATCTGCTCTTCTATACCAATTTAAGAAAGTCCTTGATGGCATTTCTATTTCACGGGGAGACAGAACTCCGCGAAATATTTGAACTGCAAATCCCCACGACACGGAAATAGTCCAACTGTTAACTTTGTCATAGCAAATGGATTGTTGCATAATCCCAGCCGAATCGAGTTTCATTGGGACTGTGAGTTGTTGTAAAGCCTGCACTCGAGTGACATTGGGAAATATTGCCTCCACTACATCGAGATGGTGTAATGATACCAATGGTGTTACTGGATGTGATGCTAGTAGCCCGAATAAGTTCCCGTACACATCGTACTGAATTTCCATCCACCAATAACAAATCATAGTCAGATTATGTAGCATTTTCAATGACTGAAATAAGAAACTTTTTGAACTCTTTTACTATATATAACTACAGTCAGCAATCGCTTAGTATGTGTAAATGCCAGAAAACTAATTTCTAAAATATTGCTCATGAGAGTGTAATATATGGTTGCACGAGCCACCGTCTGATAAACAGAATACACAACAGATTTACAGGTTATTTCAGGTGTCAATGACATACTTAAATATCGTTTACACTTTGGAGTTTGGACACTATGCCCTTAATAATAGAGCAAACAAACGTTCAGTGAGTATCGCCCCGAATAAAAAAGCAATCAGAACATTCACGCAGTAGCAGCAGGAATAGCATGGATCAAATATACGGCATTCTAAATTCAACCCCCAATATTCCCACATTACAAATCACTGCTACAAATTTTCTATCTATGGGACAATTCCACCTGAATAATCCTTAAAAGAAAGGACATATTCAGACAACCATTATTTCAAGACAACCACTTAGCTGAAATCTAAGTATCAAACAGCGTCCTCTGTTTTCTTTTTTGGTGTTAGCTGAAATCTAAGTATCAAACAAGTTCTATATTTTTCAGGTAACAACTGAAAACTTTGCTCGGACTCTTCAGAATTGTCGACGAGTACGTGTGGTATTCTCCAAAAGTAGTGCATTTTTTAAAAATCTGACACGGGTGCGGCAATATTTTTGGAGAGTCTGAGCAACATAACTGAAAACCACTTGCTACCACATTGAAAACTATTTTCTGGATTATCATAGAACTGAAAAAGAAAGGTAAAATTAACATAAAATGGAAGTTAGGAAAGCAAACTAACCTGATGAAAACCGAGTTCTTTAGTGAGTGGAACACCAAGTTCAGCCATACAAGCTTGCATTCTATCATCAGAACCATAAAGTCCTGGATACCTTTGAATACATCTATCTTGAATTTTATCAAGAGCCTCAGCTAAAGGATAACTAATAGCAAAACCACCACCCCCATATGCCATACTATAAGAAAAATAAATATTCTGCAAATGACTCTCACTTAAACTCCCAATATAATAATACTGGTTATGATCATACTTATTCAAAATCCTCAACAAATTATCCGTTACAAAAACAGTGTCATCATCACTCATTACAAACCATCTCACATTTTCCATCCCTAACCTCAATGTCTCCGATATTATCCTCGATATCCGAATCGCCGACCTATGTCCCTGCCGGTTTTTGTAGGCAAAATTTGAAGTATCACCTATTATACATATTAAAATATATAAGAATTTAAATAATAATAATAATAAGTTGTCTGAACGGACAATAACGAAGTTGGGATACTAAATAAATAAATAATATTTACACTACAAAAAAGTATAGAATTGACAACAAAATTTTAGCAATAATATAAAAAACATATAAATGACAACAAAACTTTTTAATATATTATTGTTAAAAACACAAATTACAACAATTTCTTATTGCGAAAAATTTTCATAGAGTAGGTTATTATAACGGCAGGAAACAATTTTTGTTGTTGTGCTAAAAAATATTATTTGTAGTGTTATATATTTTAACATGTATAACAACCTGAAATTCTCAACTCCGGTAGTGATTTGCTTTCATTTTTCTCCATTTTCACTGAATTATCCAACCAAACAATCCCTCTCATTTTTTTCTCTGGTTTCCACCATAGCTTAATGTACTCTTTCCTCTTGTTCCATAGCTTAGCTGAAGCTGCAATTCCAAATACTACATGCTCTAATCTAGTTTTTTTCACTTCCTTCTCTTGTAGTAAAAATCTTGTTTTACTACTATCAACAAGTGAGGCATTTGTAATAGGTAAAATATTACTAGTGTGGGTGGTGAAAACGTCATCGTTACAAGATGTAGAGGAAGAAAGGAGCTTAAGAGTGTAGACAACATAAGTGCCTGATACGAATAGTATGAGCCATACCATAAGCTTGGGCAAGGGAAGAATTGAAAAGTGGATGATTTTTTCTGAATCTTTTTCTTTCTGGGTCAGTTTCAGAGTCATTTTTTTCACCCAAAAAAACGAAATACAGAAACCAGAAGAACAATGGAGAAAAAGTTTTACCAGATTACAATGGTAGTGGAGAAGGTGGTTGATGGGATAATAGATTTTTAAACAAAAATGTCGGCTATTTTTGTTACTTTGAGAATGATTTTATGCAGCATTTCAGAAATATTTGTTAGATCTGCAAGCAGAGAAGACAAAAGAATAATGTAAAATACAGGATATGTTTTTACAAGAAATGCTTTGGGCGGTTTTGCAAATACTGCTAACAAAAAGAGAGCAAACTTTTCTGAATTTATTATCTCTAAAATGTCGGAGAATGAGAGCTGTTGGTTATGTTTCATTTCATTAATACGATGTTTTTCTTGTAAATTAAAAATGATAAATATTGGCGAATACTAAATACGTAATTAACAATTGTTTTGTCAGATGATTAATTTTGTTTCTATCTCTTTCACAGGAATTGTGTGTCTATTATGTGTGAGATAAAGAGAGAGAGGTGATATTATGCTTAGATACTCATAAAGCGCGTCTATAAAGGACACGTGGTTATGGGCATAGGAAACTTTTCCCTCCCTTTATGTCTGGCTTTTTACAACTACCAATTACTCCATCTTCCGAAAAGATTGATTTAATTTTTACATATTTGTATAGCGGTAAATAATTTCATTAAATTAAATTATTTTTAAATATATAAAAAAGTTAATATTTTTAGAATAAATTAATAAAAAAAATATATCAATATTTTTTAGACGGAGGGATTAATATTTTGAAAGACGAGAGCGTAAGACGGGACGTTTTACATATGTCTCAACGAGTTGTAAGCCCCGAAGCACGAGACGTAATATTTAATTTATAAATATTTCATAAAATAATATAGTTACAATAAATATTTTTTAAATATGTAAATTACATAAAAAAACAAAAGAAAATGATAAATATATATATAGATGTGTTTGATCCTCACAAAAAACTAATCAAAGTAATTCATTATACGCTACTTACAACTTATAATTATTTGTAACATAATTTTCTAAGTATAAACAATACAATGAAATAAAAGCTATTATAAAATATATCAACTCTAACACATTAACTTTCAAACAATGAAAAAATCACAATTTCTTAAAATAATATTACTATTATACTATTCATTTTATCTTCATATAATTTAATAATAAATAAAATTTATCAGTATTATAATTAAAATATAACTCTTTTATGAATAAAAATAAGATTACTTTCAAATAGAGTAATAATAAAATATGATAATTTTGATACATAGGATAAAAGACCAATGACAAGTGAAAATGTATAATTCAGCTATATATTTTTTAAAAAATTATTAAGTGATATTAACTTTATGATGTTCTCAAATAGTAAACATGCAACACTACGACTTGTTATTTGAGTTGCACCAAATCTTTTTATTTCTATAAATGAAATATTATGTAAGTATCATTTATTTTTTAAAAAATTATGAGAATCAATAATTTTAATTAAAGAATTTAATATATAATTTATATAAGAACGTTAGACGGTTCCGAACATTAAGTGTTAGACTTGTTTAGAACATAAACAGTGTTTTATCAGTACCCCGAAGCAATCTCAGGAGCGAATCCTGAAATAGTATATTAAAACACTGCTATCAACTAGAGGTACTCATTATTACCCATGCAAATTTTAGCTACATTTGCATGTCAAACCAACTTACTATTAGTTTCACCTTGTAAACAGAAGGAACAAAAAAAGTCTCTGTCAGCTTTCCTCAAAATGGTGAGAATATTTTATTTATACACTTAATTAAATCTGTTCCAACTGAACACCTTAATTTTTAATAAAATATTTTAAACTGGTATTTTTGGTTCAAATTTTAGATTTTTAAAATATATTTTCATTTATTTATTAAGTAATTAAGTTAATCACGTAAACTATGTCGTCTCCTTTAATGATATGCATCAATTTTAAATAGAAAATGTCTGAGGTATTACGATTTATTACCGCGAATATGTATAATTAAAAGAGATGACATAAATGATTAATTTGAACTGAAAATATCTTACTGAAATACTTTATTAAAAATTGAGGTGTTTAATTAGAACAAAACTTAGTTCAAATGTCTAAAATGAAATATCCTCACAAATTTACCTATGGATTAAGCCAAAAAAAAAAAGGACCACCAATGGTCGAATATTCATTTGTTCTTTCTCAGAATTTGGTTGATTACAAGTATCCAAGTACTGAATTACCCCTCTCTCTCTATATATATATATATATATTCCGTTGTTGGAGAGGAGGGGACTGGGGGAATGGAAGAAACTTGTTTTTTTACATTAATATGGAAATATTGCTTAGTATATTCTTTGCAGTAATTTAAATATATAATCCAAAATCTTAAAATAATGAATTAAGTGGCCCAAGGTAATAGATATATATTTTTAAAATCCTAAAACAACCAATAAGGCATAGATATATTCCTTAACAATCTATCACCATGGCTGTAACTCAATTTCAAATTTACATGAAACAAAGTACCAAACTACTAAAGTCTCTTTGGCTGTTATTTTTTATTTTTTTGTTTTGTTTTAGAAGAGCACTGAAGAGTGGAGTGGATCTACAAATTACACTAAAGAGTACTGACAGAAAAAGATACGGGTAGGTAACTTCCATAAATAGTTATAGGTTAGGAGCTTCTAATTGACTGTAGTTATATTTTTATTAATTACATTTCATACTTAATTTTTAGTTTTTTCGAATATATTTAATTGTATTTAAATACATTATTTTGTTATATCTAAATATTTAAGCAAGCTAACTAAATGTATTTGAATATATTATTCTGTTGTATTTAAATATTTAAGTGAGCTAACTTGATATATTTGAATGTATTCATAAGTGTACACTAAAGATGTGTGAAATACATCTGACCATGATAAAGACTTCAATAGATGCTGCACTGCATAAATACAGACAAATACACATGTATGTAATACATCTAACAGAAATACAAACTCCCATAGATACTGCAATACAATAAAAAAAATAACAAATACACTCAAATATACTTAGATATGGAGATACAAAAAATATCCAAATCTAAGGGGCGAACGTATTCCGGATACTCGAGGCCATGGCGGTGATCAGATCTGAGGGGCGAAGGTATTCCGGATACTCGAGGCCATGGCGGTGATCAGATCTGAGGGGCGAAGGTACTCCGAACACTGTATTTTTTTCGAAGTAAATGGCAAACAACAAACACTACTGTCACAGCGACGGACAAAGCGGCGGAGCACGGCGGCCATCACTCAGATCTGGCCATGACGGCGACTAGATCTGAAACTAACTAAGGCGAAAAGAGAGGCCGGGATGTTGATTTTACGATTGCATTGAAGTGAGGAAGTATAGGGTATTGCTGGAGAAGAAACGGGAAACCGTCGGAGCAAAGAGATGAAGGATATAATGACGACTGTTAGAAACTCGTGATTGCTGAGTAGTAGTATTCTAGTAGTTAAAGTGAGAGAAGATTAAATATAATATAGTTATAATAGGTAAATTAGAAATTTACGATAGCTCTTTATAGTAATTAAATTAAATAATAGTTATTAATATTTTTTAGAGTTAATTATGACATGGACTAACCTTTTGCTATTATATCTTTTAATTTTTTGTTGAAGTGGGGTTAAGTGCGAGGGCTTCAGATAATTAAAGTTAAATTAATGACGTTTTACCTTCTATTTGCGGGAATAATTGCCTCATCACATGTTTACTTAAAATGTGAATACAATAATAATTTGATATTGTAATGGCGTCTTCCTTCTGTTTGCGGCAAGTCGATCGGCAACAAATGCCCATCACATGTTTGTATATGTGAATAACAGTAACGATAGTACTATTTTAATGGTGTCTGCCTTCTGTTTCCGACAACAATTGTGCCAGATGTTTTCTTATTATTTGTGAATAATAATAAGTTTTATTATTATCCTAAACCTAAGTAATCTCTAAGCATATCCTAGCTAATTGATACAACAAAATTACACAAGAACCGAAGTCCGGCAGTTTTTGCTATTTATTTACTTTAAGCTTGTGGTTATGAATTGTTTAGCATACGGTAATATTAAGGGAAAAGGACATGGTGGGTCAACCAGCAAAAAGAAAAGGTCCAAAAAAGCTTATTTTAAATAAATGGTCCAAAATAAAGATAAATTTCCCAAAATGAAGACAAATTTAGTCAAACTCTACTTTCTCATTTTCTCCTCTTACTGGGCAGCTACTTGATAGAAATATAGCCGTGTGTATACAACGGGAAATCGAAACCAAATTGCACCCAACTTTGTTGTACAAATTTATCATAATTGTTGGATTCTTATATAAGTATAATTAGGATTTATTGTTATAGTAAGAATACGATTTTTCATAATTAGGGATTGTAAATTGTATATAAATACATCTTCATCAATGAGAATAATCAAGGGATTATTTCTTTCATGGTATCAGAAGTTAGGGCTAAAATACCTTCTCACAGAGACAACTCCGCTGCTCTTTCTCAGTCTCGATTTCTGTGCAATTTCTCAATTTCCGTGCAATTTCTTCCTCTCTTCCCAAATTTTCTTCTAAATCTCTAATTCACTTATTGTTCTTTCGTTATGTCTACGTCAAAAACATGTTTCAACCTGCCCTTATAGTCTCTAACATAAAGAACCACATCTCTATTGTTCTTGAGATGGAAAACGTCCAATACACGACGTGGGCAGAATTATTCAAGGTTCACGCATGCTCGCATCAAGTCCTCCATCACATCAACCCATCGGTAACTGGCAAGGAGAAGGTGCCTACCCCCGAGGATGATCCTATTATGGACAACCTGTTGACACCCAATTTTGTCCCATCTTTTATGATTTTTATTCGTAATTTTTAATATTTTGACACTTTTAAAATAATTTTAAAATATAGGCATATATGTGTATATCCTCGTATTATTATTATTATTCGCATATTTTATATCATTTGCATTCTTATAATAATCATGAATTATCCGAAAATTCTATGTTATTTTATTCTCGCAAAATTGCATCGCATTTCCCTTTTATTAAGCATTAAACATTTTGCAAATATTATATTTTTATTATTATTACGTCGTTATGTTATTTTAAATAATTCACATAAAAATATTTTTTATATTAAACTCCTCTTATATATTTTTCATAACCCTTTTTTTTATTTTCCAACCCAAAACAATTTCTACCCAACCTAAATTAAAACCCATTTTTCGTCCAAAGCCCAATACCCAAATTTTCGACCAAGCCCAATCCCCAATTAAATTCCCTCATACCCAAACCCAAAACATTTAAACCCAACACCACAAACCCAAAACAATTAAACCCAAACCAAAGCCCAACTCCCATTTTTATTTCCCTTACCACCAAAATCTGACTCAAATTTTATACCCCCCATTTAAAATCTGACTCACCATACTCCCATTTAAAACCCCCACTCAAACCCGCAAGCCCAAAAACCACTCCAAATTTCAATTCCCCATTCCCCATTTTAATCCCCAAACCCAAACAAAACCCAAAAAATCGGAAAATCAAAACCAAATCGAAAACCCTAAAGCCGCCGACCATTTCCCATACCTGGCGACCCCATCGCCGGTCACCTCGCCCCGCCACCACCAACCCTCTCGCTTTCACCAACCCTCTCACATTACCGACACCCCTAAAACCCGCGACCCATGCCCTCAAATCCGGATTTTTCTTTGCCTTTAATTCAAAATTCAAACTCGATTCTTGGGGGAATCCACCTATAAATACCCCATGATTTGTTCTTCATTCAGAGGATTTTTCTGAGAGAAAAAAGGATTTTCTAAGTTTATTCAATATATACATAGTTATTTTGTTGTGTTCTTGAGTTGAGAGTATTTGGATTCGTTGTTGTTCCAAGAATCAAGTCCAAAAGGTTTGTCATCCCCTTTGATTTCTCTGATTTTTCATCGATTTGGTCGGTCGACCCGACCGGGTCGACTTGCTCGGGTAACATTTTCGTAATTCTTGCATTTCATGTTTATGTATGTTGGTTATCTGAATTTGGTGTAAGATTTGTTTGGATCACCGATTTGGTCGGATCATCGACCGGTCAGATCGACGGTTTAGATTTTTCCAATTTTCTCACATTCTTTGTTTGTTATCATTGGTTATCTGAAATTGATGAAATTATTTGACTTCGGGTTGAACATACAATTCGGGTCGGTCATCGACGGTCAGTCGACCGGTTTAGATTTTTCCAATTTTTTCTACATTCTTCTTTGTTGTTATCTTTGGTTATCTGAAATTGACGAAATTGTTTGATTAGGGTTGAAACTCCAATTCGGTCGAAACATCGACTGCCCGTCGACGGTTTGGGTAATATTTTCGTAATCCTTGCATTTCATATTCTTGTTTTTGGTTATCTGAATTTGGTGTTGAAATCGATTTGATTTGGATCACACGATTCGGTCGGTCAATTGACGGGTCGGTCGATCTGATTGAACATTTTCGCAATTTCTTGCATTTCACATTCTCGTTCTTGGTTATCTGAAATTGGTCTTTGAAATCGATTTGGGTTTGAATCATCGACCGGTCAGGCGACCCGATTTGAATATTTCCATAATTTCGTAACTTCGGGTCGGGTATTTAAAATCGCTCTTGCCTGTTTCTTTGGCATTATTATTATGTTATTGATTGAATTAATACCGCATTCTCTTTGTTGTTTTATTGATTCAAACCAATATTGCGCCCATCTTCTGAGACGCTTCTCGGTTTCGTATTCTGTTTTTCTTGTTTGAATAAATCTGCGTCTGCTTTTCTTGTTTTACTATTTTTAAACTAAAACACCGCGTCATCTCGAAACTATTTTCTACTTCATCGCTTCCGCCATCGCCATCAAGCATCGCCATCGCTATCAAGCATCGCTATCGCTATCGCTATCGCTATCGCTATCGCTATCGCGCTCGCCATCAAGCTATCGCTATCGCTACCGCCATCGCTATCAAGCATCGCTATCGCTACCGCCATCACTCGCTGCTGCATCACCATGTTATTCTTGTTTCATTGTTTTTCGGTTTCGCTTGCTCCCATTTCAGACATCACATCGCTTTATCATTTTTATCGCTTTAAATCGAACAATCGCATTTTTCAAACATTGCTTTCTATTTCGTTCTGTTTAACATTAAAATTACCGTTCTCTTGTTTCTTGTTTAAACTAGACACCGTCATTTTCGAAACTTTTTTTTTTTGCCTCTGCTTTTTTTCGCTCATCGCCATCGCATCGCTTTTATTTTTCTCATATCGCATCGCTGCTTTCGTTCGATTTAAAATTTTACTGATTTGAACACGATACTACACTGGCCGATGAAAAATATCCGTCGATTTTGAGGCCTACACAGTTGCAAAGACGGAAATATAACTTCTGGGCAATGATGAAGACTTAAACCTTTTTATCCGAGATCAACATGTTTAGTAGGCGAGGTGAATTATATATTCGCAGCCACGATGTGATTATAGTGATCTTTTTTATTCCACCCGAGAGACCGACACGTTTAGTAGGCGAGGCAATCAAAATAAACTACATTAGTCATATGTTTGCAGCCACGACGTGATTGTAATGTTCTTTTCAAAATTTAAGTCTGAGCCCTCCGTGATCAAAACATTCACTGTTTTGAATACGGATATGAAGTTATTTGTATTTAATTGTTTCTAACCGTTTGTTCTTGACAGCTTGCAGGGATTAAAATAAATAAACGGCAAATATTTCTCGGAGTTTATTTATTGTTATTTCTTTCTTTAATTCAGCTTTTATCTCGCTTTGTATTGTAATATTATTTATCGCACTTATGTAATTATTGAAATGCTTAGAATAGGCAAACTTAGGATTTATTCATAGGTTAGTTTAAGATTTGAAACCCGTCGCTAGCTTATTTTATTTGTAGGCTCGCAAACTTAGAAATCCTTCGCTAGTTTATTTATTTTAGGCTCGTCACGCTTATTCAAGATTTTTAAAACAACTCTTGTCATCTTTATTTGCTTCAATTAATTGTACAAATAAGTTCATCTTTTATTATTATTTTTGCAACTTGTTGATTTTCGAAAGATTCGCTTCTTTGGCATTATAAAGAATTTATTGTCACAAATGCATGTTTTCTAAAAACTTTACATGTTTCTTTCTTTTATGTCATCCGAATACGTACTTGTATAAAATGAATCATATTTACTTGTATAAAATGCATCATATTTACTTGTATAAAATGCATCATATTTTGCAAACATCTTTTTATCTATCATATTTGTAAAACATGTTATTTCTATCAATAATTAACCTGAGTTTTACCGGATAACCGCAAGTTAGCGGATCTTAAAGGATGCCTAACCCCTTCCCTTTAGGATAATAAAGAACCCTTACCTAGAATCTCACTAGTTTCGCAGACCTTAAAATTGGAGTTACATTGCAGCACTTAGTTTAAATATTTAGGTGTCCTAATTCACCGTAAAAATAATTAGGTGGCGACTCCTCAATCCTTTACCCAGAATTACCCCATACGTCCGAAGCTCGCTTTGACCCGAGCGAGGCCGAAAATGGGCGCCTGACAAAGATGGCGACTCCATCGGGATTTTTCAAGGTTCCTAACCATAGCAAATTCAAAGTTAATTATAATTGTGTTTTACTTTCGCTCTTTGTTTGATGTAATGCTTTTGATTTGTTTCCTTTATGAAATTTTTGCATGCATAACTGCTTTAATTGCTATATTTTTATTGCTTATCATAAATTGGCATTTCGTTCATATTTCTTCCACTGAAAATTGACACTATCACACACTACACGCGAGGTGTGTTTTACGCACCCGCAAATTTCTTTCAATCTACCAAAATTTAGGAGAGTTGGCGTATGCGGAGTGACCGGACCAACCGGTGGTCACAGAGCCTTCTCACTCGAGTAGTCCGCTCGAGAACCTTGTGTCTAGTCACCAAATCTTAGAAAATTTAAGATAGAGCTATACCACCCTTTATTTTAAGTCATGCATGCATACACCTTAGGTGGGTCGATCCTTGGTATCGACTCCACAATTAAGAAATCCGCCAAAGATGTCTACTGGTCTCACAACCCAACGACCAATCATCATATTATGTGTAGCGTGATAAGGATAGACTAATCCAAGACTAATCATGACATGCTTTGAAATTGGAAAATGTACATTCATTTTGTCTCATTTCCGACAAAGCATTGCGGTTTAGCGACTTGGATCAAATCTGTCGTAATCCCGCATATCTCGGGCGTTTAGGCCCACCTCCTCCGCATAAGGGAGGCCCCATGCATATTAGGATGCGCATTTAATTGTCTTACAATCATTTTGTTGTTTTCTCCTGCTTTTTCACTATGTGCATATTATTTAAAGCAATAATTACTCACCTTATACTAATTTGGTTTTCTTCATTTTTCAGGAGTTTCATTTTGCCTTATTTATTTCCCCAAAGGTTGATTTGTGTTGACTAAAACTGGCGGAGCTCCCATCTTTTATTTCCCAATCATGTCTACTCAAATTGTATTAGTACTTAATGAAAAAAAAAAAAAAACACAATTTAAATTGAGGCCTGAATCGCATTTATGCATTTTAATGTATTTTTGCCTCCACCTTTTGAAAGCTTAAAATAACAAATCTGCATTGCTTTTGCTATTTTAAAATCTGCTTTGTTTAATAATTTTCCTTTCTTTTTTCATCATGCAAACTAATTTGTCGGCAATATGTGACATATAATGAAACAAGCAAACAAGGTCACAAGCAAGCAAGGCTTCGAAGAATATAAGGAAGACTCACAACCGGAAGAACTGGGGCATTTTTTTTGGAATAAGTCAAAGCCAGATTTGGATGAAACGTCAGGATGGTTGATGGTTACAAGCATTGGCACGGACGTTTGCCATTTGTACTCTTGGGCTACCATACTACGATCAGGATTTCTACTGGGGCAATGCTATATCTCTTGCAGTCAAGTGGATACATAATCATATACTAAGAGACTGATTGATGAAAAGCAGATGGACGCAGTTGTCCGGGTGCCACCTGAACTACGTTATGACCTGATTCCCTCGGCGGGATACGTAGGCGGCCACATCGGCTTCGGTCCCATCTTTAGAAAAATCCTTACAATCTCCTTTGCTTACCTGAACTACGTTATGACCTGATTCCCTCGGCGGGATACGTAGGCGGCCACATCGGCTTCGGTCCCATCTTTAGAAAAACCCTTACAAATCTCTTTACTTGTAATGAACTACGTCATGACCTGATTCCCTCATGGGGATACGTAGGCGGCCTAAATCGGCTTCGGTCCCACCATTAGGAAATATTTTCTCATTTATCTCACAAATGGCAGTTTGCACCCATCCGATCACCCCGATAGATGTGCAAGCAACCCGCATAAGACTTCGGTTGTCCGCTTAAAAGATCATCATCCTCACATATCTAAACCGGGCATTTTTAAGGGATCACTACCAGAGGACGCCGATAAACCTGGAAAAGCATCGGCAAACTAAGTCTTCAGCCTAAGAGGATTTTGGATAAGGCGTTTGCTCTGTTTCACCGCATGTCACTGCTCGACAGATATTTACATATATGCATACTTTCTTATAAGCAAATCATTTTCAACAAATATTTTTTTTTTTTTTTTTTTTCATTAGAGTTCGACAAGAACTTTTTAATAATAAGCATACTTTCTTATAAACAACTTATTTTCAACAAAATGTTTTCATTAACGGTTAGCCAAGACTGGAACTGCAGGCAGAGCTACAGGTCCGAATCAGCAGGACATGCAGCCATCAAGAGCCAAAGCTACAAAGTCAACGCGAATCAACCGCCCCTCCCCAAACTCACAAATTTTCTTTGAGTACAGGTTCTTCAGGTAGAAAAAGCAGGGAAGCCACATCACTTATGATCAATTCCCCAAAGAATTTCGGCACCACAACTCAATACAAGGATTACATTCCTGTTTTGCATTTATACGAAGACATCATCTTGACCTACAGGGTCCCGACTATCATGTCTGCGCAAAGATGTTATTTCAAATCACAAGGAACGACAACCCGACAAACCCGACGGCAGAGACGTCGCGTCACATTGTCGCCCGTGCCAGGACGACATTTCTATTCACAGTCCACATGAGTTGGATCGGCAGAAGACACAGCAAACTGAAGTGGAACCATCTGTTACAGCAAACTGACGGCGAGATCGTCACTTATATCAAACGACGACAAGGATGTTGCATCATATTTTCGTCTGGATGACATTTTCAATTTACGGTCCACAGGAGTTTGAATCAACAGAGGATTCAGCACAACGTGGAACCCTATTACA
Organism: Anisodus acutangulus; assembly: GCA_029783415.1. NCBI lineage: Eukaryota > Viridiplantae > Streptophyta > Magnoliopsida > Solanales > Solanaceae > Anisodus > Anisodus acutangulus. The sequence goes on from CM056504.1 coordinate 36,812,692, forward strand.
GCAAACTGACGGCAAGGACGTCACTTACATCTCTTACAACAGGACAACATTACAATAACGTCATCGACGTTATAGCAGCACGACAATTATCTTTTACAGCATTACAACGACATCAACAACATTACAATGATGTCATCAGCAATACGCCCATACAATGGCGTCATCAACAACGCGCCCATACAACGGCGTCATGAACAACACGCCTATGCAACGGCGTCTTCTGCACAACATTTATTTTTACAGCATTACAACGACATCAACAACATTACAATGATGTCATCAACAACACGCCTATGCAACGGCGTCTTCTGCACAACATTTATTTTTACAGCATTACAACGACATCAACAACATTACAATGATGTCATCAACAACACGCCTATGCAACGGCGTCTTCTGCACAACATTTATTTTTACAACATTACAACGACATCAACAACATTACAATGATGTCATCAACAACACGCCTATGCAACGGCGTCTTACGCACAACATTTATTTTTACAAAGATTACAACGACATCAACAACATTACAATGATGTCATCAACAACACGCCTATGCAACGGCGTCTTACGCACAACATTTATTTTTACAAAGATTACAACGACATCAACAACATTACAATGATGTCATCAACAACACGCCTATGCAACGGCGTCTTACGCACAACATTTATTTTTACAAAGATTACAACGACATCAACAACATTACAATGATGTCATCAACAACACGCCTATGCAACGGCGTCTTCTGCACAACATTTATTTTTACAGCATTACAACGACATCAACAACATTACAATGATGTCATCAACAACACGCCTATGCAACGGCGTCTTCTGCACAACATTTATTTTTTACAAAGATTACAACGACATCAACAACATTACAATGATGTCATCAACAACACGCCTATGCAACGGCGTCTTCTGCACAACATTTATTTTTACAGCATTACAACGACGTCAACAACATTACAATGATGTCATCAACAACACGCCTATGCAACGACGTCTTCTGCACAACATTTATTTTTACAGCATTACAACGACATCAACAACATTACAATGATGTCATCAACAACACGCCTATGCAACGGCGTCTTCTGCACAACATTTATTTTTACAGCATTACAATGACGTCAACAGCATTACAACGACGTCTTCAGCACAACATTTATTTTTACAGCATTACAATGGCGTCAACAGTATTACAACGACGTCTTACGCGACAACATTTATTTTTACAGTATTACAACGACGTCAACAGCATTACAACGACGTCTTCAGCACAACAATTATCTTTTACAGCAAAACAGCATTACAACAACGTCCTCGACGTTACATGCAACACAACAATTATCTTTTACAGCAAAACAGCATTACAACAACGTCCTCGACGTTACATGCAGCACAACAACTGTCTTTTTTTTTTTACAACGACGTCAACAACATTACAACGACGTCTTCAACACAACACGTCAATACAACGACGTCATTTCAGGCGCCCACCTTATAATGCGGGTATTTTAATTTCAGTCAGGCGCCCACCTTATAATGAGGGTATTTTTAATTTCAGTCAGGCGCCCACCTCCTAATGCGGGTATTTCCAAGTTTATTTTCTCTACAATATTTTCTCAGCAGTTATACACTAATTATATCTTAAGCTTTAGTTTGCAGGAGTTTTTAGTTTGCAGGAACTTCATCACAGCGTGGGACTATCTCTTACGACGAACCGAGGCAATTTGGTCAACGACCTACTTCGAACGTCGATCCTCTCTTTCCCATTAGTTTCTCACATCTGCGACCAGTGTCATCCTAGGTCGACACTGGGGCATTGTTTCTTGAATGTGCACCATCTTTTGCAACTTCATTTCCCAGGATTCTATTTCTTACCATGCAGCCTGATGATCGGGACAAAATTAACTACTCAGTCAACTTCTTCTACTAAACCTCTTTCATCGTCTCCGTCCAAAGAGGGGCATCTGTTGACACCCAATTTTGTCCCATCTTTTATGATTTTTATTCGTAATTTTTAATATTTTGACACTTTTAAAATAATTTTAAAATATAGGCATATATGTGTATATCCTCGTATTATTATTATTATTATTCGCATATTTTATATCATTTGCATTCTTATAATAATCATGAATTATCCGAAAATTCTATGTTATTTTATTCTCGCAAAATTGCATCGCATTTCCCTTTTATTAAGCATTAAACATTTTGCAAATATTATATTTTTATTATTATTACGTCGTTATGTTATTTTAAATAATTCACATAAAAATATTTTAATATTAAACTCCTCTTATATATTTTTCATAACCCTTTTTTTTATTTTCCAACCCAAAACAATTTCTAACCCAACCTAAATTAAAACCCATTTTTCGTCCAAAGCCCAATCCCCAAATTTTTCGTCCAAGCCCAATCCCCAATTAAATTCCCTCATACCCAAACCCAAAACATTTAAACCCAACACCACAAACCCAAAACAATTAAACCCAAACCAAAGCCCAACTCCCATTTTTATTTCCCTTACCACCAAAATCTGACTCAAATTTCATACCCCCCATTTAAAATCTGACCAAATTTATACTCCCATTTAAAACCCCCAAACCAAACCCGCAAGCCCAAAAACCGACTCCAGCCAATTCCCATTCCCCATTTTAATCCCCAAACCCAAACAAAACCCAAAAAATCGAAAATCAAAACCAAATCGAAAACCCTAAAGCCGCCGACCCCACACTCCCATACCGGCGACCCCACGCCGCCGGCCACCTCGCCCGCCACCACCAACCCTCTCGCTTCACCAACCCCTCATTCTGTGACACCCCTAAAACCCGCGACCCATGCCCTCAAATCCGGATTTTTCTTTGCCTTTAATTCAAAATTCAAACTCGATTCTTGGGGGAATCCACCTATAAATACCCATGATTTGTTCTTCATTCAGAGGATTTTTCTGAGAGAAAAAGGATTTTCTAAGTTTATTCAATATATACATAGTTATTTTGTTGTGTTCTTGAGTTGAGAGTATTTGGATTCGTTGTTGTTCCAAGAATCAAGTCCAAAAGGTTTGTCATCCCCTTTGATTTCTCTCGATTTTTCATCGATTTGGTCAGTCGACCGACTGGTCGACTTGCCGGGTAACATTTTCGTAATTCTTGCATTTCATGTTTATGTATGTTGGTTATCCGAATTTGGTGTAAGATTTGTTTCGGATCACCGATTTCGGTCGGATCATCGACCGGTCAGATCGACGGTTTAGATTTTTCCAATTTTCTCACATTCTTTGTTTGTTATCATTGGTTATCTGAAATTGATGAAATTATTTGACTTGGGTTGAACATACAATTCGGGTCAAACATCGACCGGTCAGGTCGACCGGTTTAGATTTTTCCAATTTTTTCTACATTCTTCTTTGTTGTTATCTTTGGTTATCTGAAATTGACGTAAATTGTTTGATTCCTGGTTGAAACTCCAATTCGGGTCAAACATCGATCCTGTCGACCGGTTTGGGTAATATTTTTCGTAATCCTTGCATTTCATATTCTTGTTTTTGGTTATCTGAATTTGGTGTTGAAATCTGATTTGATTTGGATCACACGATTCGGTCGGGTCATCGACGGTCGGTCGATACGATTTGAACATTTTCGCATTTCTTGCATTTCACATTCGTTCTTGGTTATCTGAAATTAGTCTTTGAAATCGATTTGGGTTTGAATCATCGACCGGTCGGGCGACCGATTTGAATATTTCCATAATTTTTGAACTTCGGGTCGGGTATTTAAAATCGCTCTCGCCTGTTTCTTTGGCATTATTATTATGTTATTGATTGAATTAATACCGCATTCTCTTTGTTGTTTTATTGATTCAAACCAATATTGCGTCCATCTTCTGAGACGCTTCTCGGTTTCAGATATTCGCTTTTCTTGTTTGAATAAATCTGCGTCTGTTTTACTTGTTTTACTATTTTTAAACTAAAACACCGCGTCATCTCTGAAACTATTTTCTACTTATCGCTTCCCGCCATCGCCATCAAGCATCGCCATCGCTATCAAGCATCGCTCATCGCTATCGCTATCGCTATCGCTATCGCTATCACATCGCCATCGCTATCGCTATCGCTACCGCGCATCGCTATCAAGCATCGCTACCGCTATCAAGCATCGCTCTTCGCTGCATCTGCTGTTATTCTTGTTTCATTGTTTTTCGGTTTCGCTTGCTCCCATTTCAGACATCAAGCATCGCTTTATCATTTTTATCGCTTTAAATCGAACACCGTGATTTTTCAAACATTGCTTTCTATTTCGTCTGTTTCAAAGATTAAAATTACCGTTCTCATTGTTTCTTGTTTAAACTAGACACCGCGTCATTTTCGGAAACTGTTTTTCTGCCTCTGTTTTTTTTCGCCATCGCCATCAAGCATCGCTTTTTATTTTTCATTCTTTATTCATCGCTATCTTGTTTACATTCCGATTTAAAATTTTTACTGATTTGAACACGATACTACACTGGCCGATGAAAAATATCCGTCGATTTTGAGGCCTACACAGTTGCAAAGACGGAAATATAACTTCTGGGCAATGATGAAGACTTAAACCTTTTTATCCGAGATCAACATGTTTAGTAGGCGAGGTGAATTATATATTCGCAGCCACGATGTGATTATAGTGATCTTTTTTATTCCACCCGAGAGACCGACATGTTTAGTAGGCGAGGCAATCAAAATAAACTACATTAGTCATATGTTTGCAGCCACGACGTGATTGTAATGTTCTTTTCAAAATTTAAGTCCGAGCCCCTCGTCATCAAAACATTCACTGTTTTGAATACGGATATGAAGTTATTTGTATTTAATTGTTTCTAACCGTTTGTTCTTGACAGCTTGCAGGGATTAAAATAAATAAACGGCAAATATTTCTGAGTTTATTTATTGTTATTTCTTTCTTTAATTCACTTTTATCTCGCTTTGTATTGTAATATTATTTATCGCACTTATGTAATTATTGAAATGCTTAGAATAGGCAAACTTAGGATTTATTCATAGGTTAGTTTAAGATTTGAAACCCGTCGCTAGCTTATTTTATTTGTAGGCTCGCAAACTTAGAAATCTATGTCTAGTTTATTTATTTTACGCTCGCCACGCTTATTCAAGATTTTTAAAACAACTCTTGTCATCTTTATTTGCTTCAATTAATTGTACAAATAAGTTCATCTTTTATTATTATTTTTGCAACTTGTTGATTTTCGAAAGATTCGCTTCTTTGGCATTATAAAGAATTTATTGTCACAAATGCATGTTTTCTAAAAACTTTACATGTTTCTTTCTTTTATGTCATCCGAATACGTACTTGTATAAAATGAATCATATTTACTTGTATAAAATGCATCATATTTACTTGTATAAAATGCATCATATTTTGCAAACATCTTTTTATCTATCATATTTGTAAAACATGTTATTTCTATCAATAATTAACCTGAGTTTTACCGGATAACCGCAAGTTAGCGGATCTTAAAGGATGCCTAACCCCTTCCCTTTAGGATAATAAAGAACCCTTACCTAGAATCTCACTAGTTTCGCAGACCTTAAAATTGGAGTTACATTGCAGCACTTAGTTTAAATATTTAGGTGTCCTAATTCACCGTAAAAAATAATTAGGTGGCGACTCCTCAATCCTTTACCCAGGAATTACCCCATACGTCCGAGCTCCGCTTTGACCCGAGCGAGGTCGAAAATGGGCGCGCACACAACCCTTTATGCTACCGTTCTCCTATGGATTTATTACACTATCTTTACAAACCTCTTGCAGACGATTATTGAACCTGACGCTACGGCGATGAAAACTTGGAATAGGGTGCGTGATATATTCCAAGATAACAAAAATTCTCGTGATGTCACTCTTGAGCAGGAATTTTCTCATGTCAACATGGAAGATTTTCCTAACATCTCAGCCTATTGTAAAAGGCTGAAGGAATTGGTGGATCAACTCTGAAGCATTGGTGCGCCCGTTACCAATGATCGTCTTGTTCTTCAGATGGATGCAGGCATATCCGAGGCCTATAATGACGTTTGGACACTGCTTTGTCAAAGTAATCCTCTCCCACCATTTTATCAGGCCTATTACATGCTCACGTTGGAAGAGGTCGGTTTGGCTAAGAAAGTGGCTACCGGAGCAAATTCCGTCATGATGATGGACACATCAGACGACCCTCACTCATTCTTCAAAAATTCGAGCCAAAACGTACCAACGGTGGCGGAAAAAAGGGTTAAATTAGAAAAATAATGGCAAAAACCACGGAGGCAGTCGCAGTGGTGGCCGGAATAGTAGTGGCGGTAGTAGTGGTGATCGGAACAGTGGACCGCAGGCCAACTGGTCGCAGCTTTGGGCCTCCTGGCCGTGGGGTCGGGCCAGTGGCCATCAGCCCAACATCCCTTATCTTCCACCGACGCCACATCCGGGAAACTGGGCCCAACTTAATTAAAAATTTGGGGGTCTGTCCGAAAATTCACCACTAATAATTGAGTTTCTGTTAATTTTGATCTGTTTGGATTTTCTGTGAATGATTTCAAGACAGGGATACCTCTAATGAGATGCAATAGTAGGGGAGAGCTTTATCCAATCACCACCATTTTCATGAGTCAAGCCATACCTTCTACCTTTGCCGCTCTTGCTCCTTCCTTGTGGCATGCACGTTTGGGTCATCCGGAGTCATCTATTATGTCTTCTCTGCATAAAAATAATTTTATTGCTTGTAAGGATACGCGTAGTACTCCACTTTGTCCTTCTTGTCCATTAGGAAAACATGTTAGATTACCGTTTGTAGCCTCTACTTCTCGTACTTTGATGCCTTTTGACATTATTCATAGTGATTTATGGACATCTCCCGTTTTAACTTCTTTGGGCCATCGTTATTATGTCTTATTTTTGGATGATTATTCTAATTTTTTGTGGACCTTTCCTTTATCTAAAAAGTCTCAAGTCTTTTCCACATTCTTAAAATTTAGAGCATTCATCCGTACCCAATTCGAACGGAAAATTAAAAATATTCAATGTGATAATGGCATAGAATATGATAATGGACCGTTTTGAGAGCTTTGTGACACTAATGACATATCTTTTTAGTTTTTTTGTCCACATACGTCCTCACAAAATGGGATGGCCGAGAGAAAAAAAGAGAAAAATTCATTCCATAAATAATGTTGTTCGTTCCTTGCTAGCCCATGCGTCATTACCACCTTTTTAGCATAATGCATTGCAAATGGCTACATCTCTACTTAACATCCTCCCTCTTAAAGGTTTAGCAAATCAATCCCCACTTAAAATTATTTACAATAATGATCCTTTGTATTCTCATCTTAGGGTGTTTTGGTGTTTATGCTATCCATTTTTTCCGTCTACTACAATTAACAAACTTCAAGCCCGCTCTAATGCGTATTTATTTTTTAGTTATCCATCTAATCATCGTGGTTATAAATGTTATAATTTATCCTCTAACAAAATCATAATTAGTCGTCATGTTATTTTTTATGAGTCTCAATTTCCGTTTGCTAAATTGAGTAGTCTTGTGTCTAGTTCGTATAATTTTTTGAATGATGGGATCTTACCGTATATTATCCACCATTTATCCAAATGTCCCGTGAACTGAATCCGCCAGCAGGCCCACTGCCTGCTGGCCCACATCGTCCTTGTCCAGCGTCATCTGGCCCACATGGTCTCAGTAGTGGACCGATGTCTCGACCTAGAACCGAGATAGGTACTGACTCAGCTTCTCGGCGCACTGCCATTTCTGATGCAGTTCCAGTTTCTCGTCCCTTTGTTGGGCTAGCAGCCCACTGTCTGCTGACCAGTCCGCTGCCAACCAAATAATTTGCCCAATCCTGTCCACTTCTACCTCGAGTAAAGGGCCCGTTACTCGTAGCTAAGGGGAGATTTTTAAACCGAAACGACATTTTAATCTTAATTCTAATGTCACTAAATCTCCCATACCCCGTAACCCGGTGTCTGTCCTTTATGACCCGAAGTGGAAATTGGCCATGGATGACGAATATAATGCTCTTATTGAAAATAAGACGTGGGAGTTGGTGCCCCGTCCACCTGGTGTTAATATTATTCGGTCCATGTGGATTTTTACTCTTAAATAAAATTCTTACGGTTCTTTTGAGAGGCATAAGGCTCATCTTGTATGTGATGGTAAAACGCAACAGGTTGGCGTGGATTGTGGAGAGACATTTAGTCTGATGGTCAAACTGACAACCATTCGCATTGTGCTAAGTCTAGCTCTCATGGCCCATTCACCAACTGGATGTAAAAAAAAATTCTTACACGGTGATCTTAAGGAGACAGTTTACATGCATCAACCCTTGGGTTTTAGGGACCCCAATTATCCTCATCATGTCTGTTTGCTTAAAAAGTCCTTGTATGAGCTTAAGCATTCCCCACGGGCTTGGTATAAAAGGTTTGCAGATTATGTGTCTACTATTGGGTTTTCTCAGAGCAGATCTGATCATTCTCTGTTCATCTATCATCGTGGTACTTCTCTAGCATACATATTGTTATATGTTGATGATATAATATTGACTGCCTCATTTGATAATCTACGTAAGTCTATCATGTCCCTTCTCAGTTCAGAATTTGCTATGAAGGACTTGGGGCCTTTGAGCTATTTTTTTGGCATTGCAGTCACTCGTCATGCATGTGGTTTATTTTTATCACAAAAAAAGCATGCGACATAGATTATTGAGAGAGCTGACATGTCATCGTGTAAGTCTACTTCTACTTCGGTTGATACCAAATCTAAGCTGAGTGCTACGTCTAGCATACAATATGAGGATCCCACCCAGTATCGTAATCTTGCAGGGCTCTTCAGTATCTGACTTTCATAAGACCAGATATTACGTATGCAATACAACATGTGTGTTTATTTATGCATGATCCCTGGATTGAGCATATGCATGCGCTCAAACGTATTATCCGATACATACATGGCACACTTGATTTTTTATTGCATTTATATCCGTCATCGGTCTCTACTCTTGTGTCATATACAGATGGTGATTTGGGTGGCTGTCCAGATATCAAACGTTCGACATCTGGTTATTGTATGTTCCTTGGCGATAACTTGGTCTCTTGGTCGGCAAAACGCCAGGCTACTTTATCACGATCCTGTACGGAGGCTGAGTATCGAGGGGTAGCCAATGTGGTATCTGAGTCATGTTGGCTACGTAATCTTCTACTAGAGTTACATTTTCCTATTCAGAAGGCTACCTTGGTATATTGTGATAATGTGAGTGCAGTTTATCTTTCTGAAAAACCGGTCCAACATCAGCACATAAAAATATCGAGATTGACATACACTTTGTTCGAGAAAAGGTAGCTCGTGGACAAGTACGTGTCATCCATGTCCCTTCGCGGTACCAGATTGTAGACATATTTACTAAGGGTCTTCCCTTGGTTTTATTTGAAGATTTTAGGGACAGTGTCAGCGTACGATAGCCGCCCGCTATGACTGTGTGAGTGTGACAGAAATATACCCGTGTGTATACCACGGGAAACCGAAACCAAATTGCACAACTTTGTTGTATAAATTTATCATAGTTGTAGAATTCTTGTACAAATATAATTATAATTTATTGTTATAGTAGGAATATGATTTTCCATAATTAGAGATTGTAAATTGTATATAAATAACTCTTTATCAATGAAAATAATCAAGAGATTATTTCTTTCATTACCAAAGCTTCATGGACGTCGACGACCACGACACTGCCATGTTTATTCGGCAAACTCCAACGAACCGACGCGGACGAATCTCCGGTGATCTAAAAATGGGAGCGGAGAAGATGATGAATTTTGAGTTTCACAAACAAATTTGCTTAGATAGAAGGCTCTGTAATTTGAAATAATAACTTCAACATAATTCAGCTTGGAATCTTGAAAAGTATTTCATAAATAAGAAAGAACCTCAACCAAATGCACCGAAATAAAGGGTCCTGCTTATCCATTTCTTTATTGAACAGTCAATCCTCAAGGTTTATTCTTCCTTTTTTGACCCCTTCTTGTGTCTCATAAACAACTTCTACCTATGACAAATTAACATTACATATTCATATCTAAAAAAAAATAATCTCTTTAATTATTTTCATTAATTAAAAGATATATATACAAGTTACATATTTTTATAATAGGAGAATCCTATTTCTATTCATTCCTAAAATCTTATTCTACCATAATTTTGATTATATAATTATAATAAGTGTACAAGACTAATTAAAATATTACATTGTTTAACAATATCAATTTAAATGAGAACATGAACAGATTAATATATCGGGGACGGAGATATTTTTTACTTTTTAACTATGAGAAAAGATGTGGTGCACTAGTATCCAGGGCATGTGGTGTTCGATGACCGTAATTTCTGTAGCACAGTGCATTGTCATGCTATATAAATGGATTTTGAAGATCATTTTCACGTTGGAAATAAATTGATAAATATATATGGAAAGATTGGTGAATGGATATTACAAGTAAAGTGTTTGATGGAAATGTCTGTGAGAACTCAAACTGTATTATTATTATATAATGTGTAAATTAGTTATATATTTATTAAATATAAATTATACGTTGATTATATATTTATTATACACAAATTATACAAGAATGATATATTTTTTAAATATATACTTTAGAGATACATATTTTATATGATAATGATACAATTTCTATGTGTGATACATTTTTATATACATATACAGTAATGATACATATCGATACAATAATGATACATTTTCTATATTGATACATTTTCTATACATATACAATAGTGATATATATACAACATTGATACTGTTTATTTACATATTCTGGAATTAGTTAAAAATGGCCAGAAATTAAATTATTAAAAAGGTTAAAAATGACCTTTAAGATTCTTGGGCCACCGGGTGTCAATAGTTTCACCCGGATGGTCATTTGTGTCTTTATCCCTAATATTAATGAAAGAAATAATTCTCTTAATTATTCTCATTAATTGAAAGAGTAGATATACAATTTACATCTTTCCATAATAGGAGAATCATATTCCTATTCTACTCCTAAAATATTATTGTACTTGGACACTAACTATACAATTATGGTAAGTATACAATACTAATTACACCCAAATATTACCTAAACTAATATGTACAATTCGTGACCTTCATATGTACAACAAACCGAGACCAATCACGATAACCAATATACATATGATATATTGTATATCATATGTATATTTAACACACCCCCGCAGTCATAGCGAACGATCTTCGTACGCTGAGATTGTCCCTAAAATCTTCAAATAGTACTGCCGGAAGACCTTTGGTAAATATGTCCGCAATTTAATACCTGGAAGGGACAAAGCAGACGCGTATTTATCCACGAGCTACCTTTTCACGAACAAAGTGAATATCAATCTCGATGTGTTTAGTCCGTTGGTGCTGAATCGGATTACCAGAAAGGTAGATGACACTAACATTATCACAATAAACCAAGGTAGCTTTCTAAATAGGACAATGAAGCTCTAATAGAAAATTACGTAACCAACAGGACTCAGAGACCACATTGGCTACTCCTCGATACTCAGCCTCGGCACTAGAACGTGATAAAGTCGACTGACGCTTTGCAGACCAGGAGACCAAGTTATTACCAAGAAACATACAATCGCCAGACGTAGATTGTCTGGTGTCCGGACAATCACCCCAATCAGCATATGTATACGAGACGAGTGTAGACATCGACGAAAGATATAAATGTAAGTCATAGTCAAGTGTCTCCTAGATGTACCGAATAATGTGTTTGAGCGCATTTATGTGCTCAACCCTGGGATCATACATAAACAAACACACATGCTGTACGACATACGTAATATCTGATCTCGTGAATATAAGATTCTGAAGGGCCCCTGCAAGACTGAGATAGCGGGTCGGATCCTTATAAGGTGAGCCAGCTGCAGCACCTAACTTGGGTTTAGTATCAAATGGAGTGAAAGTGAACTTACAGGATGACATCCCAGCCCTCTCAATGATCTCAGCTGCATACTTCCTCTGTGATAAGAACAACCCACCTGCATGACGAGTGACGACAATCCCCAAAAAGTAACTCAAGGGCCCTAAGTCTTTCATAGCAAACTTAGAACTGAGTATTGTCATGATAGACTGGCGTTATGCATCAGAAGAGGCAGTCAATATAATATCATCCACATACAATAATATATAAGCCAAGGACGAACCACGACGATATATGAACAATGAATTATTAGACATGTTGTGAAAGAACCCAATAGTCGAAACATAGTCAGCAAACCTCTTATACCAAGCCCGTGGGGACTGCTTAAGTCCATACAAGGACTTTTTCAATAAACAGACATAATGAGTATATATGGGATCCCTAAACCCCAAGGGCTAATGCATATAGATTGTCTCCTTGAGATCACCATGTAAGAAGACATTCTTCACATCTAACTGATGAATGGGTCATGCTTTCGAGATAGCCAAGCTGAGCACAATGTGAATGGTAGCCGATTTGACCACCAGACTAAATGTCTCACCACAATCTACACTCACTTGCTGAGTCTTACCATCACCTACAATACGAGTCTTATGCCTCGCAAAAGAATCGTCAGAATTGTCCTTATGAGCAAAAATCCACATAGACCGAATAATATTAACACCAGATGGATGAGGCACCAACTCCCACGTCTTATTATCAATAAGAGCATTATATTTGTCGGTCATAACAATTTTTCAATTCGGGTCATTTAAAGAAGACACAAGATTACGGGGTAATGGTGATTTAAGAACATTAGAATTTAAATTAAAATGTCTTTTTAGTTTAAAAACACCCCGTTGACTACGAGTGACCGGTTTATGACGCGGGGGGAAATTGGATGGATTTTGGAAACTATCGGGACACGTGACGGACTGGCCAGCAGGCAGTGGAGTTGCTGGCCCAACACGAAAATCAGAGGAGCTCGTTATTGGAACAATGGCGGTAATGTGCTGGGTATCTGGCCCATTGACCGTCACTGGCCCAATTACGGGACGACTCAGCGATTGGACCAACAACTGGCGACGAGCGATTGGGGCGGTAGGCGATGGGCCAGTGGATTTAAGTGCGGGACACGTCAGACAAATGATGAATAATATACGGGGATATATCATCATCCAAAAATTTATACGAACTAGGCACGGAATTACTAACCTTAGCGAACGAAAATTGGGATTCATAAAAAATTACATGGCGACTAATGATGATTTTATTAGATGATAAATCAAAACATTTGTAACCACGATAATTTGACGGAAAACTCAAAAACACACAAGGGGTAGACCGGACCTAAAGTTTGTTAAATGCGGTGGACGGAAAGAGTGGATAACACAAGCATCCAAAGACCCTAAGATGGGAATACGAAGGAGTCTTATTATATAAAATTTGAAGAGGGGACGAATAAGTCAAACCTTTGGAAGGAAGAATGTTAAGAAGATATGTAGCCATTTGTTGAGCATGATGCCAAAAAAACGGGGAGTACGGAAGCATGCATCAATAAAGTTCGGACAATGTTATTAATGATACGAATTTTGCGTTCGGCTTTCCCATTTTGTGAAGACGTATGAGGGCAAGAAAAGTGAAAATTGATCCAATTATTAGCACAAAATTCTCGAAATACCACATTATCATATTCTTTGCCATTATCACATTGAATATTTTTTATTTTTTATTCGAATTGGGTTTTAATGAATGCTCTAAAGTTTAAGAAGATGGAAAAAACTTGAGATTTTTTCGCTATCGAAAAAGTCCATAAAAACATAGAATAATCATCCAAAAAGAGAACATAATATCGATGACTCAAAGAACTAAGAATATGAGACGTCCATAAATCACTATGAATAATATCAAATGTCATTAAAGTATGAGAATTAGATTCTACAAATGACAACTTAACAATTTTTCCTAAAGAACAAGATTGACAATTTGGAGTACTACGCGTACCCTTACAAGAAATAAAATTGTTTTTATCTAAGACAAAATAGACGACCCCGGATGACATAAACAAGCATGCCACAAGTAAGGAGCCAGAGCTGCAAAAGTTGATGGCAATGCGGGACTCGAGAAACCAGAACTTGGCGTGATAGAATACAGATCTCCCCTACTATCACACCTCATGAGAGGACTCCCCGTCTTGAAATCCTTCACAAAAAACCCAAATGGATCAAATTCGACAGAAACATAATTATCAGTGGTGAATTTACGGACATACACCAAAAATTTTAATCAATTCAGGAGCGTGAAGGGTATTTTTCAAAATAAGAGGTGGATGGGGGGGGGGAGACACCGTTTTATGACCGTAACCACGAATTAGAATTGAATTACCATTACTAACAATTATACCACGATCGTTGCTCAAATTGGAATAAGACGAGAGAGTACCTTGATCGGATGTCATATGAGTAGTGGCGCCGGTGTCTATGTACCAATTTGGGTCCGAAGGATTTATCCCAAGTGTGTATCGTGGCTTCAATGTCGGTAAGAGTGTACCCGCTGCATGATGGGCCTGGTGGGGCCCAGGTCTGCCTCCATACTGACCCGGTACCCTACTGGATCGCTGGACCGAGATTGGGCTGGAGTAGCTGGACCGAAATGAAGACTGAAATTGGGCCCAATTACCGTGGGCTGGAGGCGCTGGAAAGCCGAGCTTGTTGGGCCACTGCCCACTGGCCCAGGCTCACGGTCAGGGGGCCCAAGGCTGGGACCAGTTGGGTTGTGGTCTACTGTTGATGGGGCGGGGCCCACTGCCGCTGTTACTACCGCGGTTTCTGCCATTATTTTTCCTAGCATTCTTGCCGCCACCGTGAGCACAGTTTTGGCCAGAATTATCAATAAACCCTGGAGAATTTGTGGAGGACATCATCATGACCACGGGACTTGCCCCGGTAGCCGCATTCTTAGCCAATCTGGCTTCTTCCAAAGTAAGCATAGAGCGGGCTTGATAGAACTTTGGTAGAGGGTTACTTTGACGAAGTAGGGTCCTAACGCCACTAAATGCCTCGGAGAGGCCAACAACCATCTGTAGAACAAGACGATCTTCACTAACGGGCGCACCAACCTTTTGCAATATGCTGAAACATTCGGGAAATTTTCCATGTTGACGTGAGAAAAATCCTGCTCAAAAGTAACAGCTTTGGAATTCTGATTATCTTAGAATATGTCACGCAACTTATTCCAAGCAGCCATCGCCGTAGCGTCTGGATCAATAACCGTCTGCAACAGGTCAGTAGAGATAGTAGAATAAATCCACTAAAGGACGGTGGCATCAAGCATTGTCCATAACATAAGATCATCCTCACGTTTAGGCACCGCCATATCCTCAGGAGCCGCGGGGATTATGTGATGGATGACTTGATGCGAGCAAGCGTGAATTTTAAACAATTCGGCCCACGTCGCGTATTGGACGTTTTCTATTTCAAAAATGAGAGGTATGTGATTCTTGATGTTAGAAACAATAAGGGCAGGATGAAACATGTTCTTTGTCGTCGACATAACGAAAGAACAATAGGTGATTTGAGGAGAAAATAAAAGAAACACCACTGACGGTCACGGAATCCGGGAAGGAGGGGGGGGGGGGGGAACCGAGCACAAGGTCGACAGAAAATAGGTTGGAAAAATAACCTAGACTTCTGATACCATGAAAGAAATAATCCCCTTGATTATTTTCATTAATTGAAAGAGTATATATACAATTTACATATTTCCATAAGAGGAGAATCCTATTCCTATTCTACTCCTAAAACATTATTCTACTTGGACTACAATTATGATAATACAATTATAGTAAGTATACAATACTAATTACACCCAAATATTACCTAAACTAATATGTACAATTCGTGACCTTCATATGTACAACAAACCGAGACCAATCACGATAACCAATATACATATAATATATTGTATATTTAACAATTAATGAGTGATTTGTCATGAGTTGATTGACTTGAGACATCAAATTTATAATGTTAGTGCTTGAGAGCACAGTAATTAACTTCTATATATAATTTCTCTAAAAACTAACATGTTAAATGTTTGATAAAATGCACGTAAAAAGTATTTCAAGATTGTTGTTTTGTGACTTTGTACATGCAGGGACAAACATGTGATCCGATATGTAATGTCTAAAATAGGGGAAGTTACATACATATTAGATATATAAGAGTTCATTATATAAATTACAACTAATTTAAATATTACAACTTGAGCAACTTAAAGCTAAAAAAAGGAGAACATTGCTATGAATAAAAGGATAAAGATAAGGTGATTCCTATATTAGTGATAACATAATTAAATAAACATCAAAACAAAATAATTGCTTACCGAAAAAAAGCTCCAACACAATCTACTAGTAAGTTATTATAGAGTACAATTCATTGGCACGTACAACAATATATTTTATTGTAATGGTGTATACTACATATATTTTATATAAAATGTATTGTTATATTATATGTTGTATATAATATACAAAATTAAATATATTAATTCCTACTATTATACTCACTATTTTATTACCATTTTCGATTACATATACAATTTGAATATACTTATATATATATATATATATATATATATATATATATATATATATTATACTGTATAGAAATGGAATATACAAACTCAAATATACTAATTTCTATTATTAGATCATAAATATTTTATTACCATCTTTTCTATTGCACTATCAATTTGAATCTACCATATACATTTTTAGTAATTTTGTCATTAGAAACAAATGGTGTGAAGAAGTGGTAACACATTCTTAGAAACAAATGGTGTGAAGAAGTGGTAACACATTCTTAGAAACAAAAAGAATTATAAAAAGCTTAAGTAAAAAAACTATAAATATGAAATATTGAGGAGTAGTATTGATCCCAAGGTAGAAATAAGGTATGTGTACACTCTATCATCCGCAGACTCCATTTGTGAGATTACACTGGATATGTTATTGTTGTTGTGCAGATCAGGAGACTTTGAATGTATATATAAAAGCCAAGTTTGAGAAATTATATTTTTAGGAGTTTGAGGAGATGGATATAGAAGGAGAAAGGACATGAAACTTAAGATTAGAGGACCTTTTGATTGATAAGGTAAATAATTAGGTGGGAGAATCAGATTTTATTATGTATTTAATTAGGAGAATATTTTTAGAAATATGAAAGGTTGTATGTAATATAACTAAAGTAAAAAAAATTTAAAAAATTATATTTATGTAACTTTTTTAAAGTAGTTATATAACTTTTGAAAAATATTTTTTTTAAATCTTGTATTTTTGTGATTTTCCCCTCAAAATAAGATATGGTATTCCTGTTATAGTCTAACGATGGCAAAGGAGGGGAATTTGAAATCCAGCTGGAGGCATGTAGCGTGAGTTCGAACCCTGGTAGGAGCAATTTGCTCTCTTCTGGGGTAGGACCTTGTAGGTGATATCAGTTGCTCTGTTCTCAAACCCTGGTCATTCAGGCACATCCCGCGATTTACTAGTAATAGTGCTAAGAGATCGGAATTACTATCTACCAGAATAGTCTGCGTAAGCCGGCTGGAGATTCAAAAAAAAGGGAAAGAATGGAGTGCGCCGAAGCCCACAAATTGGAATTGCTCAATTGATTATTTACCTATAAAAAACAAAGCAAAAAGCTTTACTTAATTAGCATCATTAGTATATTATTATTTATAATTGGTTTGAAATATGATTATTTATGTTTGAGTTTATATTTTGATACTAGCCCTTGAATGGGTGATATTTCAATATGATTAATTGGATTAATATATTTAATTAAGGGTCAAATTTTTCATCCAACTATATTTTATGGAATAACTTTGTTCTCCGTTAAACTTTGGGATCAAATATACCCTCACCGTTTGCAAACTTGTTGAATTTGTCCTCAATTGGACGGAAAGGTGTGTTGGATGCCACGTCGAATCCACGTGAACGCCACATCGGATCCACGTGGAGGACCACCACTGATTCACAATGAAACCACCAACCACCATCTTCTCTGCCAACCACGGCCACCAACGTCACCACAACCAAACTTCTCTCTCCCTCTTCTCCGATCGACCACAACTCACTTCTTCACCACCACCATACCATCGTCAAAAAACCCATTACAGTTTGAGTTGAAATTTCAGCTCTGAAGAATGAGACATCGAAGAAATTGAGATTTTATGTAAAGGGTGGTTGCCCATATCTTCTCTGCCAACACCACTGATGACCAAAAAATCAACAACCCTTTGAATAAACAAAAAGGGAATAAAAGAAAACATTTTGAAAGAACTTCATCAAAACAGACCTTATACTCGTCTTGCTCTTCCTCTTTCACTTTGTGTTGCTGCTGATGTCGTAAATGGGTTGTGATGATTACTTGATTTTATTTCACACTATGCTCAATTATGGCATTGAGAAAGATCATCTTGGCAGGGCAGTGACAGTGTTTTCCATCAAGAACAGTGACGGTGACTCTGGTGACAGCGAGCAGCGGTGCAGTGGTGGTGTGAAGCTTGTCGTTTGTGGGGTGTGACAGAGCTGGTGGTCCGGCGTCGCAGTGGTGTTTGGTTGGTGAAAATAAAAGTGAGAGAGAGGGAGAAGGGAGAGGGAAACGCAAAGAGGGTGGTTTCGTGGTGGGGGTCGGTTGTTGGCTGCTCCGGTTCACCGGAGCTGGAGCTTCTCGCCGGAGCAGCGGGAGACGGAGAACGGAGGGAGCAGAAGAAGTGGGGTGAGGTTCGGTGTGGGTCCCATATGCCATGTGGTTGATTGTCCTTCACATGGATCTGACGTGGCATCCACGTGGATCCGACGTGGCGTCCGACACACCTTTCCGTCCTATTGAGAGCAAATTTAACAAGTTTGCAAACGGTGAGGGTATATTTAATCCCAAAGTTTAAAGGATGGCAAAGTTATTCCATAAAACATAGTTGGAGGGCAAATTTGACCCTTTTCCCTTTGATAAAATAGGAGATAGTATTATTCTAAGTCGCCCTTCCCATTAGACCGTTACAGCTTTGGTGGCTAATAACCCGTTGGCATCAGCAGACAATCAATTTACTTGGAATAAAGTTTCGAGCAATCTAAAGAGAGTTTTGCTGATTCGTTATATTGTACTCTGATGGTGTTTATAATTAATCACGTCTTGCAATTGTCGGACCATAGACTTAGCTACAGGAGCATACTTATTTGTGTTTTAAGTGTGCCAATATATTGTTTGCGAAACATTGGCACTATGAATAATCAATACCTAAAAAAGTAAGAATTAGCGATAAATAAATTATGTAGCTAAACAGTAAAATCCATTTAGCTCGATTTAGCGATGGATTATCATAAAAAATTGTTAACTACAAAGTTCGTAGCTAATTCCATTTTTTTATAGTGAATAAATTACTGAAAGCTCCATACACATATAGTTAGTTCTGCTCATTTCTCTTGTTCTACACTGAACATCTTTATAATTATTTGTTTCTTTTCTACAGGACTACCTTATTCGCTGAACAATCTCCTTTTTAATACTGTATTAATTTTCAGGTTTTTGCTTGTGGTGTTTCACTGATGTTCGTTACGTATACCATTTTTATGCTATCTTATAGGTGCTACATAGGTTTAGGTACTACGAATTTCGAAGCTTGATAAAAGTATTTTTTCTGCAATATAAATTTTTTTTTACCGGAACAATTTGTTTGAAGGAATTAAGCTTTTGATCATTATGATATATAGCTAAAAATGGTTACACATGATTCATATAGTCGATTTCATCTTTGTTTGGGATGAGGCATAAATCATTTATACTAATGATAACTCATGATTTACAGTTCAATAAAAGGCTAATAAGAAATTAAACAATCACTATCTTTAGCCTTTAGGCTTTCCTGATGGAATGTTGTTGATGGTCATCAATTGAAGAAGTTCTTGACAGCATGGAAGCAATAGAGTGGAAAGCATTTGCTGCTATTCGCTATTTTATCTGCCCTCTTCTTGGTAAAGGGCTCGTGCTCCTCGAACTCTCAATTGCTGTTGCAGTCACTTTACTAATTTCCTGATTATTCATGACTGAAGAACAAATGATATAATTAATTGTTGGTGCTTGAATGACACTGATGGAATTACTCCTTGATGTTTTTGCTTATTCTAGTTTAATATTAAACAAAGGTTTGAGACTCTGACCAGAATTTTGGGTCTTTTTCTAAGATCACAATCATTTTAAATACGTTGACTCTAGATTTTTGAATTCGCCTTTGTATATATGTTTGAGATGCTTAAAAAATCAAAACTACTTAAAAGTATATTTAAGGGACCATTTTGAAACTAATCCTCAAATATAAGGGACATTCTTGTTATTTTCTCACGTTTGAGGTAGGGTTTTTACCAAATCCTGTCAAAGTTACTTTTGTGATAGGTGGAGTAAAGTTAAATGATTTTTATGTCATAAAAAAAAAAGGTAAAGTTAGGCTATGAACACGAAGTTGGACGACTACCCATAAAATTTATTTTACGCGAGTTTTCCTAAGATTACACTCATTCTTAATACATTGACTCTAAATTCTAAATTCCTCTTTTGTTACATGTTTGATAGGTTTATGGAGGCTGTTTTGTCTTACCTTGTGGCGGGTTGTCTGGTAATTTTCATAGGCAATATTGGACACAGCATGAGACAGACACTTGGAATAATGTTGCTAACGTTTGTTGGTTTTGATTTTCCAGACACTTTTGACAGCTAGCATAATCAATTTAAGCAAGAATTTGATGGTTTTAGGAGCAGTTCTCCATCTTTAAGCCATTTATGCTGCAGGACATAGCCTAGAAGCTTCATACCAGTTGTCACCAAAGAATTGTTATTTTGGATTTCAAGTAGCAACCTTAATTTTTTTTAAATTATGGGTCATACCTACTATTTATTGCAATTTTAGTAGATCTTTACACATAAATTTATAATATGCATCTAAAATACCGGTTCAGATGAACCTGATAACGCAATTGTGGATCCGCCCTTGGTTGAGTCCTGCCATGTATATTGGGTTGATGAAAAATATAGGAAACAATATATTTCCTACCAATAATTAGAATATTTTCATATATTATGTAAATATAATTATGGTAAGACTAGGATTCCTCTTTTGTATAGGCTTAGGATTCCTATTGTATAAGGGATGAATATTGTACTCTATATATACCTTGATATTAATGAAAGACTCCCCAAGGGAGATTAATATCATCTAACATGGTATCAAAACCTTTCTCTTCCACAGCCGCTGGCTGGCTCTCCTACACCGCGGCCCTTCCGGATTTTCTTCTTATTTTTCGGGTTTTGTTCTTCCTTTCTTCTCTTCTCTAAATGGCTATCCCTGATTCTTCCACACTTTCTGACGCCTCTACCTCCACAAATTCCACCACAAAGTCATCACCCCCGTTTCACCCCGCCCTTACTGTTTCCAACATCAAGAACCATATTCCCATTATTCTTGATCAAGAAAACAACCAGTATTCTCCCTGGGTTGAACTTTTTCACAATCATGCATGTCTCTATAACGTGCTTGACCATATTGATGATACTATTCCGCGCCCTACGGAGGTTGATGATTCTATCTGGCATAGTCTCGACGCCGGCGTCAAACAATGGATATATGGTAGTATCTCTCAGGATTTGCTCCTTACTATCATGAAATTTGTCTCCACAGCCCTTGACTTGTGGAATCGTTTGGAGGAAATTTTTCAGAACAACAAGCACACTCGTGCCGTGTATTTGGAAGAACAGTTCAACAAAACACGTCTTGAAAACTTCTCCAATGTCTCTGAGTACTGCAAATAGCTGAAACTTCTAGCGGATCAACTCTTCAACATCGGCACGCCTGTCACTAACGATAAAATGGTGCTACAAATGATTTCTGGCCTTACTAAGGGCGAATATGATACTTTGGCCACCATAATTCAACAAACAGATCCGCTATCGAGTTTTAACAAAGCTCGCTCACAATTGTTGCTCGAATAAACCCGTCGTGCTAAGCATGATGAGCACGCCCAGCAGGTGTTAGCTGTCGACACGCAACCCCAAGATCAGACGCCACCAGACAACTCCCAACAGCGGCTAGGCCGCGGCGGCAAGGGTGGAAAAGGTCGCGGCGGTAGAGGAGGCCGTGGTCGTGGCAAGGGTCGCGGTCAACAGAACCAACATCAGCAACAGCAATAGAGATCACAAAACAACTGGGCCGCGGCTCCTCGGCTGATTCGTCTGGCGGCGGTGCCCAAGACAGAGCCGCGGTGATGCCCGTAGTCGCGGCGCCAAGTCCATTCCAGTACCAGCAGCCATACATTCCGTATTCTTACCTTGGTTTGTTAGGCCCCGCTCCAGCCCCACAGCAGGCCCACTTCATGCAAGGTCAGGTCCCGCAGCCCTCCTCCGGCATGACACCCACTGAGTTGGGTCAGGCATTCAACACCCTCTCTATGCAACAGCCTGACAATACTTGATACATGGACTCAGGCGCCACATCTCACGTCACCCAGTCTGCAGGTACTATTCCTAAACTATTTAGTTTAAAGCATCCTCAATATGTTACAGTTGGTAGTGGACAACGCATTCCAGTTAAGGGTTATGGTACCTCATACACACAACCTCATCATCCACCATTTTCCCTCAAAAACACCCTATATGCCCCACACATGATTAAGAACCTCATATATGTCCGCCAATTTACTCGTAATAATTCTGTCTCTGTGGATTTTGACCCTTTTGGTTTTACTGTGAAGGATCTTCATACGGGGACACCTCTTACGCGATGCAATAGCACGGGGTATCTCTATCCATTCACTTCCACCTCTGCTGCCAGATCTTGCTCTCCCGTCACTCTAGCGGCTGTTTCTTCTTCAACTTGGCATAATAGGCTTGGTCATCCAGGAGTCCCAGTTTTTAATTTTCTTAGAGGCAACAATTTCATTGCTTGTAATGGGAAACTTGCCCAAAATTGTGTTTCTTGCTCTTTAAGCAAACATATCCGTCTTCCGTTTAAATCATCTACTAGTGTTACATTTGCTCATTTTGATATCATACATGCCTATTTTTGGACATCTCATATCTCTAGTTCTCTCGGTCATAAATAATATCTTGTGTTGCTTGATGAATTTTCACACTACGTTTGGTTATACCCTCTTAAATTTAAATTGGAAGTGTTTGTCAAATTTCTTGAGTTTCGCAAGTTCATTCTAACACAATTTGGAAAAGGCATAAAATCATTTCAGTGCGATAATGGTCGTGAATTCAACAACTCTATGTTTCACCGCTTTTGTACCACTAATGGCATGGTCTTTCGCTTCTCCTGCCCTCACACCTCACCACAAAACGGTAAAGCTGAAAGAATCATCTGCACCATTAACAATATAATTCGCACCCTATTGATTCATGCCTCCCTCCCTCCACCCTTCTGGGTCTATGCTGCTAAAATGTCAGAATACACTCTAAATATTCTCCCTACTAGCACTCTTCACAATATGACCCCTACCGAAATCCTCTACCATAGAATCCCCTCTTATGATCATCTACGGATTTTTGGTTGTCTGTGCTATCCCAACCTTAGCTCCACCGCCCCTCACAAGCTCGCTCCTAGATCCAATCCATGTGTCTTTCTAGGATTCCCGCCGAACCATAGGGGCTATCTATGCTATGACTTGTCGACTCGTCAGATCCATATATCTCATCACGTCACATTCAACGAGACCACATTCCCGTTTTTGAATCTTTTAAAATTCCAAAAATAGGACTACTCATTTCTTGACGAGTTTGTCATCTCTCCCCTCATAATCGAACAACTCACATCCTCTTTTCCGTCGTCAGAGCCGCGACGTCCAAACTTCAGAGAAGCCTGTCAACCTTCTAGCGCCGCGATTCTCGATCCAGGAGCCGCGACGCCTCCGACGGCTTCGCCCCCACCTTCTCCTTATCCGACTTTACCCCCCGTCTCAGACACCACTCCGCCATCCACTGTCCCTACCCATCCAATGGAAACTCGTTCAAAGCATGAAATCTTCAAACCTATAGTCCATTTCAACTTGTCTGCCCAAACCATCTCTCCACTTCCAAAGAACCCAAAATTGGCCAAACAAGACCCTAATTGGAATGCGGCTATGTATGAGGAATTCAATGCTTTAACTAAACAGCACACGTGGGATCTAGTACCCAGACCTGAGGGGATGAATGTCATTCGTTGTATGTGGCTATTTCGTCACAAGTTTAGAGACAATGGGGATCTTGAGAGGTATAAGGCCCGTCTTGTGGCTAATGACACAAATCAGTAGGAGGGCATTGATTGTGGTGAGACCTTCAGCCCGGTTGTCAAACCGACTACCATCTACACAGTTTTAAGTATTGCCATAGGCAAACACTGGCTGATCCATCAGCTTGATGTGAATAATGCATTCTTACATGGGGATCTGAGAGAGACAGTCTACATGCATCAGCCACCACGGTTCACCCATCCAGCAGTTCCTCACTATGTGTGCCATCTCTGTAAGTCACTAGATGGCCTGAAGCAGGCCCCCCGTGCGTGGTATGATCGCTTTGCCAGGTATATCTTGCAGATTGGGTTTGTATGCAGCAAGAGTGATACATCACTTTTCATTTTTCATCGAGGTAGTAGCACTGCTTACTTATTACTTTACGTGGATAATATTGTTCTTACTGCCTCCTCCGACGGATTGAAAAATGAGATTATTGTCTTGCTCAAGTCCGAATTTGCAATGACTGATTTGGGGAAGCTGAGTTACTTTTTGGGGATATTAGTGACCAGGTCTGCCAATCATATGTTCTTGTGTCAGCGTAAGTATGCAGAAGAGATTATGTACAAGGCTAAGATGGCGAACTGCAAAGAGGTGCCTACTCCAGTTGATCCCAAATCTAAGCTCAGTGCTATGGATGGTGCTCCAAGATCTCGATCCTACTGCAGATAGGAGATTTTGCAGGTGCACTTCAGTATCTCACATTCACCAGGCCAGACATAGCTTATGCTGTTCAGCAGGTGTGCTTATTCATGCATGTCCCCAAGGAGTCTCATTTAACTGCTCTTAAGCGTATCATTCGATACATTAAGGGCACTCTTGCACCAGATATGTTGCTTTCATATACGGATGCAGATTGGGCATGGTGTCCGGACACGCGACCCTCCACCTCCGGCTTTTGTGTTTTCTTAGGGGATAATCTGATTTCTTGATCTGCCAAGCGACAGGCTACCCTATCTCGCTCCAGTGCCGAGGCTGAGTACAGAGGCATTGCAAATGTAGTAGCTGAGATTTGTTGGCTCAGAAATTTACTGTTAGAACTTCAGTGTCCTTTGCGTCAGGCATCTATTGTGTATTGTAATAATATCTCTGCCATCTATCTTTCTCATAATCCGGTTCAACATCAGCGAACCAAGCATATTGAGATAGACCTACACTTCGTTCGTGAAAAAGTTGCGTTAGGCCATGTCAGAGTGTTATATGTTCCATCATCCTATCAGTATGCAGACATATTTACCAAAGGACTTCCCAGACAGTTATTTCTTGACTTCAGATCCAGTCTCAGCGTCCGGCCTCCTCCCGCTCCGACTGAGGGGGTGTGTAAACGTGTAAATATAGGAAACAATATATTCCCTACCCATAATTAGAATATTTTCATATATTGTGTAAATATAATTATGGTAAGACTAAGATTCCTCTTTTGTATAGGCTTAGGATTCCTATTGTATAAGGGATGAATATTGTACTCTATATATACCTTGATATTAATGAAAGACTCTCCAAGGAGATTAATATCATCTAACAATATTGGGTTGGTGAAAACATCGAGTGCGGGTAAGTTTTTACCTAACTTCTTTGCTCTATTTTAACCACGTCTTTGAAGAGTAAATAATCTTTTTCTTTCTCAATAGTGCCACCAGCATTAGTTAAGAATCTTTTTGTTGTATTCAGCAAATGATTAGTTGCCAAACTTTGTATACTTGATTGACAAATCGATAACATTGATTTATTTAATTCTTCCACCTTCATAGATAAATTAAATCATTCGAATAAAAACGTTACATGTATTCAGCTGAATTCAGGGAATCTTTCTGGTCTAAAATATTTAGCTGTCATGCCTCCTCATTGCGTTGCCTAGTTAGGAGCATGCTAACAAAATTGTCTGCTTGTCATTAGTCTATACTTAGTACCCTGCCAACAGATTAACGAATCAATTTTTGATAATCTACTTATTTCTGTTTCCTCCTCTTCTTCCTTTACTATTGTTTTTAAAAAAAAATCTAAATATAGCTGGAATGCAATATATACTCATAGTTATGGAGATTCAAAGTACTATTACTCAGTTAATTCATTTGGATAAAAGTTACATATATAAGCTTCGACATAATCAGGATGGAGCCTAAGATCAATGATATTGCAGTTGCTGCTTTGTTGTTTGACAAAAAGATGAAGGGAAGAAGGCCAATTCCTAAGAGAGGGCAAATCAAAGAAAGATAGCAACAATGACGTTGGTGCCATGATTGTCGCTGCTGCAGCTCGACGTTCAAGTTACTGCCGCAGGTCCCAACATTGGACCGTTGAAGACGATTCTGATTGAAAGACCTTTATGTCCATAATGTTGATTACTTGTACCTATGATCGGTTACTCAGAGATGGATTTAGAGTGTAAGTTCTACCGATTCAACTGAATCTATTGCTTTAGTCCGGTACTATTATACACACAAAAAAGTATTACTCCATTTGTTTCATAATAAATGTTTCTTTTAGCTTGTGCACACTGATAGAATATACGTAGTATATTCCTTAATATTATTAGTGATATTATACATATATAATTATGGCAGTAATATGTAGTATTAGAAAAATGTATATTTGATTTCCGTAATTATAGGCTAGGTTTACTATTGTATATCACGTATATAAACCTATTACATTAATGAAAATAGGAGGGATTGTTCTCTTTCATGGTATCAACATTATAGGTTAAACTTTTCCTTCTCCAAAAATATCCTCCTTCCGCCGCCCTACTCAAGCAGTGGCCGTCGGCCGTAACCCCCCCTCCCCCCCTTCAATTTTTTTTTTCAAAACCCTAATTCTCTTTTTGTTCTTTCATCATGTCTACCACAAAGAATACCTTTCATCCTGCTCTTGCAGTCTCCAATATCAAGAACAACATCTCCATCATTCTTGAGATGGAAAAAGTCCAATCGCGATGTGGGCAGAACTATTTAAAATTCACGCAAGGTCTAATAGAGTCCTCTATCACATCGTCAAACGGGAAAAAGGCAAGGAGAAGGTGCCTACCACCGATGATGAAATAGAGTTGTGGGCAACTCTTGATGCTGCGGTGCTCCAATGGATTTATTCCACCATCTCTACGGACCTCTTACAGACTATTATCCAACCCGACGCCACGACAATGGAATCTTGGAATAGGTTGCGTGATATATTCCAAGATAACAAAAATTCTCGTGTTGTGACCCTTGAACAAGAATTCTCCCACATAAATATGGAGGATTTTTCGAATGTCTCAGCCTATTATCAAAGACTCAATGAGTTGTCAGATCAACTCAAGAACGTTAGCGTGCTCGTCATGAATGATCGCCTCGTTCTTCAGATGGTTGCAGGTCTCTCCGAGGCGTTTAGTGGAGTTGGAACTCTTCTTTGTCAAAGCAATCCTCTCCCGTCGTTCTACCATGCACGTTTCATGCTCACCTTAGAAGAAGCAGGGTTGGCTAAAAAGGTGGCTACCAGAGCCAATTCCGCCATAAAGGTGGCCACGTCACGCGACACCGATGACCCTCACTTTTTCACAGAAAATACTAGCCAAAACCGCAACAATGATAGCGCCAAAAAGGGCAAAAATTGGAAAAATAGTGGCGGCAAAAACCGCAGTGGTGGCCGCAACGGTGGTGGCAGTAATGGTGGAAGCCGCGATGGATGCGGTGGAGGCAATGGCGAAGGACGGGGTGGCGGCCAGCATGGGCCTAGGCCGCAGCCTTGGGCCAGTGGGCAGTGGCAGTGGGGTTGGGCTAGTAGCCCACTCCACCTTGTCCATTTCGAGCGAACTATTGCGCCATGCCCAATGGCCTTCAACAGACTAGGTCTCGGCAGAATGGGGCCTGGCAGCAGCCTGGTCTGCTTGTACCTCGGCCATAGCAGGCCTTCGCTGCTGTGGACCCAACAATAGCCCCGACTCCTACGGATATTGAGGCAGCGATGCACACACTTGGGTTAAATATTCCAGATGCAAATTGGTACATGGACACCGGTGCCACTTCTCATATGACGTCCGTGCCATGTAATCTCTCATCTTATTTCAATTTGAGCAAAATCGTGGCATAATCATTGCTAATGATAATTCAATTCCAATTCGTGGTTATGATCACACAAAATTATCTCCCCCGAACCTACCTTTAGTCTTGAAAAATATCCTTCATGCTCCTCAATTAATTAAAAAAAGTGGTATTTGTTTGAAAATCTACAACTGATAACTGGGTTTCTGTTGACTTTGACCCTTTTTGATTTTCTGTGAAGAATTTCACGACGGGGATACATCTAATGAGATGTGATAGTCGAGGCAAGCTCTATCCCATCACCACCACCACCACCACCACCACTAAACAAGACACACCGTCAACGTTTGCCGCTTTAGCACCTTCCTTATGACATCCTCATTTGAGTCATCCGAGAACTTCTGTTCTTTACTCTCTTAAAAACAATAATCTTATTGAGTGTAATAGTACACTTAGGACTAATGTTTGTCCTTCTTGTCCACTTGGAAAACATGTTAAATTACCATTTGTTGCCTCTAATTCTAGTACTTTATTGTCATTTGATATTATTTATAGTGATTTGTGGATATCTCCCGTTTTGAGCCCTTTGGGCCACCATTATTATGTGTTATTTATGAATGATTATACTATTTTTTGTGGACCTTTCCGTTATCTAAAAAGTCTGAAGTTTATTCTACATTCCTATCATTTAGAGCATTCATCTGTACCCAATTTGAACTAAAAATTTAAAACATTCAATGTGATAATGAAAGGGAATTTGATAATAGGCCATTTAGAGAATTTTGTAAGGTTAATGGCATATCTTTTCGATTTTCTTGTCCTCATACATCCTCACAAAATGGGAAAGCCCGAAAGAAAAATTCGCACCATTAATAATATTGTTCGGACATTACTAGCTCATGCTTCATTACCACCTTCATTTTGGTATCATGCATTACAAATGACTACTTACCTTCTTAACATACTCCCTAGCAAAGGATTAGCATACCAATCTCACCTAAAATTCTTTATCATAAAGATCCATCGTATTCTCATCTTAGGGTATTTGGGTGTTTATGCTATCCTCTTTTATCATCCACTACAATTAACAAACTTCAAGCTCATTCTACCACTTGTGTGTTTTTTGGTTATTCATCTAATCATTGTGGTTACAAATGTTATGATTTATCTTCTAATAAGATCATAATTAGTTTCCATGTCATTTTTTATGAAACCCAATTTTTGTTTGCTAAATTGTATAATTCTGTGTCCAACCCTTACAATTTTTTGGATGATGGACTCTCACCGTATGTGGTCCACTATTTGGTCCGGCCCACACCTCAGGATTTGGACTAGCAGACACTGGCAGCCCCACTGCCTGTTGGCCCATAAAATTTCTGTCACCTAAATCAGCTAGCAGGCCCACTGTCTGCTGGCACAAACTTCCCTCGTCATCCAGTTTCGCCAGCAGGCCCACTACGTGCTGGCCCAATCTCTCCTTCCCATCAGTCTCTGCCAGCAATCCCACTGCCTGCTGGCTCAGTTTCCATCACCCAGCCTCTTCGGCCAGCAGGCCCACTTCCTGTTGCCCCAACCCGTGACCCCTCTCTCGGTCCAGTCATTTCCGACGTCACTACACCGACCCAGGTTCAGCCCACTTCTATTCCGAGTCAAGGGCCTATTACTCATAGCCAACAAGGTATCTTTAAATGAAAATGATATTTTAATCTCAACTCTAATGTCACTAAATCACCCCTACCACGTAACCCTCTGTCTGCATTTGTGACCCGAATTGGAAAATGGCCATGAATGATGAATATAATGCTCTTATTGAGAATAAGACGTGGCAGTTAGTGCCCCATCCGTCTGGTGTGTCATTGTGATTCGTTCTATGTGGATTTTTACTCACAATGAAAAATTGGATGGTTGTTTTAAGAGGCGTAAGGCCCGTCTTATAGGTGATGGAAAAACTAAACAGGTTGGCATGAATTATGGAGAGACCTTTAGTCCGGTGGTTAAACTGGCAACTATTCGCACTGTTCTCAGTCTGGCTCTCTCAAAAGCATGGCACATTCATTAGTTGGATGTGAAAAATGCATTCTTACATGGTGATCTCAAGGAAACTGTATACATACATCAACCCTTGAGTTTCAAGGACCCCAATCATACTAACCATGTGTGCTTGCTGAAGAAGTCCTTGTATGGGCAAAAATAGGTCCCTCGGGCCTGGTATAAAAGGTTTGAAGATTATGTGTCTACTCTTGGTTTTCTCACAGCAGGTTTGATCATTCTCTGTTTATATACCGACACAGTACTTCTCTAGCATACATTCTATTATATGTGGATGATATTATATTGACTGCCTCATCTGATAAACTGCGCAAGTCTATCATATCTCTTCTCAACTCCGAATTTGCTATGAAAGACTTGGGGCCTTTGAACTATTTTTTGGGTATAATTGTAACTCGTCATACACGTGATCTATTTCTATTCTAGAGGAAGTATGCAGCTGATATTATTGAATGGGCTATCATGTTATCCTGTAAGTCATCTCCTACTCCAGTTGACACCAAACCGAAGCTGAGTGCTAATTCTAGCACACCATAGGTGGATCTCTCTTACTATCGTAGTCTTACGGGGGCTCTTCAGTATCTTACGTTTACGAGGCTCGATATTACTTATGCAGTGCAGCAAGTGTGTTTATTTATGCATGATCCGAGAGAAGAACACATGCACGCTCTCAAACGCATTGTGTGTTACATTCAGGGCCCTCTTGATTATGGTTTACACTTATATCCATTGTCTGTATCTACTCTCATATCTTATACTGATTTGGATTGGGTGGATGTCCAGATACCAGACGCTCGACATCTGATTATTGTATGTTTCTTGGTGATAACTTGGTCTCTTGGTCGGCTAAACGTGAGGCTACTTTATTGCTTTCCAGCGCGGAGGCCGAGTATCGAGGGGTAGCCAATGTGTTGTCTGAGTCCTGTTGGCTACATAACCTCCTCTTAGAACTTCATTTTCATATTCAGAAATCTACCTTGGTATACTGCAATAATGTTAGTGTGATATATCTCTCTGGAAATCCTGTCTAACATCAGCGCACTAAGCATATCGAGATGGATATTCACTTTGTTCGCGAAAAGGTAGCTCGTGGACAAGTACGTGTCTTGCATGTCTCTTCACGGTATCAAATTGCTGACATCTTTACTAAGGGTCTTCCCTTAGTTCTGTTTGAAGATTTTAGGGATAGTCTCAGCGTATGACAACCGTCCGCTATGACTGCGGGGGTGTGACAGAATATACTACGTATATTCCTAATATACTACGTATATTCCTTGATAATATTAGTGATATTGTACATCTATAATTATGGTAGTAATCGGTATTATTAGAAAAATGTATATTTGATTTTCATAATTATAGGCTAGGTTTACTATTGTATATCATGTATATAAACCTATTACATTAATGAAAACAGGAGGGGATTAATATATATTATATACATGATATACAATAGTAAACCTAACATATAATTACGGAAATCAAATATACATTTTCCTAATACTACAGATTACTACCATAATTATGGATGTACAATATCACTAATAATATCAAGGAATATACGTAGTATATTAGAATTATACTACGTATATTCTATCACACACCTCTTAAGAAAAGTGTTCACTCCTAAAAAATTAGGAGTGATTTTACTAACTTACCCCTAATAAATTTTTATCACTTTCTAAGTTGACATTGGGTATTGAAATTTGGATATTAATAGGTGATTTGAAATTTAGCCGGATGAAAATTTAACGAGGGGGTATCATTAAAACTTCAACTGAAACACTTAACTAAACATTAGACTTCAGTAGTTTTTTGAAGTACCGTACAACTCAATAGATGAATTATGGGAACAAAAATCATAAGATTCAAATTATAAATTTTAGTTGTAAATTTGAATTATGAATGAAAATTTAAATTGGAGCCAACTTCAACTTTCATGTCAATGGAGTCGTGAACAATTTTAAATGATTCTTCAACTTTCATATCCTTGAATTTTTGAACAATGTCAAGTGATTTTTCAAGTTTCAAGTCCATGGAGTCTTGAACGAAGAGTTATGTTAGCATGAAGATCGGTATTATATGAACACTATTATTTTTGACATAAAATATTATGCTTACATAATTAAATGTCTAGAAAAAGAAAATGTAGTTAATGAATCTTAATTATTTAAACAAAGGTAATTTTGAAAGAATCTAATCAAAGTATTCTTAAAATTATAAAACACCACTTATTTTAGAAAAAAATAAAAAATCTAAAAACTCACTTATTGTGGAACGAAGAGAGTAACAAATTTAAGGCCACAAAGATTTTACGTTTAGAACTAGGTATAATGTTAAGACTTATGGTACAAATACATAGTTGTTGAATTGTCACCACATCTTGAGGGATGTGGATATTTGGTCTCTATATGATCATGAGTAATCATTACCTCATAAGCTAGCTTTTGATGAATTGAGTTAGTCTCATGATTTATTTCTTTATAACAACGAAACGTAGATTGTACCGCTTTTGTTTAGTTATCTTACAGTTCTTTAGTTAGTGAAGTTTCTTTGTATCTATTATAGTGAGTCAATTCCTCAAATGGTCATTATATTTATACAAAAGCTCCACTAAAGTAACTTTTGATTTTTTTTGGACAATAAGGTCATCTAAATATACTCATATTTTCAAAAAAAGTAAAATAATTCATTTTTGGACATAAACCCCCCTAAACCTTTTACTCATTTGAAGATTTCTATTTTATTTTCAAAATGTGGAAAATATTAATTGGAATAAAAATTTCAGAATATTGCAAAATTATGTGTAAGTAGACAATAACAGGATGCAATTAAATGGTAGTAAAACTGAGCACGGTGCTTAACTATAGATTTTTAAACTGATTGTAAATAATTTTTTAAAATATATAAATGATTTTATTTAAATTTTATATATAGTTGGATTACAATTAATATAATCATCCTATATTTTTAGAAAGCATATATATAGCTAATTGCAAAAACAAAATCATTTTTATAAAGTAGTTATCCAAAAAGTTTTTTTTCCTTAAAACATTATCCAAATACTCGACAAATAAAGCAAGTTCTTCTAACCAAAAGTTATTTTTAATGGATAATGCATCTATATAATGTCTCATGTGTTTCGATTTTGTCCAAGCACTTTCATTCAGTAAAATATTGAACTTCCGACTTTGAGCAAAAAAAATCAAAATAATTTAAAAAAAAGTTGATATAGCAAAGAAAACCTTATATTATGCGTAAGGTTTGAATGATTATATTATTTTATTCTTATAAATTGAATATTACATTGAATATTTTTATTTTATTATTAAAGCATGAAAAATATTAACTTGAACAAAAATTTTGGACTATCAAAAAGTTGTGTCTAGGCAATAAATTTTACAATTTATATATGGGTTAAGGGTTTTTATGTCCAAAATGAATTGATTTACTTTATTGAAAAAAAGGACATAGTTTGATAACCTTACTGTCCACAAAAATTCAAAAGTTACTTTAGTGAAACTTTTGTACAAGTTTAATGACTATTTGAGGAATTGACTCCTATTATAGTTTAACCAATACAAAAACTCGAGCAAAATATTAGCACTCCTACATCCATCCTCCTAACCAGAGTCAGAAATTGAAGTTTACACTTTTTTATTACGTACTATTATGTTATTTTGATCTCTTTTTTTATCTGTAATAAACATGAGTTAGAGCATGAAAAATAAGGTAATTGATATGATACAACAAGTTAAACTATACTAATGATGTGAAGATTTTTTAAACAATCATTGTTATATACATTAGATCTTAAATTTTGAATACATCTAACCTCTTAAATTTGTCAATAAAACTCCTTTAGACATTTAAACTACGACCTGTTTCAATCGAACACCTGATAAATAATAAAGTGTTCAATTAGGTACTTCCAACTCATATCTTGAAAAAATTATGTGCGTGTTCACAAGCGCTCATCACGTAGATAAGTTAATCACATATTTAAAATATGTCTCCTCCTTTAATTATATACATCAATTGAAATATGCATGAGGTTTTACAGCTTATTGAGATTAATGCGTGTGAATTAACGAATGTGACATATTTTAAGTAGTTAACTTATCTAACAATGAGCCAGGTACTTGAGAACACGTACACCTTTTTTTTAATTTTGAGTAAAAAGTGCTCAGATGCTCAATTGAAAAAAAATGTAATTCAAGTATCTATATTTAGCAACAAGCTAAAGGGATGATCGATGTATTTTGCCTAAATTAAATTGAGGATTCCGAGTATCCTGTCGGTTGAAGTAAATTGTTCTTCAAATAGGATTAATATTGTTCGAATTAAGGCTGGCCAGTGGGCCGGATCGGCCCGGTCCCGCCTCGACACCGCCCCGGTCTCGACATTTTAGAAATTTTTTACGGTATCGGGACTCGAACTGGGACGGGACATGGTCTCGTCCTGACCCATCCCGGCCCGCCCCAGTCCCGACCCGATTCGGCCCGAAACCCCCCTTTGCACGAATAACCGTTGCACCAACAACCATTTTTGGCCTCCCCCCTCCCCCAACCCCCTACCCCCTTAATATTTATTTTTAACCCATAAATTATTATATTTATACTTTAACCCAATTTCTCAACTATAAATACCTCATTTTCTCTTCATCTTTCTCACAAATCTTCCTACAATCTCTCTAATCTCTCAATCTATCTCTCTACAAGTATACATTGTCTACTAAATATTGAATTTTATTTATTCATTTGGGAGTGGAGTTGGCAACTGGCTTGAGGATCTTCTATCGAGCAAAGTTTCAATTTTCAACCTCTCGATTACACGTCGACGTTACGTCGGCGTTTGATACATTCGTTCCTTCATTAAGTTATTATTGTCTGTTTATTTTATTTAGCACACTTAATTTCATTTACTTTAATTATTTATTAATATAATTATAATGGAAGGATTTAAACGTATGCTTACGGCTAAGGGTAAGGGTCAGGCTTCTTCCAGTAGGGGCAACAAGGGCAAGAGTACTTCTTCTAGTCATCCTATTTCTAGACAGAATCCTATTCCTACACATGATGATTTTGTTGATACTGAACATTTTTCTGCAATACCATTAGATTTAGACGAGGAGCTATTTTATGAAACTCAAGAAGACTTTAATTTAGATGATGATCTAGATGATACACCCACTAATGTAGATGACAACACACCCACTAGTGCACCTTCAACTGAAATGCCTCCTATTCCTCCTAGTATGAGACGAGGTCCAATAAAATAATCATTAAAATTAGATGCATGGATATTTTTTGGTAGGGACGTAGAGAATCAAGTAGCTAGATGTAAAATTTGTAAAGATGTTTTAAAATTTAAAACTGAAAAAGGTCACGGTGGGACGGGGTGTTTAATGAGACACGTAGCAAAGACTCATCCAGCTAGGTATGCCCAATATGAGGCTTCAAAACTGGGTGCGCAAACACCTGCTCCATTGGGACAAGGTTCACATATTGTTCCGGATCAACTACATAGTCAAATTAACCCTACGACGGGGGAAATTGTAGGCCTTAATTACAATAAACATAGAGATAAGGAAGCAATAGCAAAATTAGTTGATGTGTAGGGTTTGCCTTTTTAATTTCCTTCATCTCCTGATTTTATTCATTACATTAGAGAAATGTATAATCATGTTTTTAACGGTTTTCCTAGATCAACTTTTAAGAGAGATGTATTTAAATTTTCACATGAATATCAACAGTATTTACGTTCTTCATTATATCATTTTAATGGCAAAGTGACTATCACTTCTGCTATAGGCCCCAGTACTAACAACCATGATTATTTAATGGTAATATGTCATTGGATAGATTATAAATGGTCTATGCAAAAACGTATTTTAGCGTATAGATATCTAGATGATAGGCACACTGGTGTTTTTATTGCAGAAAAAATTTATCAAGTGTGCGATTATTACGGAATAACTGATAAAATTATGACTATTACATTAGATAACGCTTCTTCTAATAATTATGCTATTACAATTTAAAAAAATAGTTTAACTCCATCTTTTCCAGATCATTTTCATATAAAATGTGTGTGCCATATATATAACTTAGTTGTAAAGGATGATCTATCACTTTTTGAAGACATTCTTAGTAAAATACAATTTGCTATAAACTTTATTTTAAAAAATAATAGAATACAACAAAAAATATATATAAAAAACTTGTCACGATTGCCAACTACCTTATAGAAAAATTCCAGAAGAAGTACCCACTAGCTGGAATTCTTTATACGAGAAACTACTTGTTGCTTATGACTATAGAAAACCTATAACTTTATTTTTTAACTCCCATAATCAAAATCCAGCTGATATGGTTGTAGATAGCGATTGGCGAAAAATTTCCGAACTTATTGTATTTCTAGAGAAATTTTTTCAAGCGACAAAAGAATTTTCCGGTATTTATTATCCTACTATTTCAACTATGTTTTTTTATATAGCTATAATATTTTTACTGCTTAATGAATATATGGATAAACCAGCTTATAATGCAGCTATTAAAAAAATATTTATCAAAATAACAAAAATATTTTATTTTATTCCTATTCCCACTATTTATATTATTGGTGTTGTATTAAATCCGACTATTAAAATAGATGGTACTAAATCACTTATTGAAACAATTTATGATTGTATAGCAATACTACCACCTCCAAGTCCCAAAAATCAAAATCATCCACCACCTATTGAACAAACTAAAGAAGAAGTGTTGTCTAGCGTAGAAGACGAATGCAAAAAAATATGTAGGTTTTACCAACAAGAAAGTGCTAGCAACCTACCGGCTTCCATAGTCCATACCATCTTCTTTTTCTTCAACACAACCTCACAAAATAAATGATGTTTCTGCGGCTAGTATTGAAAGCCTCAGAAATAGAATGTGCGGTGGTAGCACTATTAACCAAATTAGCGAGTTTGATATTTTTGTTTTGCTAGGTTCTGTACCGTATCAAGAAGTTCTTAATGAAGAAGGATATTAAGACTTGCTGAAATACTGGAGGGGGAATGAGAAGACCTTTCCGACACTTTCAATGATGGCCCGAGATGTTTTGAACATTCAAGCGTCATCAACGGCGTCTAAAAGCGTTTTTTCTGCCGGCAGATATCAAATAGGAGAGCACAGAAACTCATTAGCCGGAGACAACTTGGAGATTGCAGTATTATTCAGAGATTGGATACGAGCGGAGCGGAGAAGGTGCGGTCAACCAGAGATCAATGAAGAAGAAGACGAAAACTACAACGACTTCTTATCCGAAGGTGGTGGAAGCGACGTGGAGCAATTTGACCAACAAATACCAATTTCAACCGAAGAACCACAAGAAATTATCAAGAAACTAGAACATGTTTTTTTTAAAGTGTAATTTTTTTAATTGCAATTTTACTAGGTCATTTGCAACTTTTGAACAATACCACAAAGTTGTAATTTTGACAATTGTATTTGTATTACAAAAAAAATCATACGTTTATTAAATAATATAAGAGGTATAAAAATAATATTCAGATGTTTTATTACACTATCTTATTCAATTATTGAGTTATTTATATATATGTTATTTTTTAAATTAAGTGCATAAAAAAAAATGAAAAATCCCGCCCCGACCCAATCCCGGCCCACCCCAGCCCAATCCTGCCCCGCCCCTCGCTCTGCCCTGATCCTGATCCCGCCAAACCCGCCCCGACTCATCCCGGCCCGACCCATTGGCCACCCCTAGTTCGAACTAGGAAACCTTCGCTTCAATGACCCAATCCTTCATTTTGCCAACTATTTCTGGGTAGGCCTATTGATATGACATGGCCACCAACAAAAAGAAAAGACCTAAAAAACCTAATTTTAAATAAATGACTTGAAATGGCCATTCCGCCCAAAATAAAGATAAATTTTAGCCTACCTACATAAAAACCTAAATAAAAGAGGAATTACAATAACATAGCTAATGAAAGTACACATGAGGTCTGAGAAAGATAGAGTGTACGCAGATCTTACCTCTATCTCGATAGGTAAAATTAAATAAAAGAGGAATTAAAAAAGAAAAATCAGAATTGACACTGTTCCTCCATCTTCTTCCCTTTCTCTTCTACAATCTTCCGTTACAAGTGTACAAAGAAGCTTATTATATGCTCCATTAGTCATTTTTCTCCCGGACACATGATTAAATTTATAAATGTACTCAAAGTAACATCTAGACAAAGTAACTCTAACACCTAAAAAATCTTTTTTTACTCCTTTTGTGAAAGTATCTAAAAGACTACTCTAATAACGGATTTTAAATGCTTATAATTGGTTCTTCAAAATATATTTTAAATGCTTCATTGTACTCCACTTACAAGCAAACAAAAAGTCTTTGTACACGAACTCAATTTTTCCATTTAATGCATCTTGTTATTTTTTTCTTTTTTCCTTTATCTTCTTCTTGCACTAATTCCCAGACTTTGAAGCGATAGAAGGTGGTGGGTTTGGGGATGGAGTCGGGGCTCTGATGGGGCAGCAAGCAACTGGACTATGTTTCCTCAAAAAAAAAACTCCCAAAACATGTATAATATGTGTATAATTAGTAACTATACGTTGATTGAGCCTTCAAAAAAGTATTCAAAACATGTATAATATATGTATAATTAGTAAGTATACGTTAATTGAGCCTTCAAAAAATATTTCATAATATGTATGTATATAATTAGTAAGTATACATTTATTAAACATAAATTATATATTGATTATACAATTATTATACATAAATTATACAACAATGATATATTTTCTAAAAGGATCATTTTATAGTTGATTCATAATTTATTAAATCTTAACAGGGGAGAGGAGTTGTATCATTGTTGGTGTTTTCTTTTTAAAACTCATGCCTGAGATTGTTGAAAAATCGTCTGTTGTTATGAATTGATGATTATGTATGGAAGATTGGGCGAATGAATATTGAAAGTAAAGTGTTTGATAGAATGGCCGTGAGAATTCAAAGTGTATTATTGTTGTATCATATGTGTATAATTAGTTATTATATTATATATTTATTATACATAAATTATATAATAATGATACATTTTCTATACATATACTGTGAGAATTCATATTTTATATAATAATGATATAATTTTTATACATATGATACATTTTGTATATATTTTCTATAGCATGATATATTTTCTATACGTATGATACATTTTTTTATACATATGATGCATTTTTCATAGGTACGATACATATTATATACAACAATGATACATATTTTATACAATAATGATATAATTTTTATACACATACTGTAGGGGTACATATTCTATACATCAATGATACATTTTCTATACATATACATTATTGATATATATTCTATACAACAATGATACAATTTCTATACACATACTATTGGAATATCTATACATATACAGTATTGATACATATTCTATACAATAATGATACAATTCTATACACATACTATAGAGATACATATTCTATACATCAATGATACATATTTATACATATACAATAGTGATACATATTTATACATATACAATAGGAAAAATTCGCACCATTAATAATATTGTTCGGACATTACTAGCCCATGCTTCATTACCACCTTCATTTTGGTATCATGCATTACAAATGACTACTTACCTTCTTAACATACTCCCTAGCATAGGATTAGCATACCAATCTCACCTAAAAATTCTTTATCATAAAGATCCATCGTATTCTCATCTTATGGTATTTGGGTGTTTATGCTATCCTCTTTTATCATCCACTACAATTAACAAACTTCAAGCTCATTCTACCACTTGTGTTTTTTTTGGTTATTCATCTAATCATCGTGGTTACAAATGTTATGATTTATCTTGTAATAAGATCATAATTAGTTTTCATGTCATTTTTTATGAAACCCAATTTTTGTTTGCTAAATTGTATAATTCTGTGTCCAACCCTTACAATTTTTTGGATGATGGACTCTCACTGTATGTGGTCCACCATTTGGTCCGGCCCACACCTCAGGATTTGGACTAGCATACACTGGCAGCCCCACTGCCTGTTGGCCCATAAAATTTCTGTCACCTAAATCAACCAGCAGGCCCACTGTCTGCTGGCCCAAACTCCCCTCGTCATCCAGTTTCACCAGCAGGCCCACTACCTGCTGGCCCAATCTCTCCCTCCCATGAGTCTCTGCCAGCAGGCCCACTGCCTGCTGGCTCAGTTTCCATCACCCAGCCTCTTCGGCCAGCAGGCCGACTGCCTGTTGCCCCAACCCATGACCCCTCTCTCGGTCGAGTCATTTTCGACGTCACTACACCGACCCAGGTTCAGCCCACTTCTATTCCGAGTCAAGGGCTTATTACTCATAGCCAACAGGGTATCTTTAAATGAAAATGATATTTTAATCTCAACTCTAATGTCACTAAATCACCCCTACCACGTAACCCTCTGTCTGCATTTGTGACCCGAATTGGAAAATGGCCATGAATGATGAATATAATGCTCTTATTGAGAATAAGACGTGGGAGTTAGTGCCCCATCCGTCTGGTGTCATTGTGATTCGTTCTATGTGGATTTTTACTCACAAGGAAAAATTGGATGGTTGTTTTAAGAGGCATAAGGCCCGTCTTATAGGTGATGGAAAAACTAAACATGTTGACATGAATTATGGAGAGACCTTTAGTCCAGTGGTCAAACTGACAATTATTCGCACTGTTCTCAGTCTGGCTCTCTAAAAAACATGGCACATTCATTATTTGGATGTGAAAAATACGTTCTTACATGGTGATCTCAAGGAAACTGTGTACATACATCAACCCTTGAGTTTCAAGGACCTCAATCATACTAACCATGTGTGTTTGCTGAAGAAGTCCTTGCATGGGCAAAAATAGGCCCCTCGGGCCTGGTATAAAAGGTTTGCAGATTATGTGTCTACTCTTGGTTTTCTCACAACATGTTTGATCATTCTCTGTTTATATACAGACACGGTACTTCTATGGCATACATTCTATTATATGTGGATGATATTATATTGACTGCCTCCTCTGATAAACTGCGCAAGTCTATCATATATCTTCTCAACTCCTAATTTGCTATGAAAAACTTGGGGCCTTTGAACTATTTTTTGGGTATAATTGTAACTCGTCATACACGTGATCTATTTCTATTCTAGAGGAAGTATGCAGTTGATATTATTGAATGGGCTGTCATGTCATCCTGTAAGTCATCTCCTACTCCAGTTGACACCAAACCGAAGCTGAGTGCTAATTCTAGCACATCATAGGTGGATCTCTCCGACTATCGTAGTCTTGCGGGGGCTCTTCAGTATCTTACGTTTACGAGGCTCGATATTACTTATGCAGTGCAGCAGGTGTGTTTACTTATGCGTGATCCGAGAGAAGAACACATGCACGCTCTCAAACGCATTGTGTGTTACATTTAGGGCCCTCTTGATTATGGTTTACACTTATATCCATTGTCCGTATCTACTCTCATATCTTATACTGATGTGGATTGGGTGGATGTCCAGATACCAGACGCTCGACATCTGATTATTGTATATTTCTTGGTGATAACTTGGTCTCTTGGTCGGCTAAACGTGAGACTACTTTATTGCTTTCCAGCGCGGAGGCCGAGTATCGAGGGGTAGTCAATGTGTTGTCTGAGTCCTGTTGGCTGCATAACCTCCTCTTAGAACTTCATTTTCATATTCA
This sequence comes from Anisodus acutangulus, assembly GCA_029783415.1. Taxonomy (NCBI): domain Eukaryota; kingdom Viridiplantae; phylum Streptophyta; class Magnoliopsida; order Solanales; family Solanaceae; genus Anisodus; species Anisodus acutangulus. The sequence continues at coordinate 36,854,841 of CM056504.1, forward strand.
GAAATCTACCTTGGTATACTGCAACAATGTTAGTGCTATATATCTCTCTGGAAATCCTGTCTAACATCAGCGCACTAAGCATATCGAGATGGATATTCACTTTGTTCGCGAAAAGGTAGCTCGTGGACAAGTACATGTCTTGCATGTCTCTTCACGATATCAAATTGCTGACATCTTTACTAAGGGTCTTCCCTTAGTTCTGTTTGAGGATTTTAGGGATAGTCTCAGCGTACGACAACCGTACGATATGACTGTGGGGGTGTGACAGAATATACGTAGTATATTCCTAATATACTACGTATATTCCTTGATAATATTAGTGATATTGTGCATCTATAATTATGGTAGTAATCTGTATTATTAGAAAAATGTATATTTGATTTCCATAATTATAGGCTAGGTTTACTATTGTATATCATGTATATAAATCTATTACATTAATGAAAATAGCTGGGGATTAATATATATTATATACATGATATACAATAGTAAACCTAACATATAATTACGGAAATCAAATATACATTTTCCTAATACTACAGATTACTACCATAATTACGGATGTACAATATCACTAATAATATCAAGGAATATACGTAGTATATTAGGATTATACTACGTATATTCTATCACACCTCTTAAGAAAAGTGTTCACTCCTAAAAAATTAGGAGTGATTTTACTAACTTACCCCTAATAAATTTTTATCACTTTCTAAGTTGACATTGGGTATTGAAATTTGGATATTAATAGGTGATTTGAAATTTAGCCGGATGAAAATTTAACGAGGGGGTATCATTAAAACTTCAACTGAAACACTTAACTAAACATTAGACTTCAGTAGTTTTTGGAAGTACCGTACAACTCAATGGATGAATTATGGGAACAAAAATCATAAGATTCAAATTATAAATTTTAGTTGTAAATTTGAATTATGAATGAAAATTTAAATTGGAGCCAACTTCAACTTTCATGTCAATGGAGTCGTGAACAATTTTAAATGATTCTTCAACTTTCATATCCTTGAATTTTTGAACAATGTCAAGTGATTTTTCAAGTTTCAAGTCCATGGAGTCTTGAACGAAGAGTTATGTTAGCATGAAGATCGGTATTATATGAACACTATTATTTTTGACATAAAATATTATGCTTACATAATTAAATGTCTAGAAAAAGAAAATATAGTTAATGAATCTTAATTATTTAAATAAGAATAATTTTGAAAGAATCTAATCAAAGTATTCTTGAAATTATAAAACACCACTTATTTTAGAAAAAAATAAAAAATTTAAAAACCCACTTATTGTGGAACGAAGAGAGTAACAAATTTAAGGCCACAAAGATTTTACCTTTAGAACTAGGTATAATGTTAAGACTTATGGTACAAATGCATAGTTGTCGAATTGTCACCACATCTTGAGGGATGTGGATATTTGGTCTCTATATGATCATGGGTAATCATTACCTCATAAGCTAGCTTTTGACGAATTGAGTTAGTCTCATGATTCATTTCTTTATAACAACGAAACGTAGATTGTACCGCTTTTGTTTAGTTATCTTACAGTTCCTTAGTTAGTGAAGTTTCTTTGTATCTATTATAGTGAGTCAATTCCTCAAATGGTCATTATACTTATACAAAAGTTCCACTAAAGTAACTTTTGATTTTTTTTGGACAATAAGGTCATCTAAATATACCCATATTTTCAAAAAAGTAAAATAATTCATTTTTGGACATAAACCCCCCTAAACCTTTTACTCATTTGAAGATTTCTATTTTATTTTCAAAATGTGGAAAATATTAATTGGAATAAAATTTTCAGAATATTGCAAAATTATGTGTAAGTAGACAATAACAGGATGCAATTAAATGGTAGTAAAACTGAGCACGGTGCTTAACTATAGATTTTTAAACCGATTGTAAATAATTTTAAAAAATATATAAATGATTTTATTTAAATTTTATATATAGTTGGATTACAATTAATATAATCATCCTATATTTTTAGAAAGCATATATATAGCTAATTGCAAAAACAAAATCATTTTTATAAAGTAGTTATCCAAAAAGTTTTTTTTTCCTTAAAACATTATCCAAATACTCGACAAATAAAGCAAGTTATTCTAACCAAAAGTTATTTTTAATGGATAATGCATCTATATAATGTCTCATGTGTTTCGATTTTGTCCAAGCACTTTCATTCAGTAAAATATTGAACTTCCGACTTTGAGCAAAAAAAATCAAAATAATTTTAAAAAAAAGTTGATATAACAAAGAAAACCTTATATTATGCGTAAGGTTTGAATGATTATATTATTTTATTCTTATAAATTGAATATTACGTTGAATATTTTTATTTTATTATTAAAGCATGAAAAATATTAACTTGAACAAAAAATTTGGACTATCAAAAAGTTGTGTCTAGGCAATAAATTTTACAATTTATATATGGGTTAAGGGTTTTTATGTCCAAAATGAATTCATTTACTTTATTGGAAAAATGACATAGTTTGATAACCTTACTGTCCACAAAAATTCAAAAGTTACTTTAGTGAAACTTTTGTACAAGTTTAATAATTATTTGAGGAATTGATTCCTATTATAGTTTAACCGATACAAAAACTCGAGCAAAATATTAGCACTCCTACATCCATCCTCCTAACCAGAGTCAGAAATTGAAGTTTACACTTTTTTATTACGTACTATTATGTTATTTTGATCTCTTTTTTTTATCTGTAATAAACATGAGTTAGAGCATGAAAAATAAGGTCATTGATATGATACAACAAGTTAAACTATACTAATGATGTGAAGATTTTTTAAACAATCATTGTTATATACATTAGATCTTAAATTTTGAATACATCTAACCTCTTAAATTTGTCAATAAAACTCCTTTAGACATTTAAACTACGACCTGTTTCAATCGAACACCTGATAAATAATAAAGTGTTCAATTAGGTACTTCCAACTCATATCTTGAAAAAATTATGTGCGTATTCACAAGCGCTCATCACGTAGATAAGTTAATCACATATTTAAAATATGTCTCCTCCTTTAATTATATACATCAATTGAAATATGCATGAGGTTTTACAGCTTATTGAGATTAATGCGTGTGAATTAACGAATGTGACATATTTTAAGTAGTTAACTTATCTAACAATGAGCCAGGTACTTGAGAACACGTACACCATTTTTTAAATTTTGAGTCAAAAGTGCTCAGATGCTCAATTGAAAAAAAATGTAATTCAAGTATCTATATTTAGCAACAAGCTTAAGGGATGATCGATGTATTTTGCCTAAATTAAATTGAGGATTCCGAGTATCCTGTCGGTTGAAGTAAATTGTTCTTCAAATAGGATTAATATTGTTCGAATTAAGGCTGGCCAGTGGGCCGGATCGGCCCAGTCCCGCCCCGACACCGCCCCGATCTCGACATTTTAGAATTTTTTTTACGATATCGGGACTCGAACTGGGACGGGACATGGTCTCGTCCTGACCCATCCCGGCCCGCCCCAGTCCCGACCCGATTCGGCCCGAAACCCCCCTTTGCACGAATAACCGTTGCACCAACGACCATTTTTGGCCTCCCCCCTCCCCCAACCCCAACCCCCCTACCCCCTTAATATTTATTTTTAACCCATAAATTATTATATTTATACTTTAACCCAATTTCTCAACTATAAATACCTCATTTTCTCTTCATCTTTCTCACAAATCTTCCTACAATCTCTCTAATCTCTCAATCTATCTCTCTACAAGTATACATTGTCTACTAAATATTGAATTTTATTTATTCATTTGGGAGTGGAGTTGGCAACTAGCTTGAGGATCTTCCATCGAGCAAAGTTTCAATTTTCAATCTCTCGATTACACGTCGACGTTACGTCGGCGTTTGATACATTCGTTCCTTCATTAAGTTATTATTGTCTGTTTATTTTATTTAGCACACTTAGTTTCATTTACTTTAATTATTTATTAGTATAATTATAATGGAAGGATTTAAACGTATGCTTACGGCTAAGGGTAAGGGTCAGACTTCTTCCAGTAGGGGCAACAAGGGCAAGAGTACTTCTTCTAGTCATCCTATTTCTAGACAGAATCCTATTCCTACACATGATGATTTTGTTGATACTGAACATTTTCCTGCAATACCATTAGATTTAGACGAGGAGCTATTTTCTAAAACTCAAGAAGACTTTAATTTAGATGATGATCTAGATGATACACCCACTAATGTAGATGACAACACACCCACTAGTGCACCTTCAACTGAAATGCCTCCTATTCCCCCTTGTATGAGACGAGGTCCAATAAAATAATCATTAAAATTAGATGCATGGATATTTTTTGCTAGGGACGTAGAGAATCAAGTAGCTAGATGTAAATTTTGTAAACATGTTTTAAAATTTAAAACTGTAAAAGGTCACGGTGGGACGGGGTGTTTAATGAGACACGTAGCAAAGGCTCATCCAGCTAGGTATGCCCAATATGAGGCTTCAAAACTAGGTGCGCAAACACCTGCTCCATTGGGACAAGGTTCACATATTGTTCCGGACCAACTACATAGTCAAATTAACCCTACGACGGGGGGAATTGTAGGTCTTAATTACAATAAACATAGAGATAGGGAAGCAATAGCAAAATTAGTTGATGTGGAGGGTTTGCCTTTTTAATTTCATTCATCTCCTGATTTTATTCATTACATTAGAGAAATGTATAATCATGTTTTTAACGGTTATGTATTTAAATTTTCACATGAATATCAACAGTATTTACGTTCTTTATTATATCATTTTAATGGCAAAGTGACTATCACTTCTGCTATAGGCCGTAGTACTAACAACCATGATTATTTAATGGTAATCTGTCATTGGATAGATTATAAATGGCCTATGCAAAAACGTATTTTAGCGTATAGATATCTAGATGATAGGCACACTGGTGTTTTTATTGCAGAAAATATTTATCAAGTGTGCGATTATTACGGAATAACTGATAAAATTATGACTATTACATTAGATAACGCTTCTTCTAATAATTATGCTATTACAATTTAAAAAAATAGTTTAACTCCATCTTTTTCAGATCATTTTCATATAAAATGTGTGTGTCATATATATAACTTAGTTGTAAAGGATGGTCTATAACTTTTTGAAGACATTCTTAGTAAAATACAATTTGCTATAAACTTTATTTTAAAAAATAATAGAATACAACAAAAAAAAAGAATATAAAAAAACTTGTCACGATTGCCAACTACCTTATAGAAAAATTTCAGAAGAACTACCCACTAGGTGGAATTCTTTATACGAGCAACTACTTGTTGCTTATGACTATAGAAAACCTATAACTTTATTTTTTAACTCCCATAATCAAAATTCAGCTGATATGGTTGTAGATAGCGATTGCCGAAAAATTTCCGAACTTATTGTATTTCTAGAGAAATTTTTTCAAGCAACAAAAGAATTTTCCGGTATTTATTATCCTACTATTTCAACTATGTTGTTTTATATAGCTATAATATTTTTACTGCTTAATGAATATATGGATAAACCAGCTTATAAGGCAGCTATTAAAAAAATATTTATCAAAATAACAAAAATATTTTATTCCTATTCCCACTATTTATATTATTGGTGTTGTATTAAATCCGACTATTAAAATAGGTGGTACTAAATCACTTATTGAAACAATTTATGATTGTATAGCAGTACTACCACCTCCAAGTCCCAAAAATTCAAATCACCCACCACCTATTGAACAAACTAAAGAAGAAGTGTTGTCTAGCGTAGAAGACGAATGCAAAAAAATATGTAGGTTTTACCAACAAGAAAGTGTTAGCAACCTACCGGCTTCCATAGTCCATACCATCTTCTTCTTCTTCAACACAACCTCACAAAATAAATGTTGTTTCTGCGGCTAGTATTGAAAGCCTCAGAAATAGAATGTGCGGTGGTAACACTACTAACCAAATTAGCGAGTTTGATATTTTTGTTTTGCTAGGTTCTGTACCGTATCAAGAAGTTCTTAATGAAGAAGGATATGAAGACTTGCTGAAATACTGGAGGGGGAATGAGAAGACCTTTCCGACACTTTCAATGATGGCCCGAGATGTTTTGAACATTCAAGCGTCATCAACGGCGTCTGAAAGCGTTTTTTCTGCCGACAGATATCAAATAGGAGAGCACAGAAACTCATTAGCCGAAGACAACTTGGAGATTGCAGTATTATTCAGAGATTGGATACGAGCAGAGCGGAGAAGGTGCGGTCAATCAGAGATCAACGAAGAAGAAGACGAAAACTACAACGACTTCTTATCCGAAGGTGGTGGAAGCGACGTGGAGCAATTTGACCAACAAATACCAATTTCAACCGAAGAACCACAAGAAATTATCAAGAAACTAGAACAGGTTTTTTTTAAAGTGTAATTTTTTTAATTGCAATTTTACTAGGTCATTTGCAACTTTTGAACAACACCACAAAGTTGTAATTTTGACAATTGTATTTGTATTACAAAAAAAATCATACGTCTATTAAATAATATAAGAGGTATAAAAACAATCTTCAGATGTTTTATTACACTATCTTATTCAATTATTGAGTTGTTTATATATATGTTATTTTTTAAATTAAGTGCATAAAAAAAAATGGAAAATCCCGCCCCGACCCAATCCCGGCCCACCCCAGCCCAATCCTGCCCCGCCCCTTTTCTGATGGGATCGGAACCGAGATAGGACTTCGGCCAATCCCGCATGTCCCGCCCCTCGCTCTGCCCTGATCCTGATCCCGCCAAACCCGCCCCGACTCATCCCGGCCCGGCCCATTGGCCACCCCTAGTTCGAACTAGGAAACCTTCGCTTCAATGACCCAATTCTTCATTTTGCCAACTATTTCTGGGTAGGCCTATTGATATGACATGGCCACCAACAAAAAGAAAAGACCTAAAAACCCTAATTTTAAATAAATGACTTGAAATGGCCATTTCGCCCAAAATAAAGATAAATTTTAGCCTACCTACATAAAAACCTAAATAAAAGAGGAATTACAATAACATAGCTAGTGAAAGTACACTTGAGATCTGAGAAAGGTAGAGTGTACGCAGATCTTACCTCTATCTCGATAGGTAAAATTAAATAAAAGAGGAATTAAAAAAGAAAAATCAGAATTGACACTGTTCCTCCATCTTCTTCCCTTTCTCTTCTGCAATCTTCCGTTACAAGTGTACAAAGAAGCTTATTATATGCTCCATTAGTCATTTTTCTCCCGGACACATGATTAAATTTATAAATGTACTCAAAGTAACATCTAGACAAAGTAACTCTAACACCTAAAAAATCTTTTTTTACTCCTTTTGTGAAAGTATCTAAAAGACTACTCTAATAACGGATTTTAAATGCTTATAATTGGTTCTTCAAAATATATTTTAAATGCTTCATTGTACTCCACTTACAAGCAAACAAAAAGTCTTTGTAGACGAACTCAATTTTTCCATTTAATGCATCTTGTTATTTTTTTCTTTTTTCCTTTATCTTCTTCTTGCACTAATTCCCAGACTTTGAAGCGATAGAAGGTGGTGGGTTTGGGGATGGAGTCGGGGCTCTGATGGGGCAGCAAGCAACTGGACTATGTTTCCTCAAAAAAAAAATTCCCAAAACATGTATAATATGTGTATAATTAGTAACTATACGTTGATTGAGCCTTCAAAAAAGTATTCAAAACATGTATAATATATGTATAATTAGTAAGTATACGTTAATTGAGTCTTCAAAAAATATTTCATAATATGTATGTATATAATTAGTAAGTATACATTTATTAAACATAAATTATGTATTGATTATACAATTATTATACATAAATTATACAACAATGATATATTTTCTAAAAGGATCATTTTATAGTTGATTCATAATTTATTAAATCTTAACAGGGGAGAGGAGTTGTATCATTGTTGGTGTTTTCTTTTTAAAACTCATGCCTGAGATTGTTGAAAAATCGTCTGTTGTTATGAATTGATGATTATGTATGGAAGATTGGGCGAATGAATATTGAAAGTAAAGTGTTTGATAGAATGGCCGTGAGAATTCAAAGTGTATTATTGTTGTATCATATGTGTATAATTAGTTATTATATTATATACTTATTATACATAAATTATATAATAATGATACATTTTCTATACATATACTGTGAGAATTCATATTTTATATAATAATGATATAATTCTTATACATATGATACATTTTGTATATATTTTCTATAGCATGATATATTTTCTATACGTATGATACATTTTTTATACATATGATACATTTTTCATAGGTACGATACATATTATATACAACAATGATACATATTTTATACAATAATGATATAATTTTTATACACATACTGTAGGGGTACATATTTTATACATCAATGATACATTTTCTATACATATACAGTATTGATATATATTCTATACAACAATGATACAATTTCTATACACATACTATTGGAATATCTATACATATACAGTATTGATACATATTCTATACAATAATGATACAATTCTATACACATACTATAAAGATACATATTCTATACATCAATGATACATATTTATACATATACAATAGTGATACATATTCTATACTACAACGATACAATTTTTATACATATGCTGTAAAAAAAAAGAAGGAGATAGAGAGAATGTGTGGTAAAGTGATGTATTGCGAGAAGAGAGATTAGGGTTTTGGAGGTTTGAGTTGTACAAAAAGAGTACCATTGATAAACTATTACACTATCAGAGAAGATTCGAATTTTTGAAATGTTTAGTTTATTAACAATTTTACCATGCTTCTATTTAATATATAATAAAAATTATTAAACAAATCAACAAATAGAGCTGAAGCTTAATTTTGATTTTTTATATCATATTTAGTAAATTATAAAAATAATTACAAAAAAAATTGAGTCATATTTTAGATATGTATAACTTTTGTTTTCATTTGCAAAAGAGAAAAGTTATAAAAATATACTTTCTATTAATTTTAAATTTTAATAAATAAGCTAGTGACTTTAATATTTTCTTATATTATTTCTTGTTGTAATCTAATTATATAATTTTTTTTATATTTTATTAATCTAAAATATTTATTTAATATTTTCATTTTCTGTATTTTATTTTATCTTTATAAAAGGAAGAGAGACAAAAATAAAGAAAGAACAAAAAAATGAAGAAGATAAAGTAAACCAAAAAGGAAACTAAAATTAAGAGGAGACAAATAAAATAACAAAAAATAGAGATAACTAAGATATTGATGGAAAATAAAAGATAAACAATTGTTAAAAACTTAAAAAGGAGACTAGTGCTTTTTTTGGAAACTTGGGTCATTGAGTATCAATAGTTTCACCTGATGATTAATTGTGTCCTTACCCCATATTTAATTGGGAATAGATTTGATAGACCCGTATTTTTTTAAAGAAAATATTTTTATTACATATGGGTAGGGAAAGGAAAAATGGGGGACTGGGTCTTTTGCACATTTCCCCCTATTTTGTGCTGGTCTTTAATTTTTGCCACTCAAATGAAACTCATGCCTATTGGGTCATAAATTCTTTAAAAAATTCGACACAACTTGTGCCGGACCTTTAAAGGACTTATGCCACAATAAGTAGAAATTCTATTTGAGGGGCAAAAATTAAAGACCTTTGATTAGCCGTGCAATTAAATAGAATTTTACAAGGTGGGGAATGAGCTACTACAATTCGGGAAATTCGCACGATTGCTCCTAAAAATAGGGTGATCTTTATTTTTTGCCCCTCAAATTAGTGGTCTTTAATTTTTGCCTTTCACCTAAAAAATGACTGAAAATATCATTGAGGTTGTGGGTCCGAATCTCAGCAGAGTCATTGGCCATTGGCCTAGTACATTATATGTAACTAGCCGGATAAGGCATAATCTTAATTTTTAACGAAACTTTGCCTTCATGCATTGTACATTGGCAAATACATATAAACTTTGGCCCTTAAGACATAGTTTTTATGCAACTTTGGCCCAATAGACATAATTATAATGAAACTTGCATTGCGGTTTTTTTTCTTTTTTTGACTCTAATGGGATTCAAACTTGCATTGCGGTTTTTTTGATCAGCGAATAAATGATACTTTAGCCTGAAAGAAATAATCCCTTGATTATTTTGATTAATAAAAGAGTATATATACAAAATACAATTTCTATAATATGGAAAATCCTATTCATATTCTACTCCCAAAACTCTATTCTATTAGTACAAGAATCCTACAATTATGGTAAGTATACAATACTAATTATATACAAAATATACAACTAAATATGTTACCATATATACAATATACATGGTTGTGTATACCGTGTATATCACGACCCAATTGTTATGGGATTCCGTGATACCGTGTGTAACCATGTATATTTTCACACCCACGCAGTCATAGCGTACGGTCGTCGTACGCTGAGACTGTCCCTAAAATCTTCCGTACAACATCAGGCCACCGCCGGCCAACAACCTCCGCAGGAAAATATCCAACCGCGGCAAAACTGCAGCGGCAGGGGTGGCAAGGGTCGCGACAGTGGGCGAGGCGGCAAGGGCCGCGGGAAGGGCCGAGGCCAACAAACACAGCAGTCCAACAACACCATGGCATGAGCCGGCCCAGAGTCTAGTTACCTAAATCAGAACAGGGTCGCGGCTTTAGCATATCCTCCAGCCCAGTTCCCTTTTCAGCAACAAGGGCTACTGGGCCAGGCTCCAGGTCCGCGCCGCCCCTGCTCCAGCACCATCAGGCCCAGTTCCCGTATCAGCCCTTCAATGAAATCCCCACCAACTTGGGTCAGGCATTCAGCAATATGAGTATGCAGCAGCCTGACGAAAATTGGTATATGGACTCCTGAGCCTCCTCTCACCTCACCCGGTCCGTAGGTAATCTTTCCCAAGTGTATCATTTAAAGTCTCCACAATTTATTACAATAGGTAATGGTCACCGCATTCCAATTCAGGGCTATAGTCACACCCACACATCGCCTCCTCACCCACCCTTCTCCCTAAATAACGTCCTGCTTGCCCCACACATCATCAAAAATTTAATATCCATTAGGAAATTTACTCGTAATAATTCTGTATCTGTTGATTTTGATCCCTTTGGTTTTACTGTGAAGGATCTACGTACGGAGACACCCCTTACGAGATGCAATAGCACAGGGATTCTCTATCCATTCACATCCTCGTCCGCTGCCGGTTCCCGATCACACACTACCCTAGCTGCTTTATCTCCGTCAATTTGGCACAATAGGCTCGGACACCCAGGAGCTCCCGTCTTTAATTTTCTTAGAAGTAATAGTTTTATTCAATGTAATGGGAAACTTGCCCATACCTGCATTTCCTGTCAATTAGGCAAACATGTTCGTCTTCCGTTTAATTCCTCAGTTAGCGTTACGTTTGCTCCTTTTGATATTGTTCATGCTGATTTGTGGACCTCCCCTATTACTAGTTCCCTAGGTCATAAATATTATCTCGTGTTATTGGATGACTACTCTCACTTTCTTTGGATCTACCCATTAAAATTTAAGTCTGAAGTTTTTGCCAAATTTCTTGAATTTTAAACATTTATCAAAACGCAATTCGAACGCGTCATTAAATCTTTTCAATGTGACAATGGCCGTGAGTTTAACAACTCCGCATTTCAAAAATTCTGCAACAATAATGGCATGGTCTTCCGATTTTCGTGTCCTCACACGTCCCCTCAAAATTGCAAAGCCGAGCATCTCATCCGTACAATAAATAACATGGTCCGCACTTTTTTGTTTCATTCCTCCCTCCCTTCATCCTTTTGGGTTTATGCGGTCAAAATGATAGAATACGTCCTTAATATTTTACCCACTAGTACCCTCTGTAACATGACTCCAACCGAAATCCTACACCGTAGGGTTCCCTCCTATAATCACCTACGGATATTCAGTTGTCTATGTTTCCCTAATCTCTCTTCCACAACCTCTCACAAATTAGCTCCCCGCACCACTCCGTGTGTCTTCTTAGGTTTTCCGTCAAACCATAGGGGCTATCTGTGCTATGACTTATCCACTAATCAAATTCACGTCTCGCCTCACGTCACTTTTGACGAGACGCAATTCCCTTTTTCCAACATCCAAAAATTTCAAAAACTGGATTACGAATTTTTAGATGAATCAACTCTCTCTCCTGTCCACCTTCGGGAACTGTGTTCGTCACTTTCGGAATTGTACCTCCACAGCCACCATCGGCCACCGTACATCGCTCACTGTCAGCATCCCTGCCACCAGTGACCTCTCCGTCACCACCGCTAGCCACCCCTAGCACCACTCTGTCTCCACGTTCCACCAACTCACCGGTCACCGTCCCATTCACTGTACCGTCCCAACTGTCTCACCACCGTGCCGACCCTAGTCCAACCCTAAACCACCATCCAGCAAACCCAGCCACCAGTCCGACTACGCCACCAACATCATACCCGACACTACAACCCTCTTCCATTTTTGGCTTACCGAGAACCCCCATACATCGTTACTACAGTTCACCGGCACCCACGGACCCAACCCACTCGACTTCAAACCCAAACACCGCCACTATTCCACACCATTTGACAGCCACCCTCGACCAAACCCTAGTCCCGATAACACAAAACATACCACACCAAAATCTACCAACACAGTCCACCAAACCAGTCGACCGATACCCTTACCCAACTAGCACCCACACATCGGATGGAAACCCGTGCCCAACACGGGATTTTCAAACCCAAAGTCCAATTTAACCTGTCCACCCAAATAATTTTACCTATTCCAAAAAGCCCTAAATTAGCCAAACTGGACCCAAATTGGAATGCGGCCATGTGTGAGGAGTTTGATGCATTAAGAAAACAACATACTTGGGACTTGGTCCTCGACCGGAGGGGGTGAATGTGATCCGTTGCATGTGGCTTTTTCGACAAAAGTTCAGAGATAGTGGTGACTTAGAAAGATACAAGGCAATACTAGTGGCAAATTGTACTAACCAGCAGGAGGGCATTGATTGTGGTGAGACTTTCAGTCCGGTTGTCAAACCGGCCACCATTCGCACAGTTCTGAGCATTACTATGGGTAAGAATTGGTCGATTCATCAGCTAGATATGAAGAATGCATTTCTTCATGGGAATTTATGAGAAATTGTATACATGCACCAGCCTCCTGGTTTTGTCCACCCAGCAGCCCTACAGAATGTGTACCATCTCTGTAAGTCACTCTATGGCTTAAAACAGGCCCCTAGAGCATGGTATGATCGGTTTGCACATTTCATTAAACACCTTGGGTTTACATGCAGCAGATGTGATACCTCTCTCTTTACTTTACATCGAGGTCGTGATACTGCATATTTACTGTTATATATGGATGACATTATTCTTATTGCCTCTACTGCTGTGTTGAAATATGAGATCATTGCACTACTCAAGTCTGAATTTGCCATAACTGATTTGGAAAAGTTGAGCTATTTTTTAGGGATCTCAGTCACTAGATCTGCAGATTGTATGTTTCTTTGCCAGCGTAAGTATGCAGAGGAGATCGTGCACATGGCTAAGATGGACAATTGCAAAATCATGGCCACTCCAGTTGATTCTAAATCCAAACTTAGTGCACTGGTCGGTACTCCAGTGATTGATCCTACAATGTATATGAGTCTTGCAGGCGCACTTCAGTATCTCACCTTCACCAGGCCTAATATTGCCTATGTTGTCCAATAGGTATGCTTGTTTATGCATGCCCCTAGAGAACCTCATTTTACTGCCCTCAAACGTATCATTCGATATGTTAAAGACATACTGGACTATGGACTACACTTATACCTCTCCGCACCGAACTCGCTATTACCCTACACAGATGCAGATTGGGCAGGCTGTCAAGACACCCGCCGCTCTACTTCCGGATATTGTGTGTTTTTGGGTGATAATCTCATCTCTTGGTCTGCCAAACGGCATGCCATATTATCCCGTTCGAGTGCAGAAGCTGAGTGTAGAGGAGTTGCTAATGTTGTTGCTGAGATCTGTTGGCTCCGAAACCTTCTCTTGGAGCTTCAGTGTCCTTTAAGAAAAGTGTCTCTGGTCTACTGTGATAACATATCCATCATCTACCTGTCTCACAATTCGGTTCAGCATCAGCGAACCAAGCATGTTGAGATGGACATCCACTTTGTTCGTGAGAAGGTTGCTCTCGTGCATATTAAGGTATTGCACGTGCCTTCCTCATATCAATACGCGGATATTTTCACGAAGGGCCTCCCAAGACAGTTGTTTCTTGACTTCAGATCCAGTCTTAGCGTTAGGCCTCCTCCCGCTCCGACTGAGGGGGTGTGTAAACATGTACAAGTATAACACTACAATCCCTACCCATAATTAGAATATGATTCTAAACTAGGATTCCTCTTATATTTGGGAATGAGATTCCTCTTGTATTAAGATTGTATATTGTACACTATATATATTGATATTAATGAGAAAGACTCCCCAATGGAGATTAATATCATCTTACACATACTACTAATCTAGTATTATATATGCCTCAATTCCTGCAATGACAAAGCATAGAATTTTGCTATGTTTGATGCATATATAATACAAAGTATTTTTTGAGTTTATATATACAAAATAATTTTCTATGTATTCAATATAATTTTTTGATGAAGAGTGATCAACTGACTACCCTTTACTTTATCTGGCCACACTACTGAATCTCAGATTATCCATATCATTCCATTTAAGCTAATTAATCTTAATGCCATACTATGTACAATAAAATTTCAAAGAAAGAGAAAAAGAATGACAAGGAAAAATATGTCTCTAACGCTAAAAGTTATCTATATTTTCTACCATCATACTCTAACAAGACTAAAAGATCCTACCAAACATTAGTGCTAAAGTATATGTACTAATATGATTCTAATTCTAATTGTGTGACCTAGCTCATAGTGCCGGTTCCAATTAGTTTGGATAAAAGAAGAGGATTAAGATAATGGACGACCAAGGTAAAACTGATTAATTTATGGTGAATCCGGTTTAAGACATAGGAGATTACCATGATAATTATTGGGCGATGTGGTGTGGGGTGGATATTATCGGGTATGGTGACGGCGGTGGGTTTAGGATGTGACGGTGGTTTGTTGGTGTGGTGGTGGTGTTTCCGGAAACTGGTTGGTTGACGGAGAAGGGGTGGGTGACTGGGCTATCGGATGTGGTGATTGTTGGAGGCGGTAGAACAGCTGGTGGTAGGTGAGGGTTCTGGGTGGTGGTGAGATTGATAACCGGTGGTGAGACAGAAGAGCTGGACTGATTGCAGGTGTCAGTGGCAACCGACGATGGATGTAACAGAGAGATAGGGGTGACACTGCCGCAGAGCTGGTAGCGGTAGTGGCAGCGGTGGGTGGCAGGGACGGGTTCACAGTGGTGGACTAATGCAGTTGGCTGAGAACGATGAGGGAGATGTCAGATTCATCAAGAAAGGTATAGTCCATTTTTCGAAATTTTTGAATATTAAAAAAACAGAATATGGTCTCATCAAACGTGACGTGACGAGAGACGTGAATTTGACGAGTGGACAGGTCATAACATATATATCCCCTATGATTAGACAGAAAACCTACGAAGACACATAAAGTTGTTCGAGGTGTTAATTTGTGAGGGGGAGTGGATGCAAGATTGGGGTAACACAGGCAACCGAATATCCTTAGATGATCATAAGAAGGGATCCGACGGTATAGAATTTTGGTTGGGGTCATATTGTGAAGGGTGCTAGTAGGTAAAATATTTAGAACGTATTCTATCATTTTGACTGCATAGACCCAGAAGGACGCAGGAAGAGAGGCATAAAATAAGAGAGTATGAACCATGTTATTTATGGTGCGGATGATTCGTTCTACTTTGCCATTTTGAGGCGATGTGTGGGGACACGATAATCGAAAAATTGTTGACACCCAATTTTGTCCCATCTTTTATGATTTTATTCGTAATTTTTAACATTTTTGACACTTTTAAAAACAATTTTAAAATATATATATATATGCATATTATTCTCTTATTATTATTATTATTCGCATTTTTTACTGTCATTTGCATTTTTTATCACAATCATAAGTTTTATCCAAAATATTCTATGATATTTTATTTCTCGCAAAATTGCATCGCATTTCCCTTTTATTAAGCATTAAACATTTTGCAAATATTATATTTTTTTATTATCACGTCGTTATATTATTTTAAATAATTCACATCTTTTACAAAACAAAAAATATATACATATATATATATATATATAATATTTTAATATTAAACCCCTCTTTTATATTTTTAAATCCATAACCCACTTTTTTTATTTCCTAACCCAAAACAATTTCTACCCAACCTAAATTAAAACCCATTTTTCGTCCAAACCCAATCCCCAAATTAAATTCCCACAAGCCCAACCCCAAAATTCGGCCAACCCATTCCCTTACCCTTCCAAGCCCACCCGCCTGGCCCAACATCCCTTCCCCTTTATTTCCCTTATACCAAAACCCACAAAACAAAACCCAACACTCTTAAACCAAAGCCCCAAACCAAGCCCAATACCCATTTCCCTTTATTTCCCATCTTACACCCAAACCCGCTTACCCGAACCCGCACCGTAACCCGCCAACCAAAAGCGACCCGGTCGTCCCCATTTTTAACTCCCCTAAAACGCCCCCCACCCCCAGAAAACAAATCCCAAAATCGAAAAACCAAACCCTAATATCCCTCCTCTCAACCAAATCCATGACCCACACCCCCATACCGGCGACCCCACGTCGCCGGTCACCTCGCCCTGCCACCACCGACCCCTGACACCACCAACCCCCCTCTGTTACGCCGACACCCACAAAATCCGCGACCCATACCCACAAAATCCGTAATTGATTAGCCTTTATTTTGAAATTTAAACTCGTTCTTGGGGGGGAAATCCATCTATAAATATCCCCCTTGTTCTTCATTTAAGTGGAGGCTTTTTTAGGTTTTTGGAGGTCGGAAATCGGGTCAAGATTCAGTTTTTTTTTAAAGTTCGATTTTAGAGATTATAAGTTCAAGTTTCTTCGTTCTTAAAGTTTGGTTAAGAATCACCTCTTTTGTTCCTTAATTACCAAACCCGAAAATACTCTTTTTTGTTCTTAGATTTCCGGATACGAAACATTACTTTTAGCCTTCAATTTTACAATATGAAAATCCCATTGCATTCCTCATATTTTTGCTCAAATTCGGGTTTGATTTGATTCCGGGTCGGGTCACTGCCGGGTCGGGTCGAACATCCGGGTCGGGTCCGAGCCCAAAAACAGAATTATGTTTCAGGCCAAAAATCAGCATTCCAAAAATCAGAAAATTAGCATCCCAAACTAACTCTGAGCAGATTAAACGATTGAAACACGCCTCGGTTAAGCTACCAGGAGAAGGTTAAGTAAATACATCTCCTCTCACTTTTTTTTTTTTGCATTTTTATGTGCCTTTGTGTTAATTATATGGTAGTAATTTATATTGATGTAATTATGATTAATGTCTTAGTATATGGGGTTTGTGTAGCTTGTTTACTTGATATGAATGACTTAGACATGTTTGGTCGTGTGAGCTATTAGATTCATATTTAGTATTATGTAGATTATTAAGCATAATCGATGTATGTACTATCTTAGTGTTTGTTTGGTGAAGTTAAAATAGATTAGTAACATATGGATGAGTTTTAGTTCTGAGTGATATGCATGTTTTGTTTGGCTTAAACAATTTTTAACTTGCAAATGTGTGCGGATTTGGCTAGCTTTGAGTTTGTAGGTCTATCGACTTGATATCCGATTGCTTTACCTACTTCAATGCCATTTTGTTGGTAATATAGCATGAATAGGACAATACATGCTTAGTCTAGTTGAGATGATCCTGCACAAATGCTTTCACTTAATATAGAAATATTTCCGACTAGGTTCTTGATATAGATAAAAATGTCCATGTTCTTGAATAAGATGCAACTAGACATGTCTAAGTTGCCTATTAAAAGTATATGCAGTTTTTTTGGTTAAGTAACAGCCTACGTGAAGCATGTCTACTTGTAAACATATTGAATGAGTATATGTTGGGATAGCTTTAATTACAGGCGTGATGCCACTTTGTGCAAGTGTGATGTAAAACCATTCTAGACTAGTCTTTATTTTGCAAAATATGAGATTTGATTGCCTAAATCATGTTAATCATGCCATGCCTAATTTAAAGTGTCATTATGCCTAGTTGTGTAGAATGAATGTTGTTGCATATTTTTGACTTGACTGACTCCACGTTTAAGGAATTGTATAAAAATGATCATATGTGCATTTCCAGGCTTCCATATTCTTCTTAAATTAACTATATATTTGTCTTTACTTGCCTAAGTGTACAATGCTTTCGTGACAACATATTATCTTTTATGGATTACTTATTTACATTCTCTTACGTATATATTTTCATGTTCCGTCTACTAATCCTTTTTTTTTATTTACATGAAATGCATCGGGAGTAACGAAGAGTCTCGTTATGAGACTCATCATGACTTTATCCAAAATGAAGAACCACATTCACATTCCTTGCATTCTCCGGCCTCGGAATTTCTACACAAATAGGGCGGGATGACATCATCATCCTCCCTAGTTTCCTCTTTTATTATTATTCTTTAATTTCGTTATTTCTATTCTTGGGCATGTAATAATTATTTTAATGCTTGTGTGATTGTTAGAATGCTTAGAATAATTAGGCCGCGAATAGATGAATGAATAGGATAGTCTAACTGCCGTTAGTTTATTTCTTAGGATCGTTTGAAATTGGAAACCAACCGCTAGCTTTATTTGTTTAGGACCGTCTTGTGTGTTCCAAACTTAGCCTCTAGTTACTTTGTTCTATTTTTAGGTTAGATTATGCATGCTTTAATATCTTTCAAAAATAATTTGGCTATCTATTATTCATTTTCTTTAATCCTAAAAAATAAGGTTTGCATTCTATCATATTTGCAACCTTGAAAGATTTTTTCATAAAAAATTGCTTCTTTTATTATTCAATTGCCAAATATGTATTTTTTTTTATAAAAAATATAACTTCTGGGCAAGGATGAAGACTTAAACCTTTTATCCGAGATCAACATGTTTAGTAGGCGAGGTGACTAAAATAACCAACAAGTTATATATTCGCAGCCACGACGTGATTATAGTGATCTTTTCTATTTCACCCGAGAGACCGACACGTTTAGTAGGCGAGACAATCAAAATAAACTACATTAGTCATATGTTTGCAGCCACGACGTGATTGGAATGTTCTTTTCAAAATTTAAGTCTGAGCCCTCCGCGATCAAAACATTCACTGTTTTGAATACGGATATGAAGTTATTCGTATTTAACTGTTTCTAACCGTTTGTTCTTGGCGACTTGCGAGGACTAAAGTAAATAAAGGCAATTATTCCTCGGAGTTTATTTATTGTTATTTCTTTCTTTAATTCAGCTTTTATTCCGCTTTGTATTGTAATATTATTTATCGCACTTATGTAACTATTGAAATGCTTAGAATAGGCAAACTTAGGATTTATTCATAGGTTAGTTTAAGATTTGAAACCCGTCGCTAGCTTATTTATTTGTAGGCTCGCAAACTTAGAAATCCTTCGCTAGTTTATTTATTTTAGGCTCGTCACGCGTATTCAAGATTTCCAAAACAACTTTTTGTCATCTTTTATTTGCTTTATTAAATCATACTGAATAAGTTTATCTCTTGTCAATTTACAATTCATTGATTCCCAAAATTTTACCATTTGGCATTATAAATAAATTATTTTACTATCAATTGTCAAAAACATATTTTTTTTTTCAAACTCTGCATGTATTTCTCTTTAGATATCATATAAATGCATATTTTGAAAAAATCTCTACATTTATCTATCTTTTAAAAATGCATCTTTTTTTATTAATTATTTGCAAACGTCTTTTAACTTCATGCTTCAAACATGCATTTTTCTAGTAATAATTAACCTGAGTTTTACCGGATAACCGCAAGTTAGCGGATCTTAAAGGATGCCTAACCCCTTCCCTTTAGGATAATAAAGAACCCTTACCTAGAATCTCACTAGTTTCGCAGACCTTAAAATTGGAGTTACACGGCAGCATTTAGTTTAATATTTAGGTGTCCTAATTCACTGTAAAAAATAATTAGGTGGCGACTCCTCAATCATTTACCCAGGAATCACCCCCATACGTCTGTGCTCCGCTTTGACCCGAGCAAGGTCAAAATAGGGCGCGACAGCATGGCGACTCCACTGGGGATATTCAGGTTCTTAACCATAACAAGTTCAGGTTAATCATTATTGTGCTTTATATTGCTCCTTATTTGATCTATTATTTTTAATTATTTTCTGTTGAAATTTTGTATGCATAACTGCTTTAATTACTATATTCTCTTACTGCTTTTCTTAAATTGGCATTTCGCTCATATTTCTTCCACTCTGGAAAATTGACACTATCACACATTACACGCGAGGTGTGTTTTGCGCACCCGCAAACTTCTTTCAAATTTCCAAATTTTTAGGAGAGTTGGTATATGCGCGGAGCGTCCGGACCATCCGGTTGGCCGCGTAGCCTTCTCACTCGAGCAGTCCGCTCGGGAACCTTGAGTCTAGTCAGCCAAATCTTAGAAAATTTAGGATAGAGCTATACCACCCTTTATTTTTAAGTCATGCATGCATACACCTTAGGTGGGTCGATCCTTGGTATCGACTCCACAATTAAGAAATCCGCCAAAGATGTCTACGGGTCTCACAACCCAACGACCAATCATCATATTATGTGTAGCGTGATAAGGATAGACTAATCCAAGACTAATCATGATATGCTGAAATTGGAAAATGTACATTCATTTTGTCTCATTTCCGACAAAGCATCGCAGTTTGGCAGCTTGGATCAAATCTGTCGTAATCCCGCATATCTGGCGTTTAGGCCCACCTCCGGCATAAGGGAGGCCCCATGCATATTAGGATGCGCATTTAATTGCCTTACAATCATTTTGTTGTTTTCTCCTGCTTTTTCACTATGTGCATATTATTTAAAGCAATAATTACTCGCCTTGTACTAACTTGGTTTTCTTCATTTTTTAGAAGGTTTATTTTTCCTAAATTATTCTTCCCAAAGGTTGATTTGCGTTGACTAAAACTGGCGGACCATCCCTACTTCACGAGGTCAAAGGCCCAATCCTTCAGCAAAATGACTGATTCAGATGCATCCGAACAGACTGACCTGGAACTTATTACTCTTTCCAGAGATGAACCAGAGACTTCTGAAAATAGAAATGCTATCGTCCAAGAAAAATACATCGCCCAACTGTTACAACAGATGGCAGCCATGCAGACTGAGATAGAGCGGCTCCAAAATCTCACCAACCTGTCCATTAGCGCCAATACCCCACTCCCTGAACAAGGGACGAATGCAACTGCACCACAAATTTTCTCATCTCCTGAACCGCCATTTCCCCAAAACCTCCCCGAAAATTCGCCACTAAACAAAACCGATCCACAGCACACTAATCCGCAAGCTAGTCCACAACAAAGCCCGCCACAAAATGATCCGGCCTCATTCACAACTCCACATACCCAAATTAATCCACTCATCCAAAACACTTCTTCCGCGCAAAATCACCAGGCAGACCAACACATATTGATGGCACACACCGCTGATCACAAAGAAGCAATATGTGCCGCCAATATATGCCACGGAAGCTCAACCTTTCACCACCACAGTACCAAACATGGCTCTTCAGGAAATCAGCCAGTGTGAAGAAATTGACAGGCGGGTAATGATCAGAACCGGTGAAAGTGTGGCGAGAGAGATTCATAGCCTAAAAGAAGCATTCAAAAATATCCAAACCAGCAAGGGACATGAAGGACTTGAGTATGAAGATCTGTGTATGCATCCCGACATTGAATTGCCTGTAGGATATAAGGTGCCAAAATTTGACTTGTTTGATGGGAAAGGAAATCCTTACTCTCATTTGAGATCGTACTGCGACAAACTGGTTGGGGTAGGTAAAAACCAGGCCATCATAATGAAGTTGTTCACAAGGAGTTTGACAGGAGAAGCACTAGACTGGTACACAAGCCAGGACCCGCAAAAATGGCGTAATTGGGGCACGATGGCACAAGATTTCGTGAACAGATTTAAATTCAACACTGACACAGTCTTGGACAGATTTTATCTGATGAAGTTGGAAAAGAAGTCCACAGAGACCTTCAGAGAATACGCCATGAAGTGGAGGGCGAGAAGCGTGAAAGTTCAACCCCAGATAGAAGAAAGGGAGATGACCACTCTCTTTGTACAATCTTTGAAAGATGCAACATACTATGAGAGAATGATAAGCGTCATAGGACGAGGTTTCTCTGAAGTTATAAGGATGGGAGATTTTATAGAAGAGGGGATCAGAACAGGAAGAATTACAAACTTTGTAGCATTGCAAGCAACAAGTGAGACAATCGGTCGGACTCATTTGAGGGAGCGATAAGAGGAAGAGAGACGAGTGTCCTCTGTGGTGACAGCTCGTAAATATAGGCCAAATCAAATGTCAACCTACCAAATGCCATCACCCCAGCCTCCCTACTACAATCAAAACAACCAAAGTCCTCACCTTCCTATTATTACCCATACGCCCAAAGCCCTCAACCTTACTATCAATACCCACCTGGGCCCTACCCTGTCTACCATACCCATCCAATATATAGCCTGCCTCGAGCGCCTGCCTATGCGAATCCCCCACAATATCAGCCCGCATACTTACCTCATCCACAACTCCATACACCAAATGCACCTGCACCGCAAGAAATACGAAAGAAAGCCAGCCAAAACCTATACAGCTTTAGCCGAACCTCGAGCCCAGTTATATGAAAGACTGAAAACCGCAGGAATACTCCAACCCATCCCAGGGCATATCCCCAATCCTATTCCCAGATCGTATGATGAGACTAAGCATTGTGCATACCACTCGAGAATCCCTGGACACGACACTGAAAATTGATATGCCCTCAGAAACAAAATTGAGACATTGATCAAAGAAGGAATTATCCAACTGAAAGGACCTTCCTCTGATGTAAATGATAACCCTTTGCCAGATCAGGACAATACCAATGTGAACATGATTACTGTTGATGAAGAACACAACTTGGAAGGGACCATTGTGCCAATCCAGATAGAGGAAAAGGTTGAATCATCGGCCTTTGTCACCCCTATGATTACAGTCCAAGTGAGGGCACCGTTTGGAGTAGAAGTGTTTCCTCCAAAGTCGCAGGTCATGGCATCATCTTTTCTTGGAAAAGTCTTATCAACCAATCTCCGAAGGAAGGGAGACGCTTCTTTACCAAAGTCCTGCTCCACTTACGGGTCACCATTCGTCAAAACATCGCCACTCAGAATCAAAGGAGGACAATGCAGCCAACCTCGAAGGGATTCAACAGATTTTTCATGAATGAAGAAGAAGCAAAATGCAACGTGATTCTCAATGATCACGCTAGAAGCTCAACCAGTTGGGATGCAGAGCAAGGAGATGTTTCGGGAAAATTGGACATGTACCCTGGCCTTGTTTCTCCCGAAATTAGTTAAGCGCATTAATATTTAATGAAACAATGCGATTGATTGAGGCCTGAATCACATATATGCATTTAATGTATTTTGCCTCCACCTTTTTAAAGCTTAAAATGACAAATCTGCATTGCTTTTGCTATTTTTAAAATATGTTTTGTTAAATAATTCTCTTTTCTTTTTCATCATGCAAACTAATTTGTCGGCGGTATGTGACATATAATGAAACAAGCAAACAAGGTCCCAAACAAGCAAGGCTTCGAAGAATATAAGGAAGACTCACAAGCGGAAGAATTAAGGCATTTTTGGAATAAGTCAAAGCCAGATTTGGATGAAACGTCAAGATGGTTGATGGTTACAAGCATTGGCACGGACGTTTGCCATTTGTACTCTTGGGCTACCACACTATGATCAGGACTTCTGCTGGGCAATGCTATTTAGAGACTGATTGATGAAAAGCAGATGGACACAGTTGTCCGGGGCAACCTTATCAGAATAGAATGGCAAAAAACCATCAATGCAGATGCAGTGAAGAGATACCATATCTAAGATTAGTTATTCTCTATGTAATGCATTTCTTATGTTGTAAAAATTGCGCTCCCAGGCGGGATACGCAAAGGAACCCATGTAGGGTTCCGTTCCTTTAGATCACAAATTTCCCCAATCTCTTTTCTTTGCTAACCTGAACTACGTTATGACCTGATTCCCTCGGCGGGATACGTAGGCGGCCACATCGGCTTCGGTCCCATCTTTAGAAAAATCCTTACAATCTCCTTTGCTTACCTGAACTACGTTATGACCCGATTCCCTCGGCGGGATACGTAGGCGGCCACATCGGCTTCGGTCCCATCTTTAGAAAAATCCTTACAATCCCCTTTTACTTGTAATGAACTACGTCACGACCTGATTCCCTCATGGGGATACGTAGGCGGCCTAAATCGGCTTCGGTCCCACCATTAGGAAATATTTTCTCCTTTATCTCACAAAAGACAAAATGCACCCATCTGATCACCCTGATAGGACATGCAAGCAACCCAGACAAGACTCGGTTGTCCGTTTAAAAGATCATCATCCTCACATATCGGAAACTGGGGCATTTTTAAGGGATCACTGCCAGAGGACGCCGATAAACATGGAAAAGCATCGGGAAACTATGTCTTCAGCCTAAGAGGATTTTGGATAAGACGTTTGCTCTGTTTCACCGCATGTCACTGCTCGACAGATATTTACATATATGCATACTTTCTTATAAGCAATTTATTTTTAACAAATTTTTTCCATTAGAGTTCGACAGAACTTTTTACATATATGCCTACTTTATTATAAGCGATTTATTTCCACCAAATATTTTCATTAAAATTTGACAAGATTTTTATTACTAATATGCATACTTTCTTATACACAATTTATTTTCACCAAATATTTTCATTAGAGTTTGACAAGATATTTTACATATATGCCTACTTTCGTATAAGCAAATCATTTTCAACAAATATTTTTTCATTAGAGTTCGACAAGAACTTTTAATGATAAGCATACTTTCTTATAAACAACTTATTTTCAGCAAATGTTTTCATTTAACGGTTAGCCAAGACTGGGAACCAGACAGGAGCTACAGGTCCAAATCAGCAGGACATGCAGCTATCAAGAGCCAAAGCTATCAAGTCAACGCGAATCAACCGCCCCTCCCCAAACTCACAAATTTTCTTTGAGTACAGGTTCTTCACGTTGAAAAAGCAGGGAAGCCACATCAGTTATGATCAATTCCCCAAAGAATTTCGGCACTACAACTCACTACAAGGATTACGTTCTTGTTCTGCATTTATACGAAGACATCATCTTGACCTACAGGGTCCCGACTATTATGTCTGCACAAAGGTGTTATTTCGGATCACAAAGAACGACAACAAGGCAAACCCGACGGCAAAGACGTCGCATCACATTTTCGCCCGTGCCAGGACGACATTTCAATTCACATGAGTTTGGATCGGCAGAAGATTCAGCACAACGTGGAACCCTATTACAGCAAACTGACGGCAATGACGTCACTTACATCTCTTACAATAGGACAACATTTCAAAAACGTCATCGACGTTATGGCAGCACAACAAATATCTTTTACAGCTTTACAACGACGTCAACAGCATTACAATGACATCTTCAGCGCAGCAGCTATCTTTTACGGCAACACATCAACTATCTTTTACGGCCATGCAACAATTATCTTTTACCGCATCTCGACGACGTCAAATGACGTCTTCAAACGCAGCAACTATCTTTTACAGCAACGCAGCACGACAATTATCTTTTACCGCATCTCGACGACGTCAAATGACGTCTTCAAACGCAGCAACTATCTTTTACGGCAATGCAAAGAACTATCTTTACGCGTCTCAACGACGTCAACAGATTACAATGGCGTCTTCGCCAAGAACACCTATCTTTTACAACAACACACCAAATATCTTTTACCGCACCTCACCGACGTCAACAGCATTACAATGACGTCTTCAACGCAGCAGCTATCTTTTACAGCATTACAACAACGTCATTGACGTTCGCGCGACATCAACTATCTTCAACAAAGATTACAACGACGCTTCAAAGATAACAAATATTTGCAATAGCAAACATCATTACAACAACGTCATCGGCGTTCTGAAGACAACACATATCTTTACGATTGCAACGACGTCAACAGCATTACAATGACGTCCTCAACGCAGCAGCTATCTTTTACAGCATTACAACAACGTCATTGACGTAACTGCAGCACATCAACTATCTTCAACAGCATTACAACAACGTCCATGACGTTACGGCAGCACGACAACTATTTTTACAACAACAACGACATCATCAAAGTCTATACAACGACGACATCATCAACGTCTATACAACGACGACATCAGCAAAGTCTATACAACATCGACGTCAACAACATTACAACGACGTCTTCAACACAACACGTCGATCCAACGACGTCATTTCAGGCTCCCACCTTATAATGAGGGTATTTTAATTTCAGTCAGGCGCCCACCTTATAACAAGGGAATTTTAATTTCAGTCAGGCGCCCACCTTATAACAAGGGAATTTTAAGTTATTTTCTCTACAATTTTTCTCAGCAGTTATGCACTAATTATATCTTAAGCTTTAGTTTGCAGGAGTTTTTAATTTGCAGGAACTTCATCACGTGGGACTATCTCTTACGAACCGAGGCAAATTGGTCAGCGACCTACTTCGAACGTCGATCCGCTCTTTTCCAATAGTTTCTCGCATCTGCGACCAGTGTCATCCTAAGTCGACACTGGGGCATTGTTGCTTGAATGTGCACCATCTTTTTGCAACTTCACTTCCCCCCCGGAATTCTATGCAGTCCCGATGATCGGGACAAAATTGGCTACTCAGTCAACTTCTTTGGCCGAAAACTCTTTCATCGTCTCCGTCCAAAGAGGGGCATCTGTTGACACCCAATTTTGTCCCATCTTTTATGATTTTATTCGTAATTTTTAACATTTTTGACACTTTTAAAAACAATTTTAAAATATATATATATATGCATATTATTCTCTTATTATTATTATTATTCGCATTTTTTACTGTCATTTGCATTTTTTATCACAATCATAAGTTTTATCCAAAATATTCTATGATATTTTATTTCTCGCAAAATTGCATCGCATTTCCCTTTTATTAAGCATTAAACATTTTGCAAATATTATATTTTTTTATTATCACGTCGTTATATTATTTTAAATAATTCACATCTTTTACAAAACAAAAAATATATACATATATATATATATATATATATATAATATTTTAATATTAAACCCCTCTTTTATATTTTTAAATCCATAACCCACTTTTTTTATTTCCTAACCCAAAACAATTTATACCCAACCTAAATTAAAACCCATTTTTCGTCCAAACCCAATCCCCAAATTAAATTCCCACAAGCCCAACCCCAAAATTCGGCCAACCCATTCCCTTACCCTTCCAAGCCCAACCGACTGGCCCAACATCCCTTCCCCTTTATTTCCCTTATACCAAAACCCACAAAACAAAACCCAACACCCTTAAACCAAAGCCCTAAACAAGCCCAATACCTATTTCCCTTTATTTCCCATCTTACACCCAAACCCGCTTACTAACCCGCAAACCAGAACCCGCCAACCAAAAACCGACCGGTCGCCCCCATTTTAACTCCCTAAAACGCCCCCCACCCCAAGAAAACAAATCCCAAAATCAGAAAAAAAACCCAAACCCTAATATCCCTCCTCTCAACCAAATCCGCCGACCCCACACCCCCATACCGGCGACCCCACGTCACCGGTCACCTCGCCCTGCCACCACCGACCCCTGACACCACCAACCCCCCTCTGTTACGCCGACACCCACAAAATCCGCGACCCATACCCACAAAATCCGTAATTGATTAGCCTTTATTTTGAAATTTAAACTCGTTCTTGGGGGGGAAATCCATCTATAAATATCCCCCTTGTTCTTCATTTAAGTGGAGGCTTTTTTAGGTTTTTGGAGGTCGGAAATCGGGTCAAGATTCAGATTTTTTTTAAAGTTCGGTTTTAGAGATTATAAGTTCAAGTTTCTTCGTTCTTAAAGTTTGGTTAAGAATCACCTCTTTTGTTCCTTAATTACCAAACCCGAAAATACTCTTTTTTGTTCTTAGATTTCCGGATACGAAACATTACTTTTAGCCTTCAATTTTACAATATGAAAATCCCATTGCATTCCTCATATTTTTGCTCAAATTCGGGTTTGATTTGATTCCGGGTCGGGTCACTGCCGGGTCGGGTCGAACATCCGGGTCGGGTCCGAGCCCAAAAACAGAATTATGTTTCAGGCCAAAAATCAGCATTCCAAAAATCAGAAAATTAGCATCCCAAACTAACTCCGAGCAGATTCGACGATTCGAAACACGCCTCGGTTCGCTACCCGGAGAAGGTTCGTAAATACATCTCCTCTCACTTTATTTTTTTTGCATTTTTATGTGCATTTGTGTTAATTATATGGTAGTAATTTATATTGATGTAATTATGATTAATGTCTTAGTATATGTGGGTTTGTGTAGCTTGTTTACTTGATATGAATGACTTAGACATGTTTGGTCGTGTGAGCTATTAGATTCATATTTAGTATTATGTAGATTATTAAGCATAATCTGATGTATGTACTATCTTAGTGTTTGTTTGGTGAAGTTAAAATAGATTAGTAACATATGGATGAGTTTTAGTTCCTGAGTGATATGCATGTTTTGTTTGGCTTAAACAATTTTTAACTTGCAAATGTGTCTGGATTTGGCTAGCTTTGAGTTTGTAGGTCTATCAGCTTGATATCTGATTGCTTTACCTACTTCAATGCCATTTTGTTGGTAATATAGCATGAATAGGACAATACATGCTTAGTCTAGTTGAGATGATCCTGCACAAATGCTTTCACTTAATATAGAAATATTTCCGACTAGGTTCTTGATATAGATAAAAAATGTCCATGTTCTTGAATAAGATGCAACTAGACATGTCTAAGTTGCCTATTAAAAGTATATGCAGTTTTTTTTGGTTCGTAACTTGGCCTACGTGAAGCATGTCTACTTGTAAACATATTGAATGAGTATATGTTGGGATAGCTTTAATTCTGGGCGTGATGCCACTGTGCAAGTGTGATGTAAAACCATTCTAGACTAGTCTTTATTTTGCAAAATATGAGATTTGATTGCCTAAATCATGTTAATCATGCCATGCCTAATTTAAAGTGTCATTATGCCTAGTTGTGTAGAATGAATGTTGTTGCATATTTTTGACTTGACTGACTCCACGTTTAAGGAATTGTATAAAAATGATCATATGTGCATTTCCAGGCTTCCATATTCTTCTTAAATTAACTATATATTTGTCTTTACTTGCCTAAGTGTACAATGCTTTCGTGACAACATATTATCTTTTATGGATTACTTATTTACATTCTCTTACGTATATATTTTCATGTTCCGTCTACTAATCCTTTTTTTTTATTTACATGAAATGCATCGGGAGTAACGAAGAGTCTCGTTATGAGACTCATCATGACTTTATCCAAAATGAAGAACCACATTCACATTCCTTGCATTCTCCGGCCTCGGAATTTCTACACAAATAGGGCGGGATGACATCATCATCCTCCCTAGTTTCCTCTTTTATTATTATTCTTTAATTTCGTTATTTCTATTCTTGGGCATGTAATAATTATTTTAATGCTTGTGTGATTGTTAGAATGCTTAGAATAATTAGGCCGCGAATAGATGAATGAATAGGATAGTCTAACTGCCGTTAGTTTATTTCTTAGGATCGTTTGAAATTGGAAACCAACTGCTAGCTTTATTTGTTTAGGACCGTCTTGTGTGTTCCAAACTTAGCCTCTAGTTACTTTGTTCTATTTTTTAGGTTCGTTATGCATGCTTTAATATCTTTCAAAAATAATTTGGCTATCTATTATTCATTTTCTTTAATCCTAAAAAATAAGGTTTGCATTCTATCATATTTGCAACCTTGAAAGATTTTTTCATAAAAAATTGCTTCTTTTATTATTCAATTGCCAAATATGTATTTTTTTTATAAAAAATATAACTTCTGGGGCAAGGATGAAGACTTAAACCTTTTATCCGAGATCAACATGTTTAGTAGGCGAGGTGACTAAAATAACCAACAAGTTATATATTCGCAGCCACGACGTGATTATAGTGATCTTTTCTATTTCACCCGAGAGACCGACACGTTTAGTAGGCGAGACAATCAAAATAAACTACATTAGTCATATGTTTGCAGCCACGACGTGATTGGAATGTTCTTTTCAAAATTTAAGTCTGAGCCCTCCGCGATCAAAACATTCACTGTTTTGAATACGGATATGAAGTTATTCGTATTTAACTGTTTCTAACCGTTTGTTCTTGACAGCTTGCAGGGACTAAAGTAAATAAAGGCAATTATTCCTCGGAGTTTATTTATTGTTATTTCTTTCTTTAATTCAGCTTTTATTCCGCTTTGTATTGTAATATTATTTATCGCACTTATGTAACTATTGAAATGCTTAGAATAGGCAAACTTAGGATTTATTCATAGGTTAGTTTAAGATTTGAAACCCGTCGCTAGCTTATTTATTTGTAGGCTCGCAAACTTAGAAATCCTTCGCTAGTTTATTTATTTTAGGCTCGTCACGCGTATTCAAGATTTCCAAAACAACTTTTTGTCATCTTTTATTTGCTTTATTAAATCATACTGAATAAGTTTATCTCTTGTCAATTTACAATTCATTGATTCCCAAAATTTTACCATTTGGCATTATAAATAAATTATTTTACTATCAATTGTCAAAAACATAATTTTTTTTCAAACTCTGCATGTATTTCTCTTTAGATATCATATAAATGCATATTTTGAAAAAATCTCTACATTTATCTATCTTTTAAAAATGCATCTTTTTTTATTAATTATTTGCAAACGTCTTTTAACTTCATGCTTCAAACATGCATTTTTCTAGTAATAATTAACCTGAGTTTTACCGGATAACCGCAAGTTAGCGGATCTTAAAGGATGCCTAACCCCTTCCCTTTAGGATAATAAAGAACCCTTACCTAGAATCTCACTAGTTTCGCAGACCTTAAAATTGGAGTTACACGGCAGCATTTAGTTTAATATTTAGGTGTCCTAATTCACTGTAAAAAATAATTAGGTGGCGACTCCTCAATCATTTACCCAGGAATCACCCCCATACGTCTGTGCTCCGCTTTGACCCGAGCAAGGTCAAAATAGGGCGCGACAAAAATCATGCCATTATTTTTACAAAATCGGTGAAACATGGAATTATTGAATTCACGATCATTATCACACTGAAAAGATTTAATGCATTTTTCAAACTGTGCTTTGATAAAAGTACGAAACTCAAGAAATTTGGCAAACACTTCTGATTTAAATTTGAGTGGGTAGATCCAAATATAATGAGAAAATCATCTAACAAGACCAGATAATATTTATGACCTAGTGAACTAGAGATAGGAGATGTCCACAAATTAGCATGAATAATATCAAAAGGAGAAAACGTAACAAGATGATTTAAAAGGAAGACGAACATGATTGCCTAAAGAATACGAAACACAGTGTTGGGCAAATTTCCCATTATTATATTTAATAAAATTATTGCCTCTATAAAAATTAAAAATTGGGGCTCCTGGGTGCCCAAGCCTATTATGCCAAGTTGACGGAGAGATAATAGCGAGAGAAATGGGAGAGCATGAGCTGGCAGCGGAGGTAGATGTGAATGTATAGAGATCCCCCATGCTATTTCATCTCGTAAGAGGTGTCCCCGTACGAAGATCATTCACAGTAAAACCAAAAGGGTCAAAGCCAACAGAGACAGAATTATTACGAGTAAATTTTTGGACATAAATTAAGTTCTTAATGATGTTCGGAGCATACATGACATTTTTAAGAGAAAAGGGTGGGTGAGGCAGTTGTGTGTAAGTGGTATCATAACCCTGTATTGGAATGCGATGATCATTCCCAACAATAAGTATGCATAGGAGTTCGTGTATAGGGCTAAGATGGAAAATTGCAAGATCATGCCCACTCCGGTAGATTCTAAATCAAAGCTTAGTGCTGATGATGGTAGGGTGAGGATTGTCCAAGTTCATATAAGGAGTTCATGTTCTCATTCTATTTCCGATGTGAGACTCTTAATACAGAAGTAGCAGCTTGTTGAGATATTTTTGTGATCATTCTTGAAACTTCATCTTTACGAATTGGACTAAAAGATTGCACTTTCTTGAGACTAAGTAGATGAAGTACACAAATCTTTCTCATTTCTCTCCAATAGTCATTGTAGCGTGCAAATACTATGTCACAACCATTGTAAGACAATTTTTGTTGGCCAAGAAAAGAAGTTCTACTACAAAATACTAAATCTTGTGTATTGAGTACTTCTTTTGCTAATTTTGCTGAAGAAACTACAACCATTGGACTAGAAGCAAGTCTCAATGAGAAGATTTTTCCATATTAATTGGAAAGTTTCCAAAAATAGAGATGAGGGGCTAAAGTTTCATATTGATGCAAATTTCAAATGAATGGAAGCCCTATAGGACCTGGTGGCTCATGGTTTTTTCCACTCTTTTTGGCTTTAGGAAGAAGGAAAATAAGAATGATAGGAAGAGCTACAAAGAGTAGAAAGAGCATCATTTTGTTGCCCAACTACACAAAATACTAGTCACTTGAAATGTCTTTTATATATATATATATATATATATATATATATATAGATCTTGGGTAAAACTTTTTCGTTTTTCAATTTTTATTAAAGAGTTTATAGCTTCTGTATACTAATTAATAGCATATTTTTTTTTAGATTATCAGGTTTTCTAAAAGTATAGTAACATTATTAGTAACTATCCACAGCAAGTTGAACTAATTACTTGAGAAATAAGACATGAATTAAATTGATAATGCACAACTTTTTATGCTATCAATATATATTAGTTAAATCCTTAATGAAATGTGTGCTAGAAGGAGGACTCTTGATGATAGATCCTCCCTCATGTGTGCAAGTTATTACTATATTAACATATTATTGATGAGTGATGAATCTTCTTATTGATATGTGTAGCAAGAAGAAATGTTATAGGACACTACATTTTTAAACTCACCTATCAATGAGCAGATCCTTTGATAAGAGGGAATAAAGTCCATAATTGAAAAATTGGAGAGAGTTTGATTTTTTTTTCAAAAATTTGTGATGTTTAGATGCTCTTTTTTTGGTTTTCTATTCTACGTCCAGTATCCACATTGGAGTCCGACTAATCTGAATACGCGCCACATATGACTCATTGGGGAGAAGCGCTTCTTACCAATAAAATTTACATACTCGAGGCTCGAACTCAATACCTCTGGTTAAGGGAGGAACAACTTCATTTGCTGCGCCATTTTATGTATACAGTACTTCTCTTTTGTTTTTTATTGTTGTATCATTTCATACTAACCATATAATAGTTATAAAATGCAAAATTTGAAAGTAGAGTGGGAGGAAATATTAGTGGAATAATGGTAGTACCTATCACTCAAATCAACTTTTATTTATGCAACTTGTTAATTTCTCCCTCAGCCTCCGCAAACCACTGATTTTTGTCGATTGCAACAGGAAATCTTCAGAACAAATTAAGGTACATAACATGATTTAACAAGAGATCTCATAGGCCCAAAAGTTAAAAGCCTGAAAATGACCTTTGTCCTCTAGCAATCAATACTCAGCAGGTTTTTAATTGTCTCAACGACACAGTCCGATTATCTGTCAGTGAGATCGATTGAAAGAGTGAAAGTTTGATGCAACCATAACTTAGATAGCATTACACAAAGGCTATAAAGATTTGTAGGGATAATGGGCACTTTTGGTTTCATAATTATTGGTAATTTTCATATTTGTAATACATCACTAGGTACATTTAACTTTCAATTAATTGACATATCTATTTGGGCTCTTTATTTAGAAATTGTGTTACATTTAGACTACTTTAGTCTTGAGACATATGTTTCCTCCAAATATATGTTGGAAATTTGCCTTTGGCGGAGAGGTGCGTCCACCCATATTTAATGAATTAAACACTAGTGTTGCGCATGTTGGAGGCTTTTTCTCTTCTCACATGCATAATCTACTAAGTGAGTAGATGAAGGGCCAAGAATCGTCAAATTTCATTGAGAAATGAAAGAGATATTGGTCCCGAAGTAAGGTGTTTGAGGCATGAAAATATGGTGTAGGACAAATTTACCACATCGGTGGGGAAATGAAGAATTACTCTCTTTATAAGTGTCTAAAGTGGTAAAGGGTTTGGGACCCCAATGAGTATCTCATGTGTTTAAAGGAGGGAGGACCTAGATGTGCTCGGGTCACGGGTCACGGGGCGTGGGCTGTGGGGACTTTTTGATATTATCTTTTTGGACCCCAAATTGCTTAATATCTACAGTTTGGTTCCTAGAGTTTCTGGAAAGTTGATTTTGGGAGTGACGGAAGGCAGAAACTTTCTGCCTACCGTTTGGACTGTTTTTTGGAGCATTAACCAGCCATTACTTGGCTGTTAACTACTCCATAAACAACCCTCCTTCAATGACCATCATCAACCTCTCTAATGGCCATTAACATCCCTCTCTAATGCCATTAACAACCCTCACTACTGTCATTAACAACCTTGTTTGTGGCAGTTGAGGAGTCCCTCCTCCATGCTATATATTGATGCCTTTTGGCTCAATTATGCAACATATACAACACGAAAAATAGTGCACTTTCAAGATAAAAACAAAGGCACTAACAAAGGATTTAAAAACAGTGAGGAAAGAAGCACATATACACAAGATATACACAACAGAGACACACTATATACACAGAGACAAAACAGAAGAGAAAGTCAGTCCAATAACGTTGGACGAAAACCGAAACTCTTCCTTCTTTTTCCATTTCTTCAGCAAGTCGATTCGTATTTGTTTTCTTCGTCAGACTCAACCTATTTGCTTTGTAGCGTTGATATTAAAGTGTTGTTTTATCTTGGGAGACTATTGCCCGCTAACATAAAAGCATATATACGGGGCAATCTTGTCTTAAGGACAGAGTGAAATCACTCGACTCAACACACAACGTTGTAACCATCCAGATTTAGTGTTTCTTGATTTCAGGTTATCAAGATTCAAGACACAACAAGCTTGCGACAGTTCTCAACATTGACCTATTAGTTTATCCTTTCGAACACTTGTAATATTTATTTACTTCTCGTACTGCTTTACAATAGTACCCTACAATATAAAGTAACGATACAAACTTAACATAACACATACGTAACTAATGATGTAATGGTATTCATTAAGTTTGTGAAGATTCATCAACATAAAGATAAAAATACAAATTAATTAAATGTTAAATATTGATACGATTTATGTTCTATGCAAGCTGAATACGAAAATAAATTAACTAATAAAATAACAATTAGAAATTCCAATTGGAATTAATGAACAGAAGGAATCTCATACTCTATCTGACCGCCTAAGGTAAGAATAAGTATTTGAAACCAATCACAAGAATGGCAACAACGTAAAGAATCAGAGATATAATCTTTTAAAGAAGAAATAATTATCATAAAGAATTAAAGCAGGAAGTAAATATATCCCAAAAGTTCAATCCGAACCATGAGATTTCAAAACACAATAATATTTATCACTTTCAAAATATTTTGAGTTTACCCTAATTTTAAAGCAAGGCACAGAACATTTATTTACACCAATATATTTAAGAAAGGCACTCCAGTGATTCCTTTTCTCCCTGCCAAGGCATTGCATCTATAAATTATTTGATCTTTCTGCAATGCTGCTATATATCTATTAACATGGCACTTTCAGGCCAAATTGTGTGGCAAAGTTTATGTACTAAGCCAGATTTTAGGAGTCGCCAAAGCATTCCGCTATTGAAAGCTCATAATGTAAAAATCACCAAACCAAATCAACAAAAAATCAAGATAGGAAGTATCACGAGCAGACAGAGGTCCTTGATCGCACATTCAATGGTCAATCCTGATATTGGCACATGTTCTTTTTCACCATCCAACACAACAAAAAAATTCTATTCCAGCATTAACAACAAGGACCTGAACCAACTGGCATCGCTCATATCTGAAGATTGTTTCTTTAACGATTTCTTTTTCCCTCAATCATCTCAAGGGAGAAAGGTTTGTCATTTTTTCCTCTAAGGGTGTTCAAGATTTAATATATATGTATAAAAAGTGAATTTTGACCTATATATTCAGCATAATTTTCTATATAAACAATATAATTTTCTGATGAAGATTGTTCAATGGAGGCGGCCTGGAATTTTGAGTTTATGGGTTCTGGATTCTAGAAAATGCAGTTTATTGGTTTCTAGACAGAACTTTGTCATATATATATATATATATATATATAAAATATAAAATATTGGCTAAAGCTATTGAATTATGCCGAACCAGTAACTAGAATTCTAGCTCTGCCTGTGGTGTTCAATTAACCATCCTTCCGTCTATGTGGCCGACTCTTCAGCTACCTTTTTGCAAATTTATGCAGGAGGCTTTAAAATCTCTGGAGCAACTAATCGCGAGCATGGGCCAAGACACAGAGTTAAGCATAGACAACATTTATGAAGGTGTTGATCTTACAACAATAGTAAACTGGCATTTAGGTAATCACTAATACTTTTTAAGTAAACTAGAATTGCATTTCTTAACTTGTATTGTCATATCGAGGTACAAAAATTGATTATAACTGACTCATTTGTTGAAATGTATAGCGTAAACGCCCAAACTGAAAGAGTATACTTGTTATTGCAGAGTGGAAGAAGAAGGAAGTTCCCTTCACTAGAGGTTGCAGCTATTATGAATTATCAAGAGACGGAGAACAACTACTCATTAAGTAAAATAATCCACACCTATCAAAAAGTCATTTAAATTAAACTAAACCTCTTACTTTATCAGCACAAGAATAAATACTGAGAATTAGATTATGTATGCAGGAATGCTCAAGTTATTACAGAATCATCTATGAATCCGAAAATTTCGGTATGTCGATCACCATTTTTTTCATACCTACAGTCAAACCTCTAACGACATTGTTTGTTTGAATATGTTTTTGCTGCTATAACGAAATGTTGTTATAAAAAATATATAATATGACGTAACATGAAAAATCAGTTTCAAAGAAAACTTGACCGTTACAAACTAGAGTTTAACATTGACAAATGGAATTCTTAATTCTTGATCAGTTACTGTTTCATTAACACATGTCGTTCTTGTGCTGTCAAAAAACAGGCGCTGTTAAATATGGTAACTTCAGTATATAATGACTTCCCTGAGACCGTGTCAAGTATGTTACCTTTTTTTTATTTTCACATTTTAAATTGAATAAATTAAGAAGGAAAAGAAAATTCTCACAGGCTATGAAATCTTTTTTTCCCTTGTAGGGTTTCTAAAGAACCACCAAGTTGCATATCAACTGTTACAAATTGCTTCCAAGATTTTTCTGCAACCATTCATAAGTCCAATTCTTGCATGGTACAAAAAGTTGTGGACATTTGCAATCACCTTTGTTGGATTGGCAAACAAGTTAGTGCAGTTCATTATAAAGAATTTCAGAGAGTAGAACAGAGTTACAAAGCAAGATCATTTGATTGCTTTCTTGGGGGTCATTGTACCAACTTTATCAACATTTACAATTGTTATTTTGTCAGTAAAATAAAGTATATCAATTCTTTTTTCAAAATTAAAGAAAGGATGTGTAAAATTAAACCAATCTTATTATAGATGGATTTCATGGTTTGAATTTGCGCATTGAAGAACGTAAAACTGCTGTTTGTGGCATAGCTGAAGTTCTAATTTGCCTTCAAAGATGTTTCTTCTTTTAATTCGGCAGCCCTCACCCACCCCCTATCCACAGAGAACCTTATGCAAAAAAGAAACTAAAAACTACTCTCTTAAGATTACCCGGAGTGAAAAACGAATTCAGAATTTTGATTATGTCGGTTCGACACAAGGAAAATTTATTATATATATATATTCAATGTGTTGTACACATCTATAAATAATTCGAGTCGATAGCAATGAATTCAACTGACGTCAAAGCAAATGCGAATTCAAGATTTAAACTCTATGAGTTCAATATTTTAAGATTCTTAGTTTGAACCCATTGTATTTTAAATATTATGGATTAATGCCTATTATTTATTGCAATTTTAATAAATTTTTACACATAAATTTATACTTTGCGTCGAAATTAGGGGTTCAATTGAACCCCACCTATTATGCTACATCTGCCACTGCCTGAGTATAGCGTAGAGATATATTAATTTGTAGGGTTAAGGCAAAGATCAGTTTTCTTTTGCATGTAAAGTCCAGACCTATCATTCGTGTCAATGTCCTCTGTTTTCATCCTACAAGGCAACTCTCAATCAAATGCATAAAGAAGATTTGATAATGCAAGTTCCATGGATGCAACTCCAAGTCTAAGCCCTGGGCATCCTCTTCTTCCTGCTCCCAGGGCGGCTCAAAAACTTTTGTGGGATAAAGCGAAATTTTAATAAGAGGCTTTATATTTAGTTGAAGCTTATTTTTAGCTTTTTAAGATTCTAAGGTATTAATTAATTTTTCTTAATTATTTTTTAGCTTTGAATCATTATGTTTATATTTTCAGTTGACATATTAAAATTCTCATAATTAGCAAAAACAATATATACATTTATGAAAATAAAATTAAAAAGTTAAAATTTTGGAATAGAAGATAACATAAAGTTAAAAAAAAATAGCATGGATGAATTTCAGATAAATGTTTAGGCATATGAACAAGCTCGCATTGGATTATTTGCATTGTATGATCTTTTCTGAAATTACCTTTTGAATTCTATCACTTGTTAACCAATGTGATAATTTCATCTTTAAAAGTAGTGGTTGATTTACACAAACATCCCTTATTTAGACCACCATTTAGATTTTTTCCATATTTTTGAAAGAAGCAAATATTTTTTGGAAATTACCCTTCAAGACATGTTAGATTCAAATCATATGTTTGTCCAAATATAACTCAACTTTACAGATAAAATATTAGACTAACATTTGCAATAACTTATAAATTTTTATCATGGTCAATATTTTCTCATAAGATTTTTAATATGCTCAAAAGGAATTTTATAGTGGGTCCAAAAGGCACTTAAATGCAAGAAAAATAGATACATGATCATTTTCTAAACATCTCTCCAAAAAAAGAAACAAATAGAAAATCAATTGAATAAATCTTTTTAGACAAATTTAATCTACTAAATTAATGTGACACAATTTAAAGAGTGGTCTAAAAAATCACGTGTGCAAATTCCCAAATGGCACTCACTCCGTTAAAAATCAATAATAATAATAATTTTATTTATAATAACAATTATTTAAAATAAAAAATAACTATAGTGCCGGTTCCCAATTAGTTTGGATAAAAGAAGAGGATTAAGATAACAGACGACCAAGGTAAAACTGATTAATTTATGGTGAATCCGGTTTAAGACATAGGAGATTACCATGACAAGTATTGGGCGATGTGGTGTGGGGTGGATATCGTCGGGTATAGTGACAGCGGTGGGTTTAGGATGTGGCAGTGGTTTGTTGGTGTGGTGGTGGTTTCCGGCAACTGGTTGGTTGACGGAGAAGGGGGGTGGGTGACTGTGTTATCGGATGTGGTGTTTGTTGGAGGCGGTAGAACAGCTGGTGGTGGGTGAAGGTTCTGGGTGGTGGTGGGATTGATAACTGGTGGTGAGACAAAGGAGCTGGACCGATTGCCGGTGTCAGTGGCAACCGGCGATGGATGTAACTGAGAGATAGGGGGTGACACTGCCGCAGAGCCGCCGACGGTAGTGGCAGCGGTGGGTGGCAGGGACGGGTTCACAGTGGTGGACTGATGCAGTTGGCTGAGAACGACGGGGAGATGTCAGATTCGTCAAGAAAGGTATAGTCCATTTTTTAGAATTTTTGAATATTAAAAAAATAGAATATGGTCTCAACAAACGTGACGTGACGAGAGACGTGGATTTGACGAGTGAA
This sequence comes from Anisodus acutangulus, assembly GCA_029783415.1. Lineage (NCBI taxonomy): Eukaryota > Viridiplantae > Streptophyta > Magnoliopsida > Solanales > Solanaceae > Anisodus > Anisodus acutangulus. The sequence continues at coordinate 36,895,101 of CM056504.1, forward strand.
CAGGTCATAGCATAGATATCCCCTATGATTAGACGAAAAACCTACAAAGACACACGGAGTGGTTCGAGGTGTTAATTTGTGAGGGGCAGTGGATGCAAGATTGGGGTAACACAGGCAACCGAATATCCTTAGATGATCATAAGAAGGGATCCGACGGTATAGAATTTTGGTTGGGGTCATATTGTGAAGGGTGCTAGTAGGTAAAATATTTAGAACGTATTCTACAATTTTGACTGCATAGACCCAGAAGGACGCAGGAAGAGAGGCATGAAACAGGAGAGTACAAACCATATTGTTTATGGTGCGGATGATTCATTTTGCTTTGCCATTTTGAGGTGACGTGTGGGGACACGAGAATCGAAAAACCATGCCATTATTTCTACAGAATCGGTGAAACATGGAATTATTGAATTCATGATCATTATCTCACTGAAAAGATTTAATGCATTTTTCAAACTGTGTTTTGATAAAAGTACAAAACTCAAGAAATTTGGCAAACACTTCTGATTTAAATTTGAGTGGGTAGATCCAAATATAATGAGAAAAATCATCTAACAAGACAAGATAATATTTATGACCCAGTGAACTAGAGATATGAGATGTCCACAAATCAGCATGAATAATATCAAAACGAGAAAACATAACACTTGAAGATGATTTAAAAGGAAGACGAACATGTTTGCCTAAAGAACACGAAACACGATACACGCAATCAAGATAATCTTCTCCGACCGAATGTCAATCTCCTTGTATGACGGTTGCAAACGGTTACTCACAAAACTTGGCTTCAGTGCTCAGGGTATTCTTGTATATCTTTTTGCCTGCGGCTATCCATTTCGGTGTCGCATTGGTCACTATTATGGCTGCCCATGGACGCTCATCATCTAACTGGCCTATGATTTTGATAGCAAACTCGTTGTGATCACGCTTTAGGCTAGAATGAATGGTGTTGTTGATTGTGGTGCTGCCACAAGGAACAATGACCCCACAAACCTCTACCTCTTGTAGCAATGCCTTAGGCTGCCCTTTTGTTCTCTTTTGTACGGATGTGGCATAGGAGGCGTAGAACTCACAGACCAATTCTTTGTTGTATTGAGGCAATGGTTCAAGAAAACATTGCCACCCATGGAAGACTATCAAATCTCAAACTCTCGAGAACTAGTCCCTCAAGCCATTCGTCGAAATTTGCTTCTCTTCAATAAAGGTCTGATCCTTGCTCTTTTGATAGTGTTTTTTGGACCCCTTCACACCAAATCGCTTGACCTTTCGGGCTATCTTTTGCCTCAACTCAACCTCTCGAACAACCTCCTCCGCAACATCCCCCTCGTCATACTAGGGGGTTAAATGTGTTGTGGTATGGCAGGTTTGTCACCCTTCATCACTAGAAACAATGGTGTTGGGGTGCTTTCTTTTGTTGTCCAACTTAGCGGTTGCCTTGTGATTTTGCACTGTTAGCTTGCCTTGACTTTGGGTTTTTAATCTAGTCACAGTAGGCCTCAAGGATCTAGCCGGTTGTGCCAGCTCATTGATGGTGATACCCTTTTATGCTTGCGTTTTCTTTTGAGCCATTTCTGCAAACACGAGACGTGATGAGTCTTGGAATATGGTACGAAAAGCGAAGTAAAATATTTTGTGTTTTTCATAAAGTAATTGCAAGAATAAAACACGCAAATAACAAGTTATATTACAAATTGAAAAAGAAAGAATAAAAATATAAGATTTGGAAACAGCTTCAGTGATCGCAGACCTGGTCTGTGGACCGTAGTACAGGTTTGCGATATCGCAAACCCAGACTACGATCTGCAGACCGCAATCACACTTTGCCCAAAAATTTCAAAGTCACTGGGCAATTCTATGGCCTATTTTGCGGTCTGCAAAACCATTATGCGTCCCGCAAAAGGCATAGTAGAATTACCTTCAAATTTTCTTGATTTACTAGGTAATTTTGCGGATTGGGGTGCCCTTTTAAGGTCCTCAAAACCATTCTATGGCTCGCAAAAGGGTGTCCAGTCGGTGCATTTTGGGTTATTTTCAAGGATTTTGCCTCAACGTTTTGCCACACCCATATCAGCACAACATACATACCACTAACCTAACACATGATTTCAATTAACACTCGTAGGTAATCAGACTTCTCTACGACTTCAATTCAAACAATTTCAACAATTATAGGCAGGCTTATGCAATTTTTGCAATTACAATCAATTCTCATATTTCCCACACAAATCAATGATCCAAATTCAAGAATAATGTAATTAAACCCGAGCCCAACCCCTATATGCACTCAATTTCAAAAAATTCCAATAAGTATAAATTCACATTCTTTGAGATTTCTAATCAATATGGGTAAATAGGGAAACGAAAGACAATCACACAACCTAAGAGCTACATGGGTTGCATATATATATCACACAATTATCATCTAATCCCACAAGTTAATTTCACGAGCAACACCACCCTTTTTCCCCCTATTTTTGTGAGAAAAGGGAAAAGGGAGAGACGAAACATACATGTTGTGCGGTTGAGAGATGAGGGAGATGGGATGTGAGGTGAGGTGGATCTTGTCTGAGAGAGTTGTACGTGCAAAGAAGTGTAAAAGTTGAGATAGAAGAGGGAGTATTTTGAGTTAGAACTTGAGCGCGAAAGAGAGAGTGAGAAGATTAGGGCTGAAAACCCCTTTTATACCTTACGCCCTTTTTGCAGTCAGATCCGGTGTGTGGTCTATCTTCTTCCTTCGATTTATTTTGCACATCTTTCCATATTTCCTCCCAATTTTCCTATGGTTCCAAATTCTACACACTTAACAAACTATCAAAACACACAAGTGAACAAGAAAACAAACTAAAACATTGGGTTGTCTCCCACTAGATCTTGATTTAACATCGCGGTGTGACGAATGTTACCACATTTTCTTCAAGGTTCATGGAGGGTGATGATTGTGTTCACCCTATGGTCATCAACAGTTCTCAAATAATGCTTGACTCTTTCGCCGTTCATTTTGAAAAGGTGACCAACTTTGCTTTCCAATTCAATGGCACCATAAGGGAAAACCTTCATCACTTTGAAAGGGCCGGACCATCTTGACTTCAACTTCTCGGGGAACAACTTGAGTCAAGAATTGTAGAGCAAGACCAAATACCCAGTTGAAAACTACCGCTTCAAGATTCTCTTGTCATGGAGGAACTTTATCCTATTTTTGTAAAAACGAAACTTTCATAAGCTTGGAGATGGAACTCATCCATCTCGTTGAGTTGATCCACCCTTAACCGCGAAACATTCTGTTAATCAATGTTGAGTTTCTTCAATGCCCATCGTGCCTTCTATTGTACCTCTACCGGAAGATGCCATGCCTTTCCAAATACCAAATTGTACGGTGACATACCAATAGGAGACTTATATGTCATTCTATATGCCCAAAAAACGTCATCTAGTTTTCTTGACCAATCTATCCTTATGCGATTCACCGTCTTTTTCAAAATCTTTTGATCTCCCAGTTGAACACTTCCACTTGACCACTTGATTGGTGGTGGTAAGGAGTTTCCACATTATGTTTTACCACATATTTCTCAAGTAGAGAAGCAAACACTCTATTGCAAAAGTGAAAGCCTCTATCACTTATGATACCTTTAGGGGTCCCAAACCGAGTGAAAAATGTTCTTTTTAAGGAACGCGGTGACATTATTCCCTTCATTATTTGAAAGGGCTACGGCTTCAACCCACTTGGACACATAATCAACCACCACAAGTATATATTTATTGCTAAACGAACTCATAAATGGCCCCATGAAGTCTATTTCCCACACGTTAAGCAATTCCACCTCAAAGATATGAGACATAGGCAACTCATGCCTTCTAGAGAAATTACATTCCCTTTGACATTGGTTACAATGCTTCACAAACTCATGGAAATCCTGGTAGATTTTTTGCCAATGAAAACCACTTTGAAGAATATTGGAGCTCATTCGTTGACTAGCATGATGACCCGCAACCAGTAAATTATGACATGCTTCCATGATAGATGAAGTTTCAACTTCGGGCACATCTTCGAATCATATTGTCGGCATAAATCTGGAAGAGATAAGGTTCATCCCAATAGTAATGTCGGGAGTGTCTCAAGAATTTCTTATTGATGAAAATTTAGATGATCCGGCATAATTACACTTACCAAATAGTTTGCGAAATCGGCATACCAAGGGATGAGATCTTGAGATGATGCAAAGAATTAATCTTCCGAAAAGGCATCATTGATCTCCAATTCATTCTTTGACCTTCCGACCTTTTCAATTCTTGACAGATGGTCCGCTAATTGGTTCTCAAAATCCTTTCGATCTTTTTATCTCAAAATGAAACTCTTGTAGAAGGAGTACATATCTAACCAAGCGTGGCTTCACGTCCTTCTTTGCCATTAAGTATCAGAGGGCTGCATAATCAGAATATACCACCACTTTAGAACACCATAGGTAATACTGAAACTTCTCAAATGCAAAGACAATGGCGAGCAACTTTTGCTCTGTCACCGTATAGTTCTTTTGCACTTCATTCCGTGATCTACTTGCATCATAAATTGGGTGAAGGATTTTCCATGTCTTTGACCCAACATAGATCTAATAGCTACTCCACTTGCATCACACATCAATTCGAACGGAAGATCCCAATTTGGAGTCACAATAATTGGAGCCGAAACTAACTTTTCTTTCAAATCCTCAAATGCTTTGAGGCACGCTTCATTGAACTCAAACTTAGAATATTTTTCTAGGAGTTTGCACATTGGGCTAGTCATCTTCAAGAAATCTTTGATAAATTTTCTATAAAACTCGGCATGCCCCAAGAAACTTAGAATACCCTTGACGGTTGTTGGAGGAGGTAACTTGGTTATCACTTCAATTTTGGACTTATCCACTTTAATACCTTCCTTGGAGATTTTTTGACCAAAGACTGTACCTTTCGTGATCATGAAATGACATTTCTCCCAATTTAAGACCAAATTGGTCTCTTCACATTTTTTCAATACTAGGTAGCGATTGTCCAAACAACTTTCAAAAGACTTCCCAACCACGGAGATGTCATCCATGAATACCTCCATAACATCTTCCACTAAATCATCGAAAATAGCCATCATGCAATGTTGGAAGGTGGCAGGAGCATTGCAAAGACCAATAGGCATCATTCGAAAAGTAAATGTACCATATGGATAAGTGAAGGTGGTCTTTTCTTGGTCTTTCGGAGCTATTTGAATTTAATTATAGCCCGAGTACCCGTCTAAGAAGCAATAATAAGCTTTTCCCGCCAATCTGTCAAGCATTTGATCAATGAAAGGTAGGGGAAAATGATCCTTCCTTGTAGTACTATTTAGCTTCCGGTAATCCATGTAAACCCTCCATCCGGTTACCGTCCTCGTAGGTATCAACTCATTTTTATCATTAGGGACCACCGTGATCTCTCATTTCTTTGGCATGCATTTCACGGGACTCACCTATGCACTATCGAATATGGGGTACACAACCCCGACGTCTATACACTTAATGGTCTCTTTATTGACAACTTCTTGCATTGAAGGATTTATCCTTCTTTGATGTTCAACATTCGGGGTACTATTCTCTTCAAGATGAATTCAATGAGTACACACATCCGGACTTATCTCTCTGATGTCTGCAATAGTCCACCCGATTGCTCTTTTGTAAGTTCTTAAGATAGATAAGAGAGCTTTCACTTGGCTTTCATTGAGATTTGATGAGATAATAACCAACAAAGAGTCATTTGGCTCAAGGAACTTGTACTCCAAATGACTTGGAAGTGGCTTGAGCTCAAGGGTTGGCGGTTCCTCAACAGAAGGCTTGAGAATAGCGACTCCATAATTTTTCAAGTCCAAGGCCAAACGACTAGGAGCATAAGAATAGGACCCTTGGCCCTCAAGTGCAAACACGGTCTCTGCAATCCCCTCAACTACCTCATCATCATGGTTCAACATCACCGCCATCAAAGCCTCTTCAATAACATCAATATCGCCATTTAACTTTACCTCATCGTCAATCACCGAAATCACCTCCATATCCATAGATTGCTTCATGTATTTGCACACATGGAAGGTATTTTTTCATCATTCATACGGAACTTCAATTCTCCATTCTCCACATCATAAATTTCTCTCCCTATTGCTAAGAATGACCATCCCAAGATTATGGGAACATCATAGTCAACCGCACAATCTAATATCACGAAGTCGCCGGGGAAGATAAACTTATCAACTTTCACAAGCACATCATATATGATCCTCATTGGTCTCTTCACCGTCCTATCCGCCATGACCAACCTCATACTTGTATATCGGGGATTGCCCAAACATAACTTCTCTAAAATTGTGAATGACATCAAATTGATGCTTGCTCCAAGGTCACAAAGGGCCTTTGTGAATTGGTACACTCCAATGGTGCACGGACTGGTGAAAGCACCGAGATCCTCTTACTTTTTCACAATGGACCTAGAAACGATGGCGCTACATTGGTGCGTAACATCCACTATCTCAAAACTCACCCTTCTCTTCTTTGTGATCAAATCCTTCATAAATTTGGCATACCCCGACATTTGTACCAAGGCTTCAACAAGTGAAATATTGATTGATAGTCGCTTTATTTCCGATAGACCTCTACTTGAACTCAAAGCATGATAGCAAGAAAATATGACAATAAAATAGCAAGATACAAAGTAAATGAAGCAAAAGATAGTAATACACATTGAAGAAAAGAAACTACGCGATTACTAAATAGTAACCTAAGAACATTAGAATCTCAAACTCATAAACTTTAAATTTTGACTCCATCTAACTTAATTATATAAATATTTTTTACACTCTAAGTGCGTAAAACTCAAATTCATTTTCAAACTCTCCCTTGAGTTTTTGGACGGCAAAACCCTTTTTCTAAATAAGGAAAAAATTTGATATCTTTGGCACTGTCGCGCATTATTGGAGTACATTCATGGAACATAATTTTCTTTCTTTTTTGGGCCATGAAATCGTGCACATAATATTGTGGTTCTCACTTAAGTCTACTTAAATAGTGGTCAACGTTAATTTAACATCAACACGCTTAGCTTTTCCACACCATATAATACATTAAACAAAAGTCGCTCTTTTGCATGGACACTCGTGAAAGTTGAAAAAAAGATTAGGTGGTCATACTTTGTTGAGATAATACATAAAACCATCTTATACTATGCTCAATTTGCAAATTACCTACCTAAACTATATTTTGTTTGTATGTATTACCCTATGAATTTTAATTTTTTCGACATCTATTACAACTATCGCCTTTCAGAAGGTTGAAACTTTTCTATTGAACCAATTGCAAATTCAATCTGATTTCTAAAACTGAATAAGTAGGCACAGTGAGAGGACCTCACTTCTAGTATTCCTCTCTCCACGAGCAGAACATCGGAGTTTCATAGTACGTGAACCTTATTTAATGAACGATGACTTTTAATTAATCACTTAAAGGAAGACTAACATCTTGTCGTAGGTGCTTTTCATGTGCCACACGTAGAATTTTTTAAACGCGCAACATTTTTAAAAATATATATATTTTCTTCTTAAACTCAACACATTTTTACTCTTTTGGGGGGAAATATGTAAAAGTACTTTTTTCTTGTCAAATCTTGGTCGAAATTTCACTTTTTTCAGCATGACTATAGGTGTAAATTTTAAACACGAAGCGTTATATTTTAAATCAAATAAATATATTTGCGGAATCCATTATGACTAGCTAGCATATTTTGCAACAAACTTCCCAATGTGCATGTGCTCGACTAACACTGAGTGAAATGCAAAAGTTAAAAGAAGTTTGTCAAAAATTAGTGAATAGTTGGCAGAAGTATCCATTTTTTATCATGTAGCACATTAAAGAGGTTTTTATTATTTAGTTAGCCAAGACAAATATATTATATTCTTTAATTTCCACAAGCTTCTGTGCTGTTATTGATGGCCCTTTACTACCAAATCTTTTGCCGGTGTTGGCGTTATCTCTAAAATCTAAATTTAAGTATGGAGGATGAAAAAAATTATTCTCCCTCACCATTTTTATAATGAGGCTATTTGTATTTAATTAGTTATGGAACCTGGAATCTTAGCTTGATTTGTGTAGTATATAAACAGTACTTGAAGAAAATAATTACGAGAATAGTTCAAGGATAGTTTAAAAAATAAAGTATCACATCAAAACTTAAACTTGATTAGTTAAATAGATTTGGATTCTAGAAACTTACAAAAGAAAATATAAAATAGTTATAGCAGACAAGTGTTAGTGAATATTTCGAATGGGATAAGTGCACAGATAGCCGATTTTGGGATCGTTGTTTAAGCTATATTCTAAGTGAATAAAATTTTGTAATTCTATTCGCTTCGAAATAATTTCAACTATATGGGATTGAGTTGCAAAAATTAGTGTCTGAAGTTAGTAGGTCACATACATGACTAAGCTTCAACTACATATGGCTGAATTTTAGGCCTTTTCGCATTCACTTTAGCCACGTATGACTTAATTTTAGACCTTTTTGCATTCACTTCAACTATATATGACTGAAGTTGAGTCACTTTTTGCTTGCACTTCAGCCATAAACCGTTAAAGTTCGATCATTTCTACATGCACTGATAGAATTCTAATTATTAATATTGTTAATAATTATTATTATTGTAATTAAGTTGTATATCTTGTATATATGGTAGGAGGTAAAATATTTATTAGGATTATCTTGTCATTAGGAAGATTATCTTATCATTAGGAAGATTAGCTTTATCTTAGGGAAGATAATTAGGCATAATCTTCTCCTTATCATCTACTAATTAGTAGCTTGTATAGTTGTATATTAACCACATTTGTGGAAGTAGAATGATGAGGAAAATATTCTAATTACTCTAATTAATCTTACATGGTATCAGAGATAGACTCATTACAATTCTTTGTCCACCGATGTTGGGGCCCCAAATTATATTATTCACGCTCCAGTTAACAAGGTCTGGGCGTGCCGGGGAGTGTTAAGAGTCCCACATCGGATATGAAATGGGAATATGGACTCCTTATATGGACTTGGACAATCCTCACCCTATAAGCTAGCTTTGTTACAATTAACCCTCCAAATCGGCCACCCCTCACCCTCTTAGCCGAATTGTGTGTCTTCTTGTTCATTTTTTTTCTTCATCTCCATTATTGTTCTTCAAATTTTTTGTCCTCCAACCAACAATGTCTGACTCCAAAAACAATTTTCATCTAGCCCTTACTGTTTCAAATATCAAAACACATGTTTCCATCACTCTTGAGATGGAAAATGTTTACTATGCAACTTGGGCAGAACTTTTTAAGATTTGTTGTCGTTCCCCCCGAGTTATTCATCACATAATCCCGTTGGAAAATGGCAAAGGAAAGGAGTTAAAGACCGATGATGACAAAAAACTATATGAAACTCTTGATGTCAGAGTTCTCTCATGGATTTATGCAACAATCTCTTCTGATTTGTTACACACAATAATGGAATCTGATTCTACAGCAATGGAGGCTTGGAATCGGTTGCGGGATATTTTTCAAAACAAAAATTTTCGCGCCGTCACTTTAGAACAAGAATTTTCCACCATTGATACGGCGGATTTTCCAAATGCGTCGGCATATTGTCAACGCCTTAAAGTCTTGTCGGATCAACATAAAAATATTGGTTACCGGTTACCAACAATCGCTTAGTCTTACAAATGGTTGTCGGTCTTACCGACGCCTATAGCGGTGTGAGGACACTCATCCGACAAAACAATCCTTTATCACGTTTTTACCAAGCACGTTCGATGCTTATACTTGAAGAGACGGGTTTCGCCAAAAAGGTCGCCACCGTTACCAATTCTGCCATGATTGTTACCCCCCACGAATGACGGTACTACCTACTTTGAACCTTCACAACCATATTGGGGACAAAAAGGACAGAATGGTGGTAAAAATAAAGGTGGAAATTGTGGCAATAATAAAAGTGGAGGCCACAAAATTTCGATGGAGGAGGAAATTTCGGTGGCAGTGGCAGCGGTAACTCCCAGAACAATAACACGGGAGCCCGAAACTGGAAGCTCCGCGGTCCACCCCAGTGGGCCTGGTAGTGGCCTTAGGCCTTGCCACCGTGCCCTGTCCCGACTGGAAACTAGGCCAGGCCATCCCCCAAGCCCAATGGCCAGTCCACTAGCCAGTATCCTAATTTTTTTGGGCCATCACAAACTGGTCAGAGAAGCAGCAATGGGCAGTGAATTCTGGGCCACTGCTGACCCAATGGAAAGAGGCCCTTTAGGTAGTGGCCCACCCGATGGATATTGGGTCCGCCATGCACACACTTGGACTTAATCCATCAGATGCAAATTGGTATATGGACTCCGGAGCGAAGTCTCACAGGACGTCCTCCCAAGGTAATCTCTTATCCAATTTTAATTTGAGCAAAAATAATGGTATAATTATCGAAAATGGGCATTCTATTCCAATTCAGGTTTATGGTTCTACTAAATTGCCACCACCAAATCCACCACTAGCCTTAAAAATGTCATTCATGCTCCATAATTAATCAAAAACTTGATGTCTGTTAGAAAGTTTACTACTGACAATTGGGTGTCTGTTGTTTTTTACTCTTTTGGATTTTCTGTGAAAGATTTTCAGACGGGGAGCCTTCTCATGAGATGTGATAGCCAAGGCGAGCTATATCCAATAACGTCACATATCCAACAGTCCAAGTTACCATTTTCTTTTTCAGGAGTAGCCTTTTCTTTATGGCATGAATGGTTGGGTCATCCGGGGGAACCAGTTTTAGCCTCCTTTGAGCAAAATAAGTTTATTTCATGTACTCAATCCAAAACTTTAAATAAATGCCATCCATGCCCACTTGGTAAACAAGTTAAATTGTCATTTGTTTCCTCTAGTTCATGCACTCTTATGCCATTTGATATTATCCACTATGATATTTGGACTTCCCCTGTTTTGAGCTCTTCGGGCCATAGATATTACTTGCTTCTGTTAGATGATTCTAATTTTTTGTGGACATTTCCCTTGTCTAAAAAATCACAAGTTTTCTCCACTTTTCTAAAATTTAGAGCTTTCATCAAAAATCAATTTGAACGGAAAATCAAGAATATTCAATGTGATAATGGCAGGGAGTTTGAAAATAGGCATTTTTGGGATTTTTACAATTCTCATGGTTTAAACTTCCGCCTTTCATGTCCTCACACATCCTCCCAAAATGGGAAGGCGGAACACAAAATATGAACCATCAACAATATTATTTGCACATCCATTGACCATACCGCACATCCCTTGCCCATGCCACACTTCTCTCCTCATTTTGGCACCATGCACTACAAATGGCCACATACTTGTTAAACATACTCCCTCAAAAGAACTTGTCCTACCAAGCTCCACTAAAAATCATACACCTACAGAACCCTTCTTACTCCCATTTACGGGTATTCGGGTGCTTATGCTATCCTCTTTTTCCATCAACTACCATCACCAAACTTCAACCCCGGTCAACTCCGTGTGTGTTCTTGGGATATCCATCTAATCATCGAGGTTACAAATGTTATGACTTATCTTCAAATAAAATCATTATAAGTCATCATGTAATTTTTGATGAAACGAATTTTCCATTTACCAAAATATGCATGCCTGGACCCCACACATATGATTTTCTTGATGATAGCCGACCCCCGTACTTAACCCAATTTTTTTACTCGCCCGAGCCCACTGTTTCAGGTAACCCAACCGATTTGAGCCAACTGGGCCCCAAAACAGTAGCCCAGCAGGATAATACAGTTCAACGGACTGGGCCTCCAGTCCCAAGGCCCAATGCTCCAAATCTAGCAGTGACTTGGGTCGAGGCCCAACATCCTCCGTTATGCCAAACAGTGTTATCCCCTCGGCCCAACACTCAGTCAATCGACCCACTACCCGAAGCCAACACGATATTGTCAAACCCATCACTAAATATAGCCTACACACTCAACTCTCAAAATTACCATTACCCCGTAATCCTGTGACTGCTCTTCATGACCCGAATTGGAAAATGGCTATGGACGATGAATTTAATGCTCTTATTAAAAATAGGACGTGGGAATTAGTACCTCGTCCACCTCATTCTAATATAATTCGGTCTATGTGGATATTTAGTCACAAAGAAAACTATGATGGTTCTTTTGAGCGGCATAAAGCCTGTCTTGTAGGTGATGGAAAAATGCAACGTATTGGCGTGGATTGCGGTGAGACGTTTAGTCCGGTGGTCAAACCAGCGACTATCCGAACAATACTTAGTTTGGCTCTCTCGAAGGGTTGGTCACTTCATCAATTGGATGTCAAAAATGTCTTCCTCCATGGACATCTAAATGAAACGGTATACATGTACCAACCTTTGGGGTACAGGGACTCCAAATACCCCTAATCATGTGTGCCTTCTCAAAAAATCATTATATGGACTAAAGCAAGCTCCCATGGCATGGTATAAGCGGTTTGCGGATTTTATTTCACATATTGGTTTTTCTAACAGCCGTTTCGATCACTCTTTGTTTATTTATCGTCAGGATAATAATATTGTTTATCTTCTCTTATATGTGGATGATATTATATTAACTACCTTATCAGATGCTCTTCGAAAGTCCATCATGTCACAGCTTGGCTATGAATTTGCAATGAAGGACCTGGGCCAACTACACTATTTTTTGGGCATAGCAGTGACACGCCATGCAAGTGGTTTATTTCTCTCCCAAAAGAAGTATGCAACAGATATTGTGGAACGAGCTGGTATGTCCTCCTGTAAACCCCCATCAACTCCGGTGGACACTAAATCCAAATTGAACGTATCTTCCAGCAAATCTTTTGTCGACCCGACACTCTACCGCAGCCTGGTAGGAGCCCTGCAGTATCTAACATTCACCAGACCGGATATATCTTATGTTGTACAACAAGTGTGCCTTTTCTTGCATAATCCGATGGTGATCATATGCATGCTCTAAAACGCATTGTGCGATATATACAGGGTACCCTTGAATATGGCTTGCACTTATATCCATCATTCACGTCCACACTTGTCTCCTACACAGATGCAGACTAGGGAGGCTGCCCAGACACCAAACGCTCCACCTCATGTTATGGTATATTTCTGGGTGATAACTTAGTTTCTTGGTCCTCAAAAAGACAAGACACATTATCAAGATCCAGTGCCGAAGCAGAATACCGAGGGGTTGCCAATGTCGTGTCTGAATCATGTTGGCTTCGAAATCTTCTTCTTGAGCTACACTACCCGATTCCGAAAGCCACTTTAGTATATTGTGATAATATTAGTGCTATCTACCTGTCCAGCAATCCAGTCAATCATCAACGCACAAAACATATTGAGCTGGATATCCACTTTGTCCGTGAAAAAGTATCACGCGGTCAAGTGCGGGTGCTACATGTCCCGTCGCGCTATCAAATTGCTGATATCTTCACTAAATGTCTTCCGCTGGTGTTATTTGAAGATTTTCGGGACAGTCTCAACATCCATTTGCCTCCTGCTTCGACTGCGGGGGAGTGATAAAATAATAATTATTAATATTATTAATAATTATTATTATTGTAATAAAGTTGTATATCTTGTATATATGGTAGGATGTAAAATATTTATTAGGATTATCTTGTCATTAGGAAGATTATCTCATCATTAGGAAAATTAAATTTATCTTAGGAAAGATAATTAGACATAATCTTCTCCTTATCATCTGCTAATTAGTAGCTTGTATAGTTGTATATTAACTACATTTGTGGAAGGAGAATGATCACAAAAATATTCTAATTACTCTAATTATTCTTACATGCACTTCAATCATATATATAGCTGAAGCGTGACTGGAGTTTAGATAAAAATGGATCATGTTCAATTTTTATTCAAAAGTAATTTGTTTTCTTGAAATTTCGATAATCCAACTCTCGATTCAATATGATTATGTAAGACTTTTTCACATCACAATTTAAATACCTTTGTAAATAATTTGATTGTGTAAAACTTTTTCACATTATAAGCGTGTAGAACTTTTTAACTCTTTGGTAAAACCTTAAGAAGTCTTTTAAATGTGTGATCAATATGTACAAAACAAAAGGTCTGAAAGATAGATATGTCATGAACCATGTCTTTGCAAAAATTGTGCCACTATTAAGACTAAGAGTATATATATATGGACATAGCCCATAGGGCTCCATTTGGTCAAATTTACTAGAGCTTTTTTTTTTTGTAAAATGTTTATTACTAGAAGTAGCTGCTTTTTCTGCTTCCACTTGTTATCATTCGAACCACTCAACCGTTAGGTCTCTATACTGTTCATTATTTTGACATTTGCAATGTCAGTTCATGTTATGTTTGGCCATTTTTGACACATAAATATCATACAAAGGCCACATTTTATATAGGAGTAATTGTTTTAGCCACACTTTTCAAGTGTTGTTAAGTGACAAATCTACGTACTATATACGTAGTGCAAGCCGATACTTCACATTACGTATTTTTATTTTTAGCGATCGTTAAAGTGATTCACCTGCTACTGCTATTCATTTCGGATAGGCATTTGTAGAAAATACAAAAAATACTCAAATGTCAAATCTAAATTATGGTTGATGAATTGTCTGATTAGGAATATTAACGTGTACATATAGGTTTAGAATCTCAATTCTATCCCACCAGCATAATTAGAATATATCTCATATATTTTATATATAGAATTATGGTAAGTAGAGGATTCATTATTTTACTAGAATTCTACATTGTACACTATATATATTTGTATTAATGAGAAAGTCTCCATAAGGGAGATTAATATTATTCTACATGGTATCAAGAGTCAAAACTCTACCCTAGAACAAAATTCTTTTTCGGCCACTGCCTCTCTCGGCCACTGCCTCTCTCGGCCACTGCCCATACTTTGTTCTCAGTTTTAATTCTTTCTTTCATTCTCTCCCACTTAAATGGATACATTGGCTACTCCCACCTCTTCCGATGCTTCCGCTTCCAACCCAGTCGTCATTCAAACTCCTCCCACAACCCCCTCATCACCATCTTTCCATCCGGCTCTTGCCGTCGCCCACATCAAGAACTTCATCCCGTTGATTCTTGATCAGGAAGATGGTCAATACTGGTCATGGGTGGAACTTTTCCGAATTCATGCATGTGTCTATCATGTGCTTGACCATATTGACGACTCTATACCTCGTCCCCCTGATATAGATGACACAACATGGTGTTGCCTTGATGTTGTGGTCAAACAGTGGATATATGGCACTATATCCAAGGATTTACTCCTCACCGTCATGAAAATAGGTGCCTCCGCCCGTAACCTATGGACACGGCTGGAAGAAATATTTCAAGACAACAAGAACACTCGTGCAGTGTACTTGGAAGAACAATTTACCACTACCCAACTTGAAATTTTTTTCTAATATGTCAGAATATTGCAACCAGTTGAAACTGGTGGCAGACCAATTGTCCAACGTTGGTACGTTCGTGTACGAGACAAAGATGGTGTTGCAACTAATTGCAGGCCTCCCAAAAGGTGAATATGACACCCTAGCCACGATAATTCAGTAAGCTGACCTTCTTCCTAGTTTTAACAAAGCCTGCTCGCAATTATTATTGGAGGAAACCCATCGTGCAAAGAAAGACGAGCACAACCAGAAGGCGTTAGCGGTTGAACCGTCTGCACAAAATCACGCGACCACCGGCCAGCAGCCTTTTGCCGGACAACAGCCAGCCGCGGCAGAATTGCGGCTGCAAGGGTGGCAGGGGGCGCGGCAGTGGGCGAGGTGGCAAGGGCCGCGGTAAAGGAAAGGGCCAGCATCCGCAACAACCTAATCAGTTTCCTTCATGGACCGGCCCAATGCCCAACACCCAGAACCAACAGTGGGCCTCATTCACATGTTACCCTCCAGCCCACTATCCGTTTCAGCAGCAAGGGGTACTGGGCCCAGCTCTAGCCTCTCGACTAGCCCAACATTAGCAGCACTAGGCCCACGTTACACAAGTCTAATTCTTGCAGCAACCTATAACTTAGATGTCCACTAATTTGGGCCAGGCATTCAGCAGCATGACTTTGCAGCAGCCCGATGAAAATTGGTACATGGACTCCGGAGCCTTATCTCACCTCACCCGATCTGCATGTAATCTTTCCAAATTATTTCGTTCAAAGTCTCCTCAATTTATTACGGTTGGAAACGGTCACCGCATTCCAATTCAGAGTTATGGTCACACCCACACTCCGACACCTCACTCACCCTTCTCCCTAAATAACGTCCTATATGCACCAAACATCATCCAAAATTTAATCTCCATCAGAAATTTACTCGTCATATTTCTGTGTCTGTTGATTTTGACCCATTTGGTTTTCTCTGTTTTCTGTATGTTCTGAACAGAAAAGAAGATTTTGCGTTGTGTGTTATGTGTTTTTCTCTACTTCGAATTGAACAGAAACATTCAATTTATAAAAGTATAAAGGGAGGCAAACAGTCATGTTTGTTGGTGTCTTCAACGTTCTGTTCAGTTGAACAGTCACGTCTGTTGGAGTCTTCAACGTTATGTTCAGATAAATAGTCACGTATGTTGGAGTCCGTTGTAATGTTTCGAAACCTTCAGGGACCAAAATATAAATAGTTAACATTTTTGGGACCAAAAAGAAAGTTCCGGAAGAAAGCAACAGCCCACGACCCGTGATCCGTGACTCGTGACCCGTGATCTGAACCCGAGCCTGAACTGGATCAGACGGGCTGGTGACGTCGGCGTGCTTGTGGGGCTTAGCCCCAAACCCAAGCTCACCTAGATCATCTCCCTTCTAAACACATGGGTTAACTCTTGGGGTCCCAAACCCTTACTCAAACTTAGAGTTTATATATATCATAAACTCTTCATCTTCTACCAATGAGGGAGATTTGTCATTTTTGGCCAAAGACCCTCCATCTTTTTATGTCTCAAACACCTTACTTTGTGTACCAATATCTCTTTCATTTCTTAACAAAATTTGACGATACTTGACACTAACATCATCTACTCACTTAGTAGATTACGCATGTGCGAAGAAATGATATTTCCGACATGTGGAGCGCACGTATTTAAGTCATTAAAGCGAGATAAACTCAATCCCACATTTAGTAAATTTCCAATAATCCCCTCTTAAAAGAGAATTGGTGCACACAGTCTTGCTTTATAGCGCTTACTTCCATCATGTTCTTCCTTTATCCGGTAGACCCATTTGTTCTCCTCTGGTAACTTAGCTAACTCTCATGTATGATTTGACAATAGTGAGTCCATCTCATCTTTCATTGCCAGCTCCCACTTAATCGATTCATCAACTTGCATTGCTTCTTTGTAACATTCCGGCTCCACTCTGTCAGTGAGCAAAATGTAGTTGAGGGACGGAGAGAACCTATGAACCGGCTTACTGATTTTGGATGATCTACATAATTATGTGATCGACGTCTGTTGATTTGTTTCAGGATTAGCATTTTTATCAACCCCGCCATCACTAGCTTGTTCATCTGTCTCAGTTGTACTTGGTTGTAGCTCGGCTGCCGAGAAGTCTCTCAAATCGGTTGTTTTCGATTCCTTATTCTTACATTCTGAACTCTCCCGCAACTTGTTCTTGTACAATACTTGTTCATTGAAGACGATATCCCTGCTTCGGATGATCTTCTGATTTTGGTCATCCCAGAATCGATAACCAAACTCGGTGTCACCATAGCCGATAAAATAACACTTCTTAGATTTTGGATCAAGTTTACCTCTGGCAGTAGCATCAACATGAACGTAGGATAAGCAACCAAACACTTTCAGAAAAGAAAGATTTACCTTTTTCCACTCTAAGCCTCTTCTGGAATTCTAAAACCCAAAGGAACAGACCGTCCTCTGTTAATTAAGAAGGTTGTGGTATCGATTGCATCTGCCCAGAATATCTTGGGCAGTTCAGCGTGTATTCTTATGCTTCATGCATGCTCATTTAATGTCCGATTCATCCTTTCCGCTATTCCGTTCTGTTGGGGCGTTCCAGAAATAATCTTCACCAACTTGATCCCATTATCAGCACAATACCGTTTGAAGTCACCATCAATGTATTCTCCACCGTTATCGGACTTCTGCCTCCTCAACTTGAGGTTTGTCTCATTCTCGACCATAGCTTTCCATCTTTTGAAAATAGTGAACACGTCAGATTTATTTTTCATAAAATAGACCCATAGCTTTCTGGTTGAATCATCAATGAAGGTCACGTAGTAATGTGATCCTCTGAGTGAAGGGACAGTGGCAGGTCCCCACACGTCAGTGTGCATCAATTCAAGCTTCTCGTCTTTCAATTCCCTACCTGCATTTGAAAAACTTACTCGTTTCTGTTTTTCTATAATGCAGTTTTCACACATATGATGGTCCACCGACTTCAGCTTCAGAATTATGTCGTTAGTCACTAAAAGCTTCATCCATTTTTGGCTCATATGCCCCAGCCTGTAGTGCCACAGTTCTGTCTTCTTTGTGTTGTCAACAACGACGACTGTATCACTAGGGGTGGGCATATATCGGTTCGGTTCGATTATGTATCAAAAAAGTATGAACCGAATAAAAATCGGTTTTTTAAAATAAAAACTGAATCAAACTTTTTTTAAAAAAAACCGATATATCGGTTTATATCAATTTTTTTTCAATTCAAATATAAAGTCCAAATGGTTTCTGTTTTTTAAAACATCAACTACAAATTTTAACAACAAATTTCAGCATGAATTCAACAACAACAACAAATTTTTGCAGGATCAGCATCAGCAACTTTCACCGAAAATAGCAACAGCGTTAGCGTTTTAGCAAAAACAATAGCAAATTTCATCAGCATCAGCAACTTTCACCGAAAATAGAAACAGTAACAACAATAACGTTAGCGTTAGCGTTTCAGCAGCCAAAACTAATCAATTTCACAAGTGCGGCTCTACAAGCATCTTTATTAAACCCCACAAATACAACTTTACCATTGTTCTTACCTTTATCACGAGTTAATACTTTTTTATTCTTATCCTCTTCAAGCTTCGATTACTTGTACACTTCACATCTACCCAAGTGGTTCCTTAAATTAGTTGTCCCAACTAACGAGCTATCGCGAGCATAATCTTTTTGGCAAAAATGACATTTGGCTTTCTTTCCTCGAGGTAGCTTAGTAAAAAAATTCCAAACTTTTGATCTCAATTTTCCCTCATCGGTTCGTTTCACCTCTTCTGTTCTATCATCCAAAATGTCTTCCATTCTAAAATATTAGAGAGTTCATGAGCATTTTGTCAAATACACAGTGAATATAAAACATCAGACAAATATTTCGACAAACATAGTTCAAACATAGCATGAAACAGATGAGAAATCAGAATTTTACCTAATACACAGCCTAATACACAGTCGAACATGACTTTAACAACATCAGTGAATACAAAACTCCTAATTCATAGCTTATCCATAATGTTTCGACAAACATGGTTCAAACATAGTATGAAAGTGATGAGAAATCAGATTTTTACCTAATACACAGCCTAATACACAGTCGAACATGACTTTAACACCATCAGTGAATATAAAATGCCTAATTCATAGTTTTTCCATAATGTTTCAACAAACATAGCATGAAACAATTGAGAAATTAGAATTTTACCTAATACACATCCTAATACACAGTCGAACATGACCTAATACAAAACACCTAATTCTTCTCCATAAAGCTTGAAATGATTTGATTAAAGCCTTGAAGCTCGAGAGAAAGAAATAAGTAAGGGATTGGATTACCTTTTGTGGTGGCACTGACAGTAACGGGACGTCGTCGGGTCGGTGATTGATGATTAAAGCCTTGAAGATTTATGGGTTAGGGTTTTTTCTCTGCACATCGAGCAGAAGAGAAAAGAACTGCAAAACGATTTAGGAATTAGGGGTTAGCCGATTAGTGCTTTAATTTATATTGGATATGGTTAATTACAAATATGCCCTAATTTTTCGGTTCGGTGCATCAATAAATCAAAGGAACCGAATCGAATCAATTACAAATTTTAATTGGTTTTTTTCTAAAACCTATTTTTTTACTTTGTTTTAACCGAACCGAAATCGAACCGAATCGCCGGTTTGATTTTTTTTTGTTCTCCGAATTTTTTGCCCAGGCCTACGTAGCACGACAACTCGTCGTCATATAAAGAGTACCAGTTTTCTTTCCTCGACCAACCACCATAGCACCTTTCGTCACCTTTCAGGACCCGTTACTAAAGTTAACATTATGTCCCTCATTATCAAGCTGACCTACTGAGATCAGGTTACGCATCAGCTTCGGCACATGTCTGACCTTTGTGATATTCCACACGTGTCCATTTGACATCTTCAAATTAATGTCTCCAGTACAAACAACGTCTAAAGGCTCACCATCTACCAAATAAAATTTGTTGTGATTCCCAGCAACATAATTCTTCATTATATCACGATGTGGGGTGATGTGGAAAGACGCTCATGAGTCAAGCACCCAAGAGTCGATCGGGCTTTTAATAGACAACAACAACACATCACCAATGTCTTCAGTGGCAGCATTGATTCCAACCCCCTTGTTGTCCTCCTTCTTCGGTGCCCTGCAATTTTTCTTGATGTGACCCGGTTTCCCATAGTTCCAACACTCAGGTGTTCGCCAAGATCTATATTGACCCCTGTCATTCCTTGACTTCGACTTGCCCTTATTTCGGTTGTAGTTTCTGTCATAATTTCTACCTCTGTTCTCAACATTCAAAGCATAACTTGTCGATGCTTCTCCAGAATCTATCATGCGAACCTCCTCAACAAGGATACGATCTCTAAAATCATTGAATTTTAGTTTATCACTGCCGACAGAATTACTAACCGCTGCTCTCATCGGCCCTCAACTGTTCGGTAGAGACGCCAGCAAAATTAGGGCTTGCATTTCATCGTCAAACTCGATTGCAATCGATGACAATTGATTAACAATCGTGTTAAATTCATTCACGTGCATTGCAACATGAGCACCTTTTTTCATCTTTAGATGAAATAGTTTCTTCATGAGAAATACTTTATTGTTAGCCGAAGGTTTCTTATACATGTCGGACAGAACCTTCATCATGCCAGCGGTGGTCTTCTCCTTTGCCACGTTGTGAGCAACGCTCTTCGACAACGTCAATCAGATTACTCCCAGAACCTGTTTGAAGGAGATTCCAATCTGCATCATTCATCTCTTCTAGCTTCGGACTCAGCGGTTGATGAAGCTTTCTGCCGTACAAATAGTCTTCAATCTGCATTCTCCATAACGCAAAATATGTACCATCGAATTTATCAATGTCGTGTGCCGAACCATCTTCGCCTTCCATTATTTTCTGAATCGCAACACAACCTTGTCGCTCTGATACCAGTTGTTAGGATATACGTCTCAAATCCTACCTAATCAGTAAATAGTAAATTGAACGAAGAACAAATAACACACACATATTTATAGTGGTTTACCCTCAATGCGAGAGCTAGTCTACTTGCCGCTCCAGATTTTACTATAATGGAGTTTTGAGTTTACAATCCTCTCTTCTCTATTTTTCCGCTACACACCGCTCTTTGCAATTACCACACACAAGAGAATAACGACGCCCTAGACTATAAATAGAGAAAACTAGTGCGAACATAATACAAGCCTAAATTTCCCAAATTACCCTCCACTAATAACATTACATCGACTAATACCAAACCCCACAAACGGCTGACCCAATCGACTGATCCCAACCCTCTGCATAGGGTCTTCATAGTGTCGGTAAATGAATTAGGCTTCACAACTAAACATAAGGGCAAGGTGAAACGTGTTCTTAGCCATCGCAAGACGTGATGTAGGGATTTTGGAATAAAATTTAGGAAGAGAAAAGGGAGCAAAGTGCACGGAAGTCGAGGGGAAGTTATCGAAAATCGAGGCACGAGAGAAGAGAGTTTGGGAGAGGAAATATTTGACATAGACTTCTGATACCATGAAAAAATATAATCCCTTGATTATTTTCTTCAATGAAAGAGTATATATACAATTTACAATTTCCATAATAGGAAAATCTTATTCCTATTCTACTCCTAAAACCTTATTCTACTTGTACAATAACTTTACAATTATGGTAAGTGTACAATTCTAATTACAACAAAACAACTCCTAAAATAGGCCACTAAACCGTGATATATACGGTATGTATACACCGTGTATATCACGGGTTTAACAACCCATCTTTGCTAAGTCATCCCATGATATACATGGCCAGTATACCGTGTATATCACGGAGTGTCCCTTTATTTTTGTTTCCAAACACCCTATGAAATCCATTTTATTCTTTAGCAGAAAGGATTTGAATTTCTTTTGCTTAAATGGCTTATTCAGCCCTCTTGTATTCCAGGAACAAAATATCATGGGAGGTTATGAACCTCCCTCATATGCCCCTTATGTGTTCCTCCGACCTAGGGATGGCAACGGATCGGTTCTGGACCGGATCCTACTAGATCCAGATCCAGATCTATTTTTCATATCTGGATCCAGTTCCATTGGGTCCATAAAAATCAGATCCAAATCTGGATCCATCGGATCCACCGGGTCCACGGATCGGATCTGGATCTACATGTAAATTTTTTTTGTTTAAATAATATTCCCACAGGTTGAAACTTTTATGACAAAATGAAACGCAATCTGATTGAAAAAAATGAGTGAGTTCATTCAATCAACCTACACAAACATGACACCATTCTTCCAAAATACTGAACAAAGTTTTAGCATCACAAGAAAATAAAGACGATTGACTTCATTAGTGATGCTGAATAGGTTGCAACTTTGAGCTAATTTTTGGAGGCTTTAGTGAAGCTCCACTTGTAGTTCTACTGATTGACTTCATTAAACAACATAAAACAATGTCAGTCATATATCAAAAGTCCTAATTTTTTTTTGCTGATCAAACAAATGAGAGAAAGATACTTAAAGTTTACGGCTAGCAGATTCAAGAAAGGAAAATTTAAATAAGAGTGATAATTTTTTCTTTTTATAGAAATGAAAATATGGAAAACTGCATAGAGCATATAGGTAAAAGAAATGAAAATTCAAATATAAATTACATGGCTATGTGACTTCTGCCTTATCCTGATTCAACCCTTTGCCCAATACATAAATTATGAAAAATATTTAAGAAAATACTTATAAAATTACATTCTAGGTTATGAATATATTTAATAAAAAACAGATCCACGGATCGGATCTGGACCGAATACGGATCTCAAATACAAGATCCAGATTCGATCCGTTAGAAACGGATCCGGGTCCGATCCGGATCCGTCGGGTCCAAATTTTGAAGATCCATATCCTATTAAACAGATATGGATCCACCGGGTCCAAGATCCATTGCCATCTCTACTCATCCCTCAGTAATTGTAATACCAGCTTGCTTGTTGTGCTTCAGGAGTTGTTCTGCTATATCACTCTCAGCCCTGTTTAATACATCCATCTCATGTACCTCTTTGCTCCTTTAAATTTCAACATTTCCTACTCTTGTGGGTTCAGAACCATTTGGGAGGTATCCACTTCAGGTTATGCTTCTGGTTGGATTGGCCATAGTCGAGTAGGCAATGCAACTTGCGTGCTAGTTAAAGCTTGTGGTAGTGGTTTAGGTTGTAGATCATTAGGCTTGAACTTACACTCTTTCCTAACCTATCTTTGCCGCTTAGGCTTCATCACTAGCTGAGCTGGTTGGTTAGCTTTTCAATTGACACTATGGTGATCTATCTAGAGACAATCTTGACATAACTTTGGCTTCCAATCGTATTCAATTCTCTGTTTCTTAATTCTGTCGGAAGGAGTTTCAATGTAGACAATGTCAGGAAATAGCTTAGTCATATCCATCTTCACCAACATCCTTGCATATGAAACCTTCTCTCTTAAAGTTGTTAACTTATCAGTGCATATAGGCTTCCCAAGACTGCTGGCAATCCTTCCTAAGTTCTCAGTTGCCCAATATTGAATAAGCAAGCTAGGGAATATCACCCATATTAAAAGTAATATAGCAAATTCTGCACTGATTTGGAAATCCTCTTCTCAGTGTTTCAATATTAATGGTCTATTATTGAAGGTGTAAGGTCCAGCTTCAAGCACAACCTCCATATCTTCTTCACACTCAAATCTATATATGAAATACCCAACCCATCAGTGTACAAGAAGACTTGGGGTGTATTGACAAAGTTACACACCCCATAAGCAATTCTTAACATATCCTTAAACAATGGATTACCTCCCACCATAAATCCTATCAAAGCAAATTCCCATTTCAATTTCTGCTCCTTAACTTCATCAGGGTTCAGTTTCACAAAAGTTAATCCATCTTTAATCACAAGAGGGAAGTAATCAAGTTTCTTCGTCAGGTGGAGTGAGTGATTACCTTTTAGGATTGATACGTTCCTGTTCCCCTTCAACATCCTTCACGACACTATAATTAGCTGAGTAGGATAGTGTCGATTTAATGGGTTCCATTAGAGTGATGGCGTGAAAATTTGGGTCTGGCGTTGGTCTTCATCGTCGGGCCATGGTAGTCTTTGGTGTATGTTAGCGAAACCTGCTAATGCGCTGAGAGAGCATGACTAGTTACTAGATTAATTGTAAAATTATTAACCTCATAATTTTGTTGGATAGATATCAATCACGTACGGGAATAGTAATAACTATTATAGTGATCGAAATGATAAATAACAAAGAGGACAACAACAAGTTGTCAATATCTTGATCTATAATTGAAACTTCAAATATGGAACTTGTATTCAAAAATACAAGAACATGAGCCGCTACACTTGTGGCTTGTAGATCCGCTGAAAATACGAACGGTTAGAGTCATTTGTTTGTTAAGTTAACACCTGAAACACTTAGCAATCAATTAGATAAACACAACACCACCGACTGAGTCGAGAGATGGCTCTCTGTCTTTAAGACAAGATTGCTCCCGTATATAGGCTTTACGGAAGTGTGGACAATAGTCTCCCAAGATAAAATAGCAAACTATCAAATGTGCAAAGTCTACACAAATGATCTCAGCAAAGAACACGAATAATGAAGATTGCTAAGAGAAGGATTGATATCAGGAAAATCTGATCTCTTTGTGGTGTTGTTAACTTGTTTTTCTGTTAATTGTTTTTTATAGAATTGAACCAAACGCCTCAATTTATAAGTGTGCAAGATGGCCTTTCGAATGCCTCATAATGGCAATCAATTGCCATGTAATGGATGAATTTAACCCCCAAGTAATGCAGCAACATAATGGTCCAAGTAATGGTCATTATTGGGTGGATTCAATGCCATTGAAACCCCCTCAACAACCAAACCTTTTGGGATTCCGTCGAGCAATCACTGCCAATGAAGCGCAGCAGCACTGCCACATTAGCGTCGCGGCGCTAATTCAGCCAAAGTCACTGCCACTCAGGCGTCGCGGCGCTGCAAGGGGGCATCGCGGCGCTCTGGCACCGTGACCCAGTCCGGGAGACGTCGCGACCCTTCTCGGCCCGCGGCCCTTTTACGACCCGTACCATCTTACACTTCGCACAATCCTTCCTTCATTTACCAACGTGGACCACTTGTCATTTAGCAAATAACCGTCACTTACGTACCAATATCTCTTTTATTAACGAAATTTACAATACTTGGCACTAAGATTGTACGTGTGTGGAAACGACATTTCCGATGTGCGGGGCCCCAATTGTTCGAGTCATAAATAATGGGATAAACTTAATTCCACATTAGTAAATTTCCAACAATCCCATCTTGAAAGAGATTTTGGGAGCACACGCAAGGTGCCTACTTTCAGCAATCTTTCAGCGAAAAGATATTGCATCAGGAGCGGTAGCTTCCGCATTGAACCTTCCCTAGTTGAATACCATCGAACTTACTTACTACGTGGTGAACGTGATGTCTTGAACCCTCAGTGTTTAATGTAAGCCTAGACAACGGCACCAACACAATACCTCCAATTTATTCATTTCTTCTTATTGTTTTGTCTGTTGTGGCCATGGACATACTTGGATTCTTAAGTACGTTCATTTGAGGCGGCCTGTCCTCCCACTTAAATAGGTGATCTCCTACAAGGTATCCTGCTATACCCATTTCACAAGTGTTAGGAATCATTAAAAGTTTTTCCAACCTTAACCTTAACCGTTTGAGGATCGTTAAATGTTTGAAAGATTAACCTTTACCCACTATGCAGGTAGCACTTTAATGTCTATCGCGGGAACGACTTTGGATTCATGTTTCTTTACAGAAATCATAATCTGAAGTGCTCTAAGCGCTCAACTGAACCTTTTGCAGCTTAGTTTTCCCATTGAACCAAATTCTTGGGATCTCCAGTCAGTATGGTTGGGTTACCACCGCAAAGGTTCATATTGTTTAGGTTTTAAGCCCAATCTCCTAGACAGGCATAACTCTTGATCTTCGAGTAGTCCTTTAGTTAAAGGGTCCCGCTATATCCTTTGATTAGTAATCAAGGAAGTGATACCCGTGATGATCAAATGTCATACGGTCTTATGTCTCCGACAAATATGTCCAGACGTCGTCATCTGCGCCCTTCCTGAAGCCGATCGGCTAGCCATAATGTATAACTACTGAAGGCAAGGATTTCTCCCAATAAAGGACGTTCTCTAAGGAGTCGTGAAGTTACTCAACTTCTTTCATGCTTTGTTTAAAGCGATAAACTCTGATTCCATTATGAATCGGCCGATGCAAGTTTGCTTAGAGGATTTCCCGAGACCCACCATACACATTTACGTATGGCATTGGTGTTCTTCAAGTCTGATGTCCAGTTTGCATCACTGTGTTCTTCAAGAACTGCTAGACATCCAGAATACCATAATCCATAGATAAGCGATCATTTTCAGACATCGTCATATCCAATTTAACGACTTATATCGATCATTTTTAGAATCACGAGTGAACTTTAGTTCAACTGATCTGCTTTGTTGGCCGATACCAGGTCGGTTGTAGTGTGTAACATACATTGAACTACATGTGATCTGCGCATATCGCTCCTTGTATATGGGTGCACCATGATTTCAATCAGTTCTATGATTCATATCCATTGTGGCTTCAACGAGACTGTCAACTATCTCACAACTGAGTTTGGATTTAGACTAGTCTGTTAGATGTCTTAGAAATCTCAATTCCTAAGATGTCATATGTGATACTCATATCTTTCATATTAAGACTTTTGTTTCAATATGACTTCCACTTTCAAACTGTTGGTTTTTCGAACTGTTGGCTTTCTAACTTCAGAGTCAATATTTCTGTTGTCAAATTTATTATTTTTGTATTAGCTGAAACTTCCAGGACCAAAATGTAAACATTTCAGGAAGAATTCCAACAGTCCAACAAACCAACTCTAATCATCCCCTTCCAACTCTCCAGTTAGGAAGGTTGTTTCAACATCCATGTCACGCATGACTGCAATGGCCCTGGATGTTAAGCTATTCACAGGGGAGCACATGTACAAGTAGATGATGCCTTATACTCGTCAGTAGATCCATCTACTTTGTACTCACTTTTGAGTATCCACTTTTACAACCCAAAGGTTCTTTTTCCAGAGGAAGGTCAACAATTACACAAGTATGGTTCTATATGATGGAATCTATTTCTCTCTCTGTAATTTCTTTCCAAAGCAGCGCTTCTGGAGATAACAATTCTTTGTTAATTGTCCAAGGTTCATTCTCAAACATACAAGCTAGAAGGCCTGGAACAAGCCTTTGTCCCCCCTTTTCTCTGTCTCGGTTCAACATATAGAATCCCTGAGTTCTGTAGATCTGGAATATTAAGTTCCGGATAGTCAGCAACTTCCGAGTTCTGTAGATACGGAACGTCTAGTTCCGGACAATCAGGCACTCACGGGTTCTTGTTAATCTTGAGCAATTACTTCTTTTTCCTTCTCAATGAAAGTTATCCTCAAAGAATTCAGCATTCTTTGACACCAAAAGGCGATAAGCACTACTGTTATTTGCAGATCCAGTGGATATGCAATTTATAATCTTAGGTTCAACTTGACCTGTTTTGGTATTCCAACATCTACCAAGCCACCACACAACATAACATTTGTAGGTGGGATCATTTCCATGTTTCACACGGAGGGTTATCCTTATCCTTATGCGTAGTTCTGTTGAGAATCACATTAGCGGTAAGGATCGCCTTTCCCCATATGTTTTGGGCGTACTACTTTGCGCTTGGCTAACACCGTTAGACTGAGGTGAGTAATGAGTAGTCGTTTGATCAACGATGTTTTGCATTCTCCCCCTCTATCACTACGAATATCTCAATTCGTAGACTTAGTTGATTTTCAACTTCTTCTTAGTAGCGCTTATCCGCTTCAACAGCTTCATCTTTGTTTTTCAAGTAACAAAGGATGCAATACGTTGTACCATCATCAATGAAGGTCACAAAGTACTTGTCTCCCCCCTCTATTTTGTATAAACTTCAAATCACCCATGTAGGTGTGACTAAGTTCTAGAGGAGCGGTGCTTCTTTCGCTATTCCTTTGACGGAACGGAAATGTGATTTTGCCTCTTTGCCTACCTTATATTCATTTTGAGGGTTTATATCGACAGAAGGCAACAATCTCAATTTCGTTAGCTTTTGAATGACTTTCTATTTAACGTGTCTTAATCTATGATGGCATAGATGAACGGATTACAAATATATCATTTATTTAGCTACAGACATATTGTACCATTCTTAGTTATTACAGACCTGTTGGACTAGTCTCAATCTAGCTTGACCAACAACGTCCCTTAAACCAAGTTTGGGACATGTATCACCTCTTTTTAGAGTGATCTTATTCCCTGAAGTCCTTTTGAGGACAACCTCTCCAACCCCTTCTAATTTAGAGGTGGCGTTGATTTACATGAAAACCTCTTGCCCGTGGTTAGGGCGTAACTAGATCATATGTGATCTGGATACTCTGGTCCACTCCAGTTGCTTTGGCAGACTGAGTGTCTAATTTCTTTTCTGCCTTTCTTTTAGCCTTCAAATCATTTAAGACCTGGAAACTCTGGCCCACCTCACTAGGTGTCCATTACATTTCTGTCTTTCTTTTGGCCTTCAGATCATTTGAGACCTAGAAATTCTGGCCCACCTCACAAGGTATCCATTAATTTTCCTATCAAATGAATTTTGGTCCACTCCAGTCGCCCGTAGGCTTTGTACGACTGAGTGTCCAATATCATCCTATCAAATGAATTCTGGCCCACTCCAGTCGCCCGTAGGCTTTGTACGACTGAGTGTCCAATATCATCCCATCAAATAAAGGATCTTCTGTCAAATAGTTGACAGGTTCAACGTCTTAAGATAACCCATTATCTCTTAGTCTTCTTCCCTTGTGATTGGTGCCCAGGGAAATCCCTGGTGCTTACTTAAGAGTGGTAACAATTTTCGCACAGTCAGTTGGATCTCTCTCCTTCGTATGTGCAAGCATACTTTACACACTTTTAATAATTACACCCAAAAGAACAGATCTTTTAAGTTTTGTTTACAATAGTCCAATCTTTATACGGGAAGGAAGAAGATTCAATATCTGATTTTAGAGTGTAGGGAATATAAGTTTTTAATGAAAACACTTTCATATTTTCAGTCTCGCTTTACACACTTTTATTCAGATATTAACTAAACACGTTATTGTTAAGAAAGGATAATTAACTTAGACCTTTTAGATTCTTGCCCACTTCAGTTAGACTGAGTGTCCACATACTCCTTAGCATAATTCAAATCATTTGTCTGGGACAGATATAGGCCTGTTGCAACATGATAGAACATTATCTTCAGCCTTCTTCTCTTGTCCCAGTTGACATCCCCAGCCTCTCGTTGGCGCTTATTTCCACCACCCTCGGGAGCGGTGACACCAACTTATCCTTGATATTTAGCCGTACTAGTATGACTATCAGCAGTATCTTGAAGCTCAGCATCAGATCCAGAGATCCCTCATTTGACGGAAACAGATTTGTAACTATCGTCAAAGAGAGAACCAAAGCTAGGACCACATTTGAAAGCACGGTTGTTTACAGAGACAGTATTTGAACTGTTAACAGAACCGTCAACAGAACTATTTTCAAGAAGAAACCCACAACCAGATTTGATCACACACTTGTCGACCAACATATTTCGAACACTAATACAATTTTTTCTTAAAATTGTTGGATATGTATCAAGTACGTATAGAAATAGTAAATAACTATTACAGTGATCGAAAAGATAAACAACAAAGAGGACAACAACAAGTTGTCAATATCTTGATCTTTAATTGAAACTTCAAATATGGAACTTGTATTCGAAAATACAATAACATGAATCGCTACACTTGTGGCTTGTAGATCCACTGAGAATACGAATGGTTAAAGTCCTTCGTCTGTTAAGTTAACACCTGAAACACTTAACAACTAATTACATAAACACAACACCCCCGACTGATTCGAGAGATGGATCTCTGTCTTTAAGACAAGATTGCCCCCGTATATAGGCTTTACGGAAGTGTGGACAATAGTTTCCCAAGATGAAATAGCAAACTATCAAGTGTGAAAAGCCTACACAAATGATCTCAGCGAAGAACACGAATAATGAAGATTGATAAGAGAAGGATTGATATCAGGAAAATCTGATCTCTTTGTGGTGTTGTTAACTTGTTTTTCTGTTCATTGTTTTTTTTATAGAATTGAGCCAAAGGCCTCAATTTATAGGTGTGCAAGATGGTCTTTCAAATGTCTCATAATGACAATCAATTCCCATGTAATGGATGACATTTAACCCCCAAGTAATGCAGCAACATAATGGTCCAAGTAATGGCCATTATTGGGTGGATTCAATGCCATTGAAACCCCCTCAACAACCAAACCTTTTGGAATTTCGTCGAGCAGTCACTGCCAATGAAGCGCAACGGCTCTTCCACATTAGCGTCGCAGCGCTAATTCAGCCAAAGCCACTGCTACTCAGGCGCCGCGGCGCTGCAAGGGGGGCGTAGCGGCGCTCCGGCGCCGCGACCCAGTCCGGTAGGCGTCACGGCTCTTCTCGGCTCCACGGCCCTTTTCCGACCCGTACCATCTTACACTTCGCACAATCCTTTCTTCGTTTACCAACGTGGAACACTTGTCATTTAGCAAATAACCGTCCATCATTCTATGTCTCAAACATTTCACTTACGTACCAATATATCTCTTTCATTAACGAAATTTACGATACTTGGCACTAAGATTGCACGTGTGTGAAAATGACATTTCCGACGTGCGGGGCCCCAATTGTTCGAGTCATAAATAATGGAATAAACTTAATTCCACATTAGTAAATTTCCAACAATTTTTTCACATAGAACAATATTACTAAAAGTTTAGTTAGAATATAACAACTCAACTAACAATTTCATAAATAACGAATACTAACAATCTCCATAAAGATCAATATAACTAATAGATTCAACTCAACTCACAAATTTTCTCAATAACAATTCAACAAAATGAAGGAAAACAAATAATCCAAGAACAGTTCACCCAAGATTCATTTATTTATTTCACTATTTGACGATGTAATTACATATAAAGACGAACTACACTGTATAAATTCACAATTTAAGTCGTACCTTAATTACAAAAATTTCTTTAATGAACATCGTAGAAGATTACTTAAGTCTCTATGGAATCCTCCGTAGAAGTTCTTCCCACAAAGAAGAAGAAGAGAGTTTTCTATTTGTTTGGAGAAGGAAGAAGATGAGAAAAAAATTGCAAAATTAAAAATGTAAGATTTCTCCTAATAGAAATCTATTTATAATTCTTGAAGTGACACAACTATTCAGAAACTTTCCCAACAGTTGTAGCTCTTCTCTTTTATTTTCTATTAGTAATATTATAATAGATATATAACTCATATATGTTTAGATATGGATCTGGGTTGACCCACCTGGATGACCCAAATTCAATTTCCAACACAAACTAATAATTCCACAAACATTCAAGTTTCACAACCTTCAAAATTCATGTTCACAGCCATATTAAATTAGAAAATTTCACTTGCAAACATGTATCAATTGCTTAAACTATAAAAATACTTCAGTACGTATTAAAAATAAAAACTGTAAATGTTAAGAAAATGCATTAATTTTGTTTTAATTACATGGGGATAGGGGAAGGGGAAACGGGAAGAGGATTACAATGTAGTAATTCGAACTCTCACCAACAAGGTGAAAGGTCAGGTAGTCAACCAACGAAGCTACTATAAATTAACTATTTTAAAATAATTCCTTAATCTCCAAAAGAAGAAATCACCATTTTCCAACTTGTGTACCGCTATATAAGCGAAATCACTCCTAAATGTACAGGGCTAGAGGTTCTCTTTTTCACAATAAAGAGAAAAAGGAAGAAAAGGAAAAAAACACCCCAAATATTAAAAAGTACATAATTTCAACCTCATTCAAGAAAAGATCAAATCCTGAAGATTAGTTTTACATTTTATGCAAATTTAAATTATGTGACAAGAAAGTCTCTTTTCTTTTTCTCAGATTTCATGCCAATTAAATCAAATGATGCCAAACAAATAGGGATAAAAGGATTAATTTTGCATGTAATTTTTTTAAGAGAAGGTTTTCTTAAAATTAATGGTGTGTTTGGTACGAAGAAAAATGTTTTCTTGAAAAACAAGTGAGTTTCTTATTTATTTTTTAGTGTTTGGTAAGCAAAAAAATATCATTTCAAGAACATTTGTATGTAATCAACAAAACACTATGGGGTGGAAAGTGAAGTTTTAGGGGTGACGGGGGTGGGATGGTCAAGGGGAGGTTGGGGGCACTAGTGAATGGGGAGGAGACAATGAACTTGAAATGTTACTTATGTAACTTGTTTTTCATACTTCCGTTAAGGAAGTCAATTTCCTCATTTTTGAAGAACTTGTTTTCTTAGAGAAAATATTTAGAAAACATTTAGCTAACCTGTTAAACAAAGGTAATATACATGTGATATACACTGAATATACATCAGTATATATCACAGGTATACAAGCAGAAGCAGTGGGCAGTGGCCCAACTCGTCCAGGCCCATCTCGGATTTGGGCAGCAAATCAGTGATCAGATTTGTATATTAAGGAAAGTATATTTTGTGTATATTGTAGTGTATTTGTTACATAATTAGGATATACACTTACCATAATTGTATAGTTAGAATTATGGTAGAATAAGGTTTTAGGAATAGAATAGGAATATGATTCTCCTATTATGGAAATATGTAACTTGTATATATAGCCTTTCAATTAATGAAAATAATCAAGGGGATTATTTCTTTCATGGTATCAAAAGACTAGGTCTAAACAAAAGTTTTTCTCTCAAACTTTTGTCTTCCTTGTGGCCGAGACACCCCCCCTCCCCCCCCCCCATCGGGTTTCTCTTCCAAAATTCGTCTTCCGCTCTCAAAAACACCTCTCTTAAATTTCTCTTCCTTCTTTGTTCTTCCAATATGTCTAAGAACAATTATCATCCTGCCCTCACGGTGTCCAATATCAAGAGCAGTATCTCTATTGTCCTTGAGATGGAAAACGTCCAATATGCGACGTGGGCGGAGTTGTTTAAAATTCACGCTATCTCTTATTAAGTTCTTCATCACATCATTCCTCCCGCTAGACCCCTTCATGCGGAGGATCCTGAGTTATGGATTACACTTGATGCTACCGTTCTCCGGTGGATCTACGCCACTATTTCGGTGGACCTTCTACAGACGATTATTGAGCCGGATACCACGGCTATGGCTGCATGGAATAGATTGCGTGACATATTCCAAGACAACCAACATTCACGTGTCGTCACACTCGAGCAGGAATTCTCTCTCGTTCGAATGGACGAATTTCCAAACATTTCTGCATATTGCAAGAAACTAAAGGAGTTGGCAGATCAACTCCGTAATGTTGGCGCACCGATAACAAATAATCGTCTAGTTCTAACATCCACAAAAATCTAGAATAATCATCTAAAAAGAGAACATAATATTGATGACCCAATGAACTAAGAACCGGAGACGTCCATAAGTCACTATGAATAATGTCAAATGGCATAGAAGTATGAGAATTGGAGTCTACAAATGACAACTTAACAATTTTTCCTAATGAACAAGACTGACATATTCTTCCCCCCTCAAAATCCTATATAATAAGAACCCTTCTTATTTTCATCTTCGGTTTTTTGGGTGCTTATGTTATCCATTATTCTCATCCACCACAATTAACAAACTTCAGGCTCGGTCTACCCCGTGTGTATTTTTGGGTTATCCTTCGAATCATCGTGGTTATAAGTGTTTTGATTTATCCTCCAAGAAAATTATAATTAATCGCCATGTCATTTTTGATGAAACCTAATTTCCGTTTACAAAAGTGCATACTCCCAAGCCTATGTCGTATGAGTTTTTGGATGACCAAATATCCCCGTATATTATTCGGAATTTTTCGGACATCTCCCGCACCCAAAATCCTCCAGCGGGCCCACTGCCCGCTGGTCCCACAGTCCCGCCAAAGAATTTGCGGTTCGGTTTACGGATCAATCCCAAAGAATTGGGCCACCCAAATTACTCGAACAGATCCAATGGATAACCCGCTTATCGATTTGGGCCAAGAGCCCATCGCCGCCCGTCTGCCTGGTCCCGAGCCCAGAAAAATCCCAAAATTCACTCCATTCTTCCTCGAGTCATAGACCCGTCACTTGGAGTCAGCGGGGTATTTTTACACATAAATGACATTTTAATTTACATTCAGATGTCTCTAAATTCCCATTGCCCCGCAATCTTGTGTCAGTTTTAAATGACCCTAATTGGAAAATTGTTATGACTGATGAATATAATGCTCTTATTGATAATAAGACGTGGGAGTTGGTGCCCCGTCCTTGTGGTATTAATGTTATCAGGTCTATGTGGATTTTTGCTCATAAGGAGAATTCAGATGGGTCATTTGCTCGACATAAGGCGCGACTTGTGGGTAACGGTAAGACTCAGCAGGTTGGGATTGATTGTGGTGAGACGTTTAGTCCGGTGGTCAAACCGGCTACCATCCGCATTGTGCTTAGCTTGGCTCTTTCAAAGACTTAGCCAATTCATCAGTTGGATGTTAAGAATGATTTCCTACACGGTGATCTCAAGGAAACAGTCTATATGCATCAGCCGTTGGGTTTCAGGGATCCAAATCGTCCTCATCATGTATGTTTGTTGAAGAAGTCCTTATATGGGCTTAAGCAGTCTCCACGGGCCTGGTACACGAGGTTTGCTGACTTTGTTTCAACTATTGGGTTCACTCACAACAGGTCAGATAATTCATTGTTCATATACCGCCGTGGTTCGTCCTTGGCCTACATTCTGTTGTATGTGGATGATATCATCTTGACTGCCTCCTCCGATGCTTTGCGCCAGTCTATCATGGCCATGCTTAGTTCTGAATTTGCTATGAAAGACTTGGGGCCCTTGAGTTATTTTTTGGGGATTGCTGTCAAACGTCATTCAGGTGGGTTGTTTCTGTCTCAACGGAAGTATGCTGCTGAGATCATCGAGAGGGCTGAGATGTCATCTTGTAAGTCCACTTCCACGCCAGTTGATGCAAATCCAAATCTAAGTGCCGCAGTAGGTGCACCATACGAGGACCCGACCTGCTATCGCAGTCTGGCAGGGGCCCTCCAGTATCTTACCTTTACCAGATCGGATATTACATATGCGGTTCAGCAGGTGTGTTTATTCATGCATGATCCCAGAGTTGAGCACATGAATGCAATCAAACGCATCATTCGGTATATTCAGAGGACACTAGACTATGGGTTGCACATGTATCCTTCATCTACATCCACACTTGTCTCTTACACGGATGCTGATTGGGGTGGTTGTCCCGACACCAGACGGTCGACTTCTGGCTACTGTATGTTCCTTGGCAACAACTTGGTCTCCTGGTCGGCAAAGCGTCAGGCAACTCTATCACGCTCAAGTGCAGAGGCAGAATATCGAGGGGTAGCGAATGTGGTCTCCGAATCATGTTGGCTACGTAATTTGCTTTTGGAGCTTCATTGTCCCATTCAGAAGGCAACCTTGGTATATTGCGATAACATTAGTGCCATCTATCTTTCAGGTAACCCAGTTCAACACCAACGTACCAAGCATATCGAAATGGACATTCACTTTGTCCGTGAAAAGGTTGCAAAGGGTCACGTTCGCGTATGCCATGTCCCGTCTCGTTATCAAATTGCAGACATCTTTACAAAGGGTCTACCAGCGGTTCTCTTTGAAGATTTTAGGGACAGTCTCAGCGTTCGAAGACCGCCCGCTATGACTGCGGGGGTGTGTTAAACAAAGGTAATATACCTGTGATATACACTG
Source organism: Anisodus acutangulus (assembly GCA_029783415.1). NCBI lineage: Eukaryota > Viridiplantae > Streptophyta > Magnoliopsida > Solanales > Solanaceae > Anisodus > Anisodus acutangulus. Next base: position 36,931,497 of record CM056504.1, read on the forward strand.
AATATACAGCAGTATATATCACAGGTATACAAGCAGAAGCAGTGGGCAGCCCACTGCTCAGTGGGCAGTGGCCCAACTCGTCCAGGCCCATCTCGGATTTGGGCAGCAAATCAGTGATCAGATTTGTATATTAAGGAAAGTATATTTTGTGTATATTGTAGTGTATTTGTTACATAATTAGGATATACACTTACCATAATTGTATAGTTAGAATTATGGTAGAATAAGGTTTTAGGAATAGAATAGGAATAGGATTCTCCTATTATGGAAATATGTAACTTGTATATATAGCCTTTCAATTAATGAAAATAATCAAGGGGATTATTTCTTTCATAACCAACATGAGAAAATTTAAAAAGATTTCCCTCCATAGCAAACACACCCTAAGTCTGCCGGGTCGGGTCCCAAATGCCCTTGTTCCTCCCCATGGACCATCTGCTCAACTTATTGTGATTTGGATAAATTCGTTGTTTTAAGAGTAAATTTCACTTTACCCTTTAATATTTGAAGTGTAAGAAATAATAACCCTTCATTTAAAAAAAAAATGAGAACGATAATTCGTTTAGGGTTGAAAAGTAATACTCCTTCACCTTTTGAATCAAAAGAACCTATTTTTCAAAGGAATTTTTAGCGCAACAAAGTATTTTCTCTAAATATTTTTATTTTATTTTAGGAAAAAATTTCTTTCAAATCTCAGTTAAGGGTTTATTTTTCTAGTAAGGCTCGTTCACTTTCAGAGAAATGTGAAATTAATGTTGTTACACTTCTTGCATTGAACCAAAATTCAGGTTTAATAATCAATCAAGATGTTGGACATATCCTACCGGAGCAAGTGAAGTTTGTAAGAATATATGGAATTCATATATATAAGTACATAAATAATTGTATGTTAATTGTTATCATTAAAAGGTTAGCCTAGATTAAACGTAATCTGCTAAGTTTTAAAGTTATACGAACCTAATTAAATATCTAGTAAAGTATGAGGTTTTATGTGTAAGTACTTGTATATAATTTTAATTTAATGATGAGCTAAAATAGAATTACATAATTATATTTAATTATAAGAAGGGGTTATGGTCTCCAAATCAGATGTATGATTTTTTTTACTGGTATCTCATCGTCAGTGAAAGAGCTAGCCGCCCACATCTAGATTTCAAAGACATGAATCGTGAGATTCACGGATAAGTTAGTTATCAATTCAGATACGCTTCCACAATCAATTTATTTTTTTTGGTTATTTAAAATGATAGGTCTTGGAGCAGATATATTCATCTACAATTTAGTTCTAACAAGTAATATCAGAGCTGGTATTATGTTAAATCATTGGGATTTTCTTTGCTAAAGTATGTATTGATAGAGAAAAGAATATCGATTAGTCGGCATTTACTTCCAGAGAATTTATTTTGGGTTTGTTAAATCCAGCAAAATAAATTACAGATTTCCGCAATACAGTTCAATTCCTTTTCTTAATAATGATGAATTTTATAATAATTAAAATTAGAAAGGAGGATTGGGATAAAGAGATTCTCATTGAGTTCTATCGGCGGCAGAGGTGATATTATTACCACCGACAACTTGTACCCTCAATTCTTTTGATATGCCTTCTTATTATTAATTAAAAGAATAAAATAAGAGAATGAAGGTGGCAAAAGTATATTAATGAGGTTTTGACTTTTTTTTTTGTATGTACTGCCAGAAAAGTGTTTTCTTTTCTTTTAGGATTTTCTAAAGGTTTTCTTAAATAAATGTGTTAGTTGTTTACAGTGAATATATTGGCAGTATTTGTTTTATAAATTAAGGCCCATCAAGTTAATTTTTTACTTGTGAATTTTTTTCTGATTCCTTCGGTGAGTTTAAGTTTGAATATTAGTATAGTTATATATATTTTGAGATGAATAAGTTGAAGCTAAATGTCGTTAAAGTGACCTCTCATGTAAAGATTTATTTACTGCGCCGTAACTATGGGTCTTTTCCCCCCCTCGTGTCTCTCTCTCTCCCCCATCCCTTTCTCCCTTCGTTCTGGTGTGTGTGGTTCGCATCGGTGAATAGTTGCGCACTGAGACCAAATAATTTTCCTGACGATTCAAAGTGCATTTTCTACGACCAACTTTCTGAAGGTATCGACCACGTTCCAGGTTCTATAGTTCTTGCTTTGTTATTTTAGCATTCTTGCTCTATTAGTTGATATTCTTGCTCCGGTATTTTTTTTTAGATATTGTATCCATCTTGGCCTGTTAGGTAGCATTCTTACGTGTATTTTCTGGTGTATTAGGCAGTCTTTCCTTTGATAGGTGCTTTGGTATTCTTGCCTAGGATTTCCGGCGTGTGAACAAGTTTTATCAGCCTGGAGTTGGTACCTCGAGTTGTCTGTACTTAATATTTGTTCTTATCCGTGTTGTTCAAATTTGCGTGTTACGTTTTATTGAATCTGGATTTTACATTCTTGACTTATTCTTGTTGCCATTTGTTTTATCATTCGGATCTGTAGTAGCATCACTTACCTTTAGATTTTTGCTAACTTGTGCTCTAGTATTGCTTCCCGTGTGTGTTAGCGTTAACCTTGGATTAGTATTTTTGTGTCTTTGCTCTAGTGGCTTTGGTGAATGATGGTAGACTATGGTCATGTTCTCGGTCGGGGATGGGGGCAAGGGGTAGGGGTAAGGGAGATGCTAGGCTGAGAATAGGGTCTTAGAATATTGGGACTTTAACGGGGAAGGCCATAGAGCTAGTTAAGATTCTTAAGATGAGGAAGATTAATATAACATGTGTCCAGGAGACCAAATGGGTAGCACCTAAGGCTAAAGATGTAGACATGTATAAGTTATGATTCTCCGGCAGGTCGAAGTATAGGAATGGGGTAGGCATTTTGGTAGACAACGAACTAAGGGATCAGGTGGTAGAGGTGAGGAGAGCCAATGACACGATGATGACGATTAAGTTGGTAGTTGGAGGGTTCACTAAGAACATTATTAGTGTATATGCGCCACAAGCGGGCTTGGACGAAGAGGAGAAGAGATGTTTTTGGGAGAATTTAGATGAAGTGGTGGAAGGTATACCACCCACTGAGAAGTTATTTGTAGGAAGGGATTTTAATGGACATATCGGTTCACTTCCAGGGGGTTATGATGACGTGCATGGAGGATTTGGACTCGGGGTCAGGAATGGGGGAGGCGTCTCACTTTTGGAGTTCGCTAGAGCTTGTGAGATGGTGATAACCAATTCTAGATTCCTGAAGAAGGAGGAACACTTGGTGGCTTTCCGTAGTTCGGTGGCTAAGACTCAGATAGATTTTTTTCTCCTTAGGAAGGCTGACAAAGGTCTTTGAAAAGACTGTAAGGTTTTTCCGAAGGAGGACCTTACAACCCAACATAAGCTTTTGGTGATGGATTTGAAGATCAAGTTGGAGAAGAAGAACAGGGTTGTGGATGACAGGTTAAGAATCAAATGAGGGAGTTTGACCATGGCTAGTGCAAAGGAGATGGGGGAGAGGTTGATGTCCAAGGGGGCTTCGGGGAGTAGTGGGGATGCGACCGGTATTTGGAAAATGACGGCCAGTTACATTCGTGAGGTAGCCAGAGAAGTGCTAGGAGTCTCGCGGTGTTATCTTGGTGGACATCGAGGGGGACTGGTGGTGGAATGGTGAAGTTCAAAAGAAGGTGGGCAAAGAAAGTGGCGTATGTGAAATTAGTAGAAAGCAGAGATGGGGTGGAGAAGTGGATGAATAGGGAACTGTATAAGATGGCCAGAAAGGAGGCAAAACTCGCGGTTACGGCGGCAAAAATAGCAGGCCTGCGGCTTTCGAACCCTGTATGTTGAATTAGAGTAGAAAGACGGGGATAAAAAGTTGTACAAACTAGCCAAGACAAGGGAGAGGAGGGCCCGTGACTTGGATCAAGTGAGGTACATCAAGGACGAGGACGACAAAGTACTGGTGGAGGAAGCGCATATTAGGCGGAGGTAGCAGTCTTACTTCCACAAACTTTTGAACAAAAAGGTAGATGGAGACATTGTGCTAGGAGATCTAGAGTATTCTGGAAGGCACGGGGATTTTGGGTATTGTAGAAACATTAAGGTTGAGAAGGTTACATGTGTTATTCACAGGATGCATGGGGATGAACGACCGGGCCTGATGAGATCCCAGTTGAATTTTGGAAGACCGCAAGCAGGGCTGGTTTAGAGTGGCTAACTGAGTTGTTTAACGTCATTTTTAAGACTGCAAGAATTCCCAAAAAATGGAGGTGGAGTACAATGATTCCCTTGTACAAAAACAATGGTGATATCCAGAATTGCAACAACTATAGGGGTATCAAGCTGCTGAGCCACTCTATGATAGTTTGGGAAAGAGTCGTAGAAATGAGGGTGAGGAGAGACACGTATATTTCTGAAAACCAGTTTGGATTCATACCGGGGCGTTTGACTACCGAAGTCATTCATCTTATTAGGAGGTTGGTGGAGCAGTATAGAGAGAGGAAGAAAGACTTGCATATGGTTTTTATCGACCTCGGGAAGACATACGACAAAGTCCCTAAGGAGGTTCTATGGAGATGTTTGAAGGTTAGAGGCGTACCTGTGGCGTAAACTAAGGCGATCAAGGATATGTATGATGGAGCTAAGACTAGAGTACGGACAGTAGGAAGAGACTCGAAGCACTTCCCAGTAATGATGGAGCTGCACCAGGGATCAACTCTTAGCCCATTCCTATTTGCCTTGGTGATGGATGGACTGACGCGACAAATCCAATGGGAGGTACCATGGTTTATGTTATTCACAGACGACATAGTTCTGATTGATGAGACTCGCAGCGGAGTGAACGCCAAGCTGGAGGTTTGGATACAGACTTTGGAGTCTAAATGGTTCAGGTTGAGTAGGACCAAGATATAATATTTGGAGTGCAAGTTTAGCAATGGGAGCGACTCTAAGACAGGCGTGGAGGTAAGGCTTAGTACTCAGGTCATTCCAAAGAAATGAAGCTTCAAGTACCTAGGGTCTATTATCTAAGAGAATGGAGAGATTGATGACGATGTCACACATCATATTGGGGCAGGGTGGATGAAATGAAGGCTCACATCTGGAGTCTTGTGCGACAAAAAGGTGCCACAAAAACTTAAAGGCAAGTTCTATACGGTGGTGGTTAGACCGACTATATTGTATGGGGCGGAGTGTTGGCCAGTCAAGACTTCGCACATACAAAAGATGAAAGTTGCGGAGATGAGGATGATGAGATGGATGTGTGGGCATACAAGGCGAGATAGGATTAGAAATAATGATATCCGGGAGAAAGTGAGAGTGGCCTCGGTGATTGATAAGATGCGAGAAACGAGGTTGAGATAGTTCGGGCATGTGCAGAGGAGAGACGCAGATGCCCCAGTGTGGAGGTGTGAGAGGTTGGCTATTGATGGGTTCAGGAGGGAGAGGTAGGCCGAAGAAGTATTGGGGAGAGGTTATTAGACGGGATATGGCGCAGGTGCAACTTACTGAGGACATGACCTTAGATAGAGAGTTGTGGATGACACGGATTAGGATAGAAGAGTAGTAGGTACTTGAGCGTAGTCCACTTATGCTTACAAATTGATAGTTGTAATGTTATTACTGTAGGCCTGATTAGCCTATCACACTTATAGGCACACTATTGCTTTATAATCCACTGTAGTTTGATTTCTGCTGCTATGTGTTCTTTAGTATATTTTGTTTAGCTTATTTAGTTGTGTTAGCTACTGCTCCATTTGGTTTAAATGCACTTTATATTGCTTTTATTCCTTATCCGAGTCTGATCGTCTCTCTTGCTTTACTCTTTACTCTTGCTTTGTTTTGATTGCCTTGCTTGTGATTATGCTTTATCTTAAGCCGAAGGTCTCCCGGAAATAGTTGCTCTACCTACCAAGGTGGAGGTAAGGTATGTGTACACTCTACCCTCCCCAAACCCCACGGCATGGGATCTCACTGGGTATGTTGTTAGTTGTTAGTTAGTTTAAGGTTTGTGTGTAACCTAAGTGAATGTTGATCGGCCCAAAGGAAGATTAATGTTTAACATAATTACATGTGCATTTTGTGGTAATAAACGTGTGATAAATTTTTGATTTTACGTGTGAATAATTAAACCGGTCCAAAGAAAGATTTACTATTTGACATATTTTTTTATTATTCGTGTTTGATTACTACGATAAGATATCAGTTACAAGTTAATATTTTATCCAAAAATGAAATATTAAATGGAGTGGTAGGTATCTTGAGATGGGGTTTACCTTTATTCAAATTTATTTTCAGTTTTCGTATAAATTTAATGTGAGCTTATTTTATTATTGTTCTCTCATTCATTTGAAATTACACCTGCAAGTATTACTGCCAACATTAACTCCATTCCTATGCTAAATGGCACTAACTTCAAATCATGGCAAGAGAACCTTAACATAGTTCTTGAAATCATGGATGTCTACCTTGCGTTAAGGACTGATTCTTCACCACCTCTTATAGATAAGAGTACCTTTGATGAAAGCGGGAGATGAAAAGGTGGGAGAGATCAAATTGCATCTGTATAATGATCATGAAGAAGGCCATCCTAGAAACATTTAGGGGCAATATGTCCGACAAGGTTAAGACGGCTAAGAAATTTATGGCTGAAGTTGAAAATGTATTTGTCAAGAGTGAAAAGGCTGAAATTGGTACGCTTTTGACAAGTCTGATTTCAATGAGGTATCAAGAAAAAGGTAATATTAGGGAGTACATCATGCAGATGTCTCATCTTACTTCATAGTTGAAAACACTTAAGTTGGAACTCTATGAGGACTTGGTAGTGCATCTAGTTTTGATATCTCTTCCATCATAATTCAATCATTTTAAGGTAAGCTATAACCTTCAGAAAGAGACTTGATCTCCGAATGAGCTCATCTCACAATGTGTTCAGAAAGATGATAAATTGAAGCAAGAAAAGACATAAAGTACTCATTTAGTCGCTTTTTCAAAGGACAAAAGGAAAGACAAGAAGAGAAAGAATAAGGAAATTGCATATACGAAACCACAAAAGAAATAACATAATGAAACATCTACAGATGGTTGTTTCTTTTGCGGAGCTGCAGGTCATAAGAATAATCATTGCTTTAACTATCACGCTTGGCGTGCAAAGAAAAATATACTTCTTAATTTTGTTTGTTCTGAGGTTAATTTGACTTCGGTAGCAAGACACACATAGTGACTAGATTCTGATGCAACAACTCACATCAGTGTATCTATGCAAGGTTGCCTGAATTGGAAGCCTAATAATGGTGAAAGATACATTAACGTTGGTGATGACAAATCGGTGAAAGTCGAAGCAATTGGAACATTTAGATTATTTAAGAACTCATTTTTATTTGGATTTGAATGAGACTTTTACTGTATCATATTTTAGATGAAATTTTGTTTTCATTTCAGCTTTGGACAAATTTGGTTATTGTTGTTCATTTGGAAATGTGAAATTTAGTCTTCATCACAATTCAAAATTAGTTGGATCTGGTTCTTTATCAGGTTACGATAATCTATATTTCATTGACACAATTTCCTCGTATAATGAATCCTTGCATGTTAATATAATTAGTATAATATGCAAATTAACCAATGAGAATTCAACTGTGTTGTGGTACAAGAGATTAGGTCACATCTCTAAAAAGAGAATTGTGAGACTCGTGTCTAACGGTATTCTCAATCCCCTTGATTTTTCAGATTTTGAGGTATGTGTGAATTGCATAAAGGGGAAACAAACAAATGTTAGGAGATTTGGAGCCAATAGGAAACTTGACGTCTTAGAACTGACACACACTGATATTTGTGGACCATTCCCTACGGCTTCTTGAAATGGTCAATAATATTTCATAACGTTCACATACGACTTTTCAAGATATGGCTATATTTATCTCATTCATGAAAAATCGCAATCACTGATTGTGTTAAAAAATTATAAGGTTGAATTTGAAAATTAACTTGGCAAAAGTATAAAAAGCGTTAGATCTGATCGTGATGGTGAATACTGCGGTAGATATGACGGATCAAGTGAGTAACGTCTAGGACCATTTGCAAAATTCCTAGAGGAATGCGGTATTGTCCCACTGTACACCATGTCAGGTTCACCACTATGAATGGTGTTGCTGAAAGATGAAATTTAACGCTTAAAGATATAGTGAGAAGTATGATTAGTCATTCTACCTTACCAAAATCACTCTGTGGAGAAGCATTAAAGAACACAACATATATAGTCAACAGAGTTCTGACTAAGGCAACTAATAAGACCCCTTATGAGCTTTGAACATGTAAAAAGCCTCTTAAATCATTTGCACATTTAGAGATGTCCAGCTGAGGCAAGGCCTCATAGGCCAAATGGAAAGAAACTGGACTCAAGGACTATCGATTATTATTTTATTGGATACTTTGAAAGGTCCAGGGGTTACAAATTTTATGATCCCACTACTAAAGACTATTTTTAGACGAATAATGCGCGATTTTTAGAGAATGTTGAATTTGCCGGGGAATAAAGAATAAATGACTTTGTCTTTGTAGAGGAGTATGTTGAATTCCTCTAAATATTCTGCTCAGAAACAATCGTCTATACTTGACATTGTTCAAGAAGCAACTCCAAATCAAGAAAATGTCATTGAACAAATTCTACAACCTCAAAAATCAATTCCATCAAGAAGATCCACTAAAGAGAGGATAAGTGCAATTTCAAACGATTATATTGTATTTCTCCAAAAATATGAGGATGAGATTGGAGTGACGGAAGTTGATCCAATAAATTTTCGTCAAGCCATGAAAAGTTCTAACTCTCAAAAGTGAATTGATTCCATGAATGAGGAGATAAAGTCTATGAAAGATAACGGCGTATGGAACCTTGTCCAATTGCCTGAAGGTGCGAAGCCCATTGGTTGCAAATGAATATTTAAAACTAAGAGGGATTCAAAGGGCAATGTGGAAAGGTACAAGGCACGTCTTGTTGCTAAAGGCTTCACCTAGAAAGAAGGCATCGATTATACAGAGATTTTCCTCCGATTTCATCAAAAGACTCTTTTAGGACTATAATAGCATTAGTCGGACATTTTGATTTTGAGTTACATCAGATGGATGTCAAGACTGCGTTTCTCAAGGGTGACATTGATGAGATAACTTATATGGTGCAACCAGAAAACTGTGTCTGGTGATGCAAAGTCAATGGTGCCCAAATTAGATGTATGATTTTCTTTACCGACATCCCATCGCCAGTAAAAGACCTAGCTATCCACATCTAAATTTGGAAGATCGAAATCGTGAGATTCAAAAATCAGTTTATTATGAATTAAGGTACGCTTCCACATTCATTTATTTTTCTCAATGATTTGACATGACAGGTGAAGTAGATATATTCATCTACAATTTAGTTCTAACAAAGTTTAGTACAACTTAAGGCATTCCAAATAGATGAAAGTTTGGTTAACTAGATTCAATCTAACTTACTGATCATTTCCAGACAAATTAATAAGGTGCGAGAAATTTTAATCATTCATTAGTATAATAATTACTGTCAATACTATCCTTACGTTACAAATTAAGAAAACATAATATCAAATCTCTTCTATTAGTATATTATTTAAATCTAATAAAAAATATAGTATTTAATGAGAAATTATCATTCCCATTCAAAAAGTAAAAGAAATTTTGTCTCACAATACTCTATCCGTCTCAAAATACTTGTCGCACTTACTAAAAATATCTATCTCAAAATATTTGTTATTTTAAAAATGCAAGATAATTTTTTTTTCATTTTATCTTCTTAAAGACTATAAATATCTCAATTATGACACATACTCAATAAAAAAGATTATATGTTAAGATGGAGTAAACAACAACACAAATATCCCGCCTAATCCCTCCAAATTACTTGTCCACATTACAAAAAAATATTTGTTCAAATTACTTATCAATTTACAAAATCAAGATAGAGTTAATTAAATCGAGACGGATGGAGTATATAATAAGTAAAAAAAGGATAGCCCGATGTACCAAGCTCCCGCTATGCGCAGAATTCAAAAAAGAACCGAATCACAAGAGTTTATTATTTCTACGGCTTGAATCTATGACCTTCTGATCATAGAAGCGGGTGGTAGCATAGCACCAGAGCAAAAACTCCAGCTAATTTTCCAATAGTGGATAATGACACGTGGACATTATTTGTTACAACGTGTCAAGTGGATTACGCTGATGACAACCACACCCGAATATACCCACCGACGGGCAATAAGCTAAGCTGATTTCCACTTTCCCCATTTTCCCGAAAAGTATAAATACCTCTCATTCTAACCCCCTTCATTTTTTTCCTTGCCCTAATAAACCCCCCCCCCCCCTTTCTCTTCAGCCGCAACATGTTTAACCCAACTAAATTCCATAAATCAGCTGAATTCAGCTCTAATTTGTTCAATTTAAAGTTTTTTTTGGGTTGAAAATGATTAGTTTGAGTTTATGTGAGGGTTTTGTTTGGTTAGGTAAGGTAAGGTGATGGAAAGTTTGAAAGGAGGTCCTGTTGTCGTGGAAGTGGATGTGATTAAACTTATGGGATCGGAAAGTTATAGTGCTCGTAAATTGGAGAGGTCGTCTGATGTGATTGGGCCTTCTATTGATAGGATCAGTGGTTCAGTTAGACGAAAAGGTATCCAATTTTTGTTCGGATTTAACTTATTTACCTGTCATTTTAAGTGATTTTTACTCTCCTATTACCATATGCTTTGATTTTACTATTACTGGTTGTTTCCTTTGCTTCGGTCATCGTGTTATTTGTCGTTGCTAATGGTTATTAACTTATTTACCTGTTATTATAAGAGATTTTTACGCTCCTATTACTATATGCTTTGATTTTACTATTATACTGGTTGTTTCCTTTGCTTCGGTTATCGTGTTATTTGTTGTTGCTCCTGTTTATTTGGTATCCTTTTCCTTTTACATATTTGTTCGGTTTTAACTTATTTACCTGTCACTATAAGAGATTTTTACACTATTTGGCCGGACGGTACTGTGGTTTTACCTTATAATAGGTCACCTCCCATGTTTTCTAGGTTTGAATTAAATGACCTGATAGCGTAAAAATCATTTGTGCTGTTAGGGGTCATTTGGTTGCTGGTTAGGAAGAGAGTAATTCATGTATTAAGACTTGCATAGCTAATGCCATGTTTGGTAGCTTTTTAGTTGCTTTGTGTAAAATTTAGCCATGTTTGGTAGCTTTTTAGTTTCTCTGTGTAAAATTTGGTTATTATTATACAATCCCACATAAATAGAACATGTTTAGTAATCAATCAATTTATGTATTATTTTATGCAGGGTAAAAGATGGAACAAAAATCTTGTATAACTAAATCCTAGATAATTAAATCATGTATAACTGATCCCTGCATTTCTAACTTGCATAACTCTAACCAGGAAACAAACAACCCCTTAAGGTGTGTGTGGTATGGAGGAAAACATTAAATGTTTTCCATTTTTTCCATGTTTAGTTGGCCAAAATGTTTTGGAAAACATTAAAACAAGTTCCATAAGTAACATTCCAAGTTCATTGTCTCCCCCCACCACCCAACGCCCCCAATCCCCATCCCTTGACCATCACACCCCCCCAACCCCCGAACTCCTACTCTCCACCTCATCCCACCCCATAGTGTTTTGCTAGATTACATATAAAAGCTCTTGGATAATATTTTTTTGCCTACTTACCAAACACTAGAAAATAAGTAAGAAATCCACTTGTTTTCCAAGAAAATATTTTCCTTCATACCAAACACACCCTTAGTGTTTAAAAGTTTTACACTTTTGGGTTGAATATGGCTGTTTTTTCTCCTTATCAGTAGGAACTGAGAACTTTATCTGTCATTTTGTGATAAAATTTAGCTTTGTCGTAATTACAGTCTAGGAAGGTTAGGTGCAGTGTAAGGTTTTCTGGGTAGGTAAATATTATAAATTACTAATACTGAGACAGCCAAAAAATGGTAGCCTCAAGTTAAGATATTGAAGTTTCTTGAGATGATTTTCACAGTTGATATACCCAGTCTTTGCCCTGCGCAAGCATAACACGCACGAATCGAGAAATGGTCCAATTTTTTAAAAATTTTATGGAGAAGGGTAAAAAAATGCCAGTCTTTATGGGAAAATAATTTGGTGTCTGCTTATTAGATTGCTCTTTCATGATCTGAATGATATTGCTAACTGTTAATAGCTAGATACTGTTAACTATCTCAAAAATAGTCTGGATACCGTCAAGAAATGAATTATGAAGTAACATAGTGTACACGGTTGTGGAAGTTACTAATTGGTCAATTATGTAGTTCATCACATGACAGTTGGAATTACTAATGTAAAGGGTGATTTTCTAGTAAAAAGATGTCATATGTGGGCTTAGAATTGTTTAAATTGTTTCTAATTCTTGGAAACTATTGAGTCAGGAAGCACAAATGCATGTATCTGTTTCGTTTTGGTATTTCTTTTGCAACACTAAAACAGGTAAATGTCCAAAGCTGGAAACGTGTTAAGTTATACTGCTAGTGTTGCGTCCTATTTAACTCGTTTTTTTTCCCAATATGGTTATGTGAGATGTGATTGTGCTGTTAAAACCTCAGAGCTAGCTTTTTGGAGTAAGATGCCCCAGAATGAATTTGCTGGACATCAATCCAGACATCATATCGAGGATGCTTCCGAAGACCTCTGTTTCGGGAAGACAAATACTATTCTTCCACTGACTCTTGGGTTAGAGGCTACACAGTCACATCGGAATTTTGGGAAAGTGGGGAGAAATAGTACTTCTAGTTCTAAGAGATCAAGGATAATGCAGATGGACATTTCTGTAAATAAAACTGGTGAAGATGGAAAAGGCATTTCTACTGAGCTTTCAGCAAATCCTACAAATTGCAAAAATGGAGGTAATACCAATTATGTATGTATGTTCTTCAACATAGTTATTCAGTCTTAACCTTAGTCTGGATATGCATTCCCAGTTGACATTGGAAATGCCTATGGGTCATGTATCTAGGTTTGATTTTCAAATATGTCTCCTTGTGATACTATTTTTTGGTCAAAATCTACTTCATTATTGTACTTCCCTGAAACACCTATGGGTCAAAATCTTGCAACAGAAATCATGTGTCCAGTGTTTTTGGTGCGCACATATTTGGATAGAGCTATCATTCCTCGGCTTTTTCTTTTCCGCTTTTCCTTCAGTAATGTGTTGTCAGGATTCACAGTGGCATGGGACATGGTTTAAATTGTTGTTTCTGAACATCACAACAGTCCTATGATGTCTTATGTTAGTTATGCTAAAAAACTTTAAAGAAAGTAACATATGGTATTAGTTTGAGAAAATAGGATTCCAAAAGTTTCCTTTTTGAGAAGTGACGTTCTTTCTGATTAATTTGGTATTAGATTGAGAAAAAGGCCATTGGATGCTATCCCCACACCATACCTCATTTCCTTTATAGGCTCTCCAAAGATAAATTGTTTCTAATTATAGAAAGGTGTCATTCTTTTTGGGACGGACTAAAAAGGAAAGTGTCATATAAAATGGGACGGAGGAGTAATGAACACCAAGAGAAATTGTACTTTCATTGAGAGAAGGAATTGAAAAAAAACTGCAATTAATATATAATAAATTCATGGCAGTCAAGTTCAAAAACCCCTTTTAAATGTTTGATATGCAAAGATATAGTTTAAGTTTCTATTCTATGTTAACATAATCTTCTTTAGAATATTATTACAATTAATATATTGCTTTACCTGCTATATTTATTCTTTAGTATTGTCTTCAAGACAGAGCTCATGTTTGAGGCACACACCTTAGCATTTTGTTCTTGAACTGAAGTGCTGCCCTAAGCAAATATACTTGCCCAACCTGCTTTACATCTAGTTTTAGGCTTACGCGCGTCAAAGGTGCACCTTTAAGAACACTGCTATATAAAAGTATTATAGTGAGATGTAACTTAGTCTAGCCTTCCTCTGCCTTGGATCATACCTTTTATAATGAAAGAAAGACTACATGTCCTTTTCCCTTTCTTTTTTCATGTAGAAGATCCAACAGAGATTAATATCACTTGCATCTAAAATACAAGTATATTTTAGACGAAGCTCATAATTAGTAGTCAGGAGCTTGCTCCCAGTTGCTGAATTTTTCCCTACGTTACATGCCTCTCATTCTCGTAAGCCTTTTGAAGAGCTTTTTGGATAAGGTCGCTTTTGATGTCAGTACAGATTGGATCATCTCAACAGACTAACACTAATAAAATCCTTTTGTGGATAGAATCTCGAATTCTGATGCACCAGGAAAGACTTCTTAAATACATTATCAAATGGGAAACATCATAAATGGAAACCTGTAAAGGTTGAATGAGGAATCCACCCTGCAATCTAGTTTTCATTGTGTTTTCTTTAGGAGCAGCTTCAATTGCAGATAGCGAATGTGTTGAGTTGCTATATATGCTGCTCTACCAATTTAGACTATGTTGATGCTAATTTTTTATCTTCGATGACATTCAAGCTAAATTGCTTTTTATTTCCAACTAGTATCTGTGGTTGGTGTGTTACCTACTGACTCGCTTCTGACCTTTCTAGGAAGCGCATTGCTGATCAATTGGCTATGATATGTTGCTGATATAGGAATATGGTTGAACCGCAAGAATAGAAACTGCATTACTTGTTTAAAGAATCTTAAAATGTAATTGAAGTATGGCTTGTTCAAACGCTTCATGTGCTATAAGAAATATGATTCGGATGATTGTCTGATTTTGCTTAACCTTTTAAAAACGTCACAACCAACCCAATGAGTTTGGACAAAGTATAGTACAAATTAAGCAATTTTCCTTCTTTTATTAATAAGATACTAAAAGATGGATATTAAAAAAGTGATGGTATTAAATGATAAAGGTAGAGAGACGAGGCCATTATCCCCCAAGCTTTAACCGTGCGCCAACCAATCTTTGGAGATTTTTTGGTTATCAAAAAAGAAAACGATCAACGAAGTTTTTTGAAGAATACATGCCAGATCTCATTGGGGGACCTCCTGTCTGTACTCCGTTTAATTGCTCCCCAATTACAAGTTGATCAAATATGCAGCAGGGACCTGCTTTAATATTCTGTATAGCATTTAATATGTACATAGATTTGCATGCTATTAACCCTTGAATGGGCTGGTTAATAATTTTCTGTTCAGCTTTTATTCATTTTGTTCCTATTCTTTATGTGATGGAGATATGTCTGAACTATTCTATTTTTATAAGCATCATTGAATTAATTGTCTGTGGTATGTTTCTCAATTGCATAGCTATTTTTAAGTTTCTGTTTCAATTGTGCTGGTGACATGATTTGTTTTAGTAATCTGTTCTTATTTTGTCAGAGAGGACTCAAATGCTTAAGCAAAGGCAGAATTCTAGTGGCAAGCGAAGTGATAAAAGAAATGGCAAAGTTATCAAAAGTAATTTCTCTTTAAAGAGCTTGGTTGGCTTCGGTTCTGCTGCTGGAGGAAGAAACTTTCTTGGTATTTATTGTTCCATCGCATCCAAACACTTGTAAAAAAAACGAAGTCAGTGTTCCTGTTTAGTCTTTAGTACAAGATTTACGACCGATAAACTTTATTTTCCTTTTTAAGTATTCTAAACCTGCATCATCCCAGTACTTAACTATGATAAATAAAAATCAAACTATATTTTTCAACCTTCCCTTTTTGCCACTTTCACATGGCTCCCGCCCTTTCCTTTTCCAAATTCTTATGCTAGTGTCATTTGATGGTGCACTTTTCTTTCCCTTTAGAATGCTTAACAATTGAAAATCACTGTTAACTGCAGTTGTTAAATTTACTTTAAAAAAGAAAAAGAAACTACAGTTGTTCTTCCCACATCATCTCCTTTCTTCTCGAATTCGTATTTCAGACATGGTAAATTGTATAGTTACCATGTGTTTTTGTTACTGAGAGCTTGTGTATGAGCTGTAAAATTATGGGCTTTGACATGTAAAACAATTTTATCCGAAATCAGTGCGCTCAATTCTTTTCCATCATCTGCAAGTCCTTCAATTCAAATGCTAGAGTTTCCTCCATGAAATTTCACTTTCCAGTTTCCAACCAGGTGAATAGTTTTTTCATTGGTCTACTGATTTTTCACGAGGTTCTCACTGTACTATTAACTGAGTCAGGATATGGTTGGTTCACTTTGTCATTCTTCATGATTAAGTACCAAAAGATGTAAAAACTACATTTGATGCAAATTTACTTGATAGTCTTTGTCAACTAAATCTTATGAAATACTTTTTGCAGATACATGTGTTTACCATGTTTTTCTTAAGGAGATATATAGAGCTAAGCACAATTGGTATGATCAGTGCATGCAAATCACCATGTCAATGAAGACTAAATTACTACCTTATCCAGAAAAAGATGAAGGCTTAAGTTACTTATAACTTTAATTTGAATCAACAGCTAATTTAGCAGTCATTTCTGTACGAAATATCTCAGCCAAAACCTGCAAGTCTCAAGTCACTGCAATTTGTTTGTACCAGATGTAATTTTATAGAAGATATTGTGACTACCTAGCCAACTGAAAAGTTGCACTTTCACACTAGCACATAGTGTGATACTTGTTTTATGCAGCTTTTGGACTCAGAATTATCTGGGTAAGACATAGGAATCCATCTGAACAGTCCATACAATTGACCTTGCATTCAGTAAAGTATGTCCACACTAGCTTTTGCTGTACCCTGACATTTGTTTCTTGATTTTTACATATAGTCATAAAATATATTGTCACTAGCTTTTGCTTTACCCTGGAACTTATCCGCCTGATCGATACATTCTTTGGTTATTCTTGGTCTTAAGCATTTACCAATGTGTTATACCATAAATGTTCTGAGAAAATAACAAGGGATATCTGATTCAGGAATGTATGGCTTGAAATCTGATGGCATGGATGTCACAAAAGATGTAGATGATCTGCCCTTGAGGGAACTACTTGATGGCAGTTATAAGTGCGCACCTTTTCCCAAAGATAAGAGAAACAAAGCTTCAACATCAAATGACAGTCTCATGCAGTTGGTTAGAGATGCTAACTCCATGCTTCGACTTCAGAAGTCTGTACAGACGCAGAATTGTTCTAATGTTGATAGCAAGCTCTCTTGTGTCCATTCTTATACCAGCTCTTCTTCAGCAAGTCGAAATGATGGAGACAAGGGAGAGACCAGGATTGATAATCCGTCTTCTTCTGATCAGGTGAGGTTTACAGGTTATTTGTTACTGAAACTGAATCTTGACAGCCCACTTGGTCAAGCAAGTCTGCTTTGTGTCCTAACAGTATTACTCCCTTCGTCGTAAAAGGAATTGTTGATTTTGAACTTTTAACTACAAGGTCAAACCATCTAATTTAGGTATGCATTTGGACGTCAGTTACTTTTTAAGTAAAATCACATATTAGAAACTTCGCAAACGTACTACAATTTACAATAAATTGCAACTAAAATTACCAAAATAATATTTGAGAAAATTGTAGCCAAAGAAAAAACCGACTCTTTCGAATACCAATGCCATGTAAAACGGGTTCACAAGGTAAAACAAGATAATGTCAGTATCTGCAAAAAGCTCATGATTTGCGTTATTTTTTTCTTTTTCTTCTCAATACAGGAATACAGTCATTCTCCATCATATACACCGAAGGATGTGTTGGAGCGCCTTGCGCTCACTCCATCCAAAGATTTGGATTCTTTACTTATGGACACAGTCAAGGCTGCATCTTCAAGAAATAATGGTGATCTTCGCCTAAGCAAGCCATCATCTCAGCGAAATGGCTTGCCTCCTTTTCCTTGGTCACACACGTGCTCTGGGAATCCTAAAACTGTTCCTGATTCAGCTAAACTATCTACAAGTAAGATGGTTTGCCAAGGCAGATGGGTAAGAGTGGAAAACACTCCGACTCCTCTGAAAGGTTCTACTGGTTTCCTTGTGGAATTGCAATCACTCACTGACAATCACAAAGTAGTTCCAACAGGAGTTCAAGTGTCTGGACCTTCAAAAAATGAAAATGCTTCATCAAACCGTGATAGCTTTACTGTATGTGAAAGAATTTCATCATCAATTGCAGCCAGCAACACTTCTGAAGTTCCACCAGGTAAATTTCTCAGGGGCTTGAGTAGAGGAGTTGCTGCATTTTTTGAATGAATTATGTGGTTTTGTGCTTAGGGCATTCCACTAGAGGGATAATGTGTAAATTTCCCCTGTGTTGCATGTTCTCTTGCTTTCTGATTGGTGACACGTATTTGTATTTCCATAAGATTGTGCTTACATGTGGAACCTGTAGGCACTAACCAAAGAGTTTATTTTGAAGTCTATCCGTCTCAAGTTCCTAGAACGATTATAGTTTATCTGCCACTGTTGTGGACAAAGGCTTCATATGATCAATCTGTATTCTGAGTTTCTATGGAATATCCATCACGTTACATTCTTTAAGTTTCTCTATGGTTGCTCGCTAAGTTGCTCGGACTCTTCACTTTCGATGTCGCACCCGTGTCGACACGACGGGAGGTATGGGTGTGGGAGCCGTACCCGATCTGGTCAACCGATTTTGGATACTTTGACCAAAATCAACGGATAAATTCCGGACAGATTCAATGATTTCCGTAATCAAAACAAAAGCTAAGGCCAAATTGAAGAAAACGGAATACCTTGTACGTAGAAATTTTTATGTCACTCCTTTTCCTTTTATCTACCTCTTGATCAATATTTTCTCCTCAAGTTTTCCACATAATATCTCATAATTAATGTTTTCTAACTCTAATTTTAGATATTTGAATTATTTTTAGTCGAATCCACGCACCTGTCCGTATCCCCGAATCTTAAAATTTAGATCATGAAGGATTGGACCTCTAGATACGCACCCGAGTCCTTCGATTGCTAGTTTATTTAGGTTGCCTAGCATCGTGTTAGAAGAGTATTAGATCTTGACAAAATCATACTGTATGATATCAAGAAATTTACAGTACATTACATGCATTGATGCACATTCTCCATTTAGCTTCCAAGAAGTTTTAGATCTTGACAAAACTATATTTCGCGTGCGTTGTGCTAGACGTTTTTATCCTTAGAAAGCTCATCTTATATCTGACGGTAGTTTGCTGAATCTCCTCCAGGGATATTGGTTGCTGCCGAGACGCTTTGCGAGATTGCTACACATTCGTTAAAGCAGAACACTGAAGTAGCAACCAAATTGCTGAAGAAACCTTCTCAGAAGGGCATGAGAGCATGTAAGTTGACTGAGAAAACTGAAAATCAATTCATAGCACCAAAACCAGTGGTGGGATCAAATAATCTGGTTGAAACTGCTGATGGGATACTTCCATCGAAGAAGCTTCGTCTTTCAGTCAACTTTAGAAAACCTGATAGGAAAGGACCGATACCTTGTTCAGCTGAATCAATAAGATCAACTCCTGTCAAATCATTTAGGGACTCGGAAGGTTTCAATTCCAGCTTTGTACATAAACCATGTATGATAGCCTCGTACTCAAGGGTGATGGATAAGGCTTGTAGTAGTAGTGACCAGAAGCTGAGGAAGGTACCCAATGGAGTGGAGCCAAGGAGATGACAGAATGTTGGACTGAGCTCATTATGTAGTGGATCAGACAAGAACCCTTTACTGTTGCATTTGTCTAATCCTTCTAACTGCTGTTAACCATGCAAAATATGGTAGGATTTGTACAGCCTGTCACATGGAAGAAATGAATGTTGTAATCTTATGCTGGGTTGAGTTTAGGGTTTAGGGGGGGGGGGGGAATAATTGTGCTTGTACCATTACTTGTAATATGGATGCCAGAATACATAGAGATGCTTTCGGCTTTGCCTCGGTGTACATCATTGATGAGGCAGTAGTAGAAGAGTTTTCTCTTTAGCCTCTGGTATTCCGGACATTCCTCACGTGTGTGTAAATGTATTTATTATGTAATGTCTATGCTCAGGACATTTTCATACTCATATTGTGCTTCTTGTAGATGCTTATAGCTTATCTTATATTATCTCCTCTGATTTTTTATTTTGGTAATGGTTGGTACTGGAAATGGGTTGTCCCAAAGATTCGACTCTTTGCTTGTGGATAATATATATGCTTAGATGATGATTACATTTTGCTTAAACCCCTTAGTTTTACCTTCTAATGATCGTTGTATTCGAGCTTTGTGAAAAAGCAAACCAAGTTCCAGATTCAATTATGTACTTTCTTTCACTCGGCCTCATAATGCTGGTTGACAAAAAATTATATGATTGTTCTTTTACTACAACTGCCTGCTCGTAATGACCCTTGGAAATTCACATTCAGGATTTTAACTTTGTTGGTATAGAATACCATTTGCATTCGTATTTTTGTGCTCGTGCATATTCAGTACAAATATAATTTTAAAATACAACATACCTAGTGTAACTATAATCTCATGAGTGGGGTCTGGGGAAGGGGAGGGTGGAGTGTACGCAGATCTTACCCTTATCGAGAGACTGTTTTTGATAGACCATAAAAATATTTTCAACTTAAATAATGTAGAAAGCGCGATCAATTACTGTAGTTGTAAACAAAAAGACATGATTCTAGATTATAAGAATTAGATTGTAGATACATTAAAAATATGCTACGCTCGCTTATTAGTGGTCGAAGTGTAGTACCAAGAAATACGATCTCTCAAATCTCAATATCCAATCACCCATAATGTACTTGAATGTGGGATTACACTGGGTAGTGGGTATGTTGTTGTTGATAATGCACTTGAAATCGCCCAAAAATGAGTCTAAGGAAAGGCAAATTTACTTTAAATCGCCCAAAAGAGGTTGACAAAACCGTGTGCATTGCCGGAGTCGAACCCAGGTCTATTTTGCTTGGAAGGCATTATCCTAACCGTGGACTACAAACGCTTGTTGTTTCTCAAAACTCACATTTAATAAATCTAGCCATGCGGAAGAACTATGGCACATAGATTGCTGACTCTCAAAGCTTATGAGCTTATAGGCTATAGCAATTGAATTAATGGAAGAACTATGGCACATAGGTTGCTGATTCTATTGCTGGATCCAATTCACTGACCCCTACACTCATCTTATGTACCGTTGTCTTTGTCAGATCAATAGCAGGCTAGTGACCTGGAGAACTTTCTTTGCTTCTAACTATTGCACCATTGAAAGAGTGCGACTAATACCCTGTAAAACAACGGACCTTAAGTCTAACTCAACTACAAAAGCTAATTTCTGAGGTGAGAAATGACCAAAATCATATAAGGGGTCAACAACTCATTTTCTCTATCAACGCGAGATACTTAATTAACACACATATACCTAACATTATTCATTAAGGAGTTGTTTGGTTGTTAGTTAGAGTTATGCATGTATTAATAATGTAGGGATTAGTTATGAATAGTTTGGTTATCATGTATTAGTTATTCCATCTTCTGTCATGCATAAAACAATACATAATTGACTCATACATATACAATACATGTTGCCTAACTCAACTCCAAAAGCTAGCTTGTAGGGTGAGGATTGTCCAAGTCCATATAAGGAATCCATGTTCCCATTCCATTTCCGATGTGGGACTCTTAACAGTTTTAGTTATGTGGGATTTATAAAATGTTAATCAAACACCGTACTTGGTGTGCTGACTTTTACACAAAGCAACTAAAAAGCTATCTAACATAGTACTAACTATACCAATTTTAATACATGAATAATTCTCTTCCTAACCCGTAACCACACAACCCCTAAGTTGTGGCCTTTGTGGAATATGAATATAGTTCCGGGTATACTTTTCACTTTCTGTTTGATAATTGTTTCCACAAATGAGTTGGAGAACAACTACATGAGGAACTAGTACTCCAACTTCTCAATTGAATGATCAAATTTTACAACTTCAGCCTTACGGATGTATAACAAGAAAGGATAGATCACCTAAGACAAGTATGTCCTAAACTAAAATAGCTTAAAGTTTGATGCATACAGGTAGCTGATAGTATTAATCCTATTGTCTTTCCAAACTGAGAATTACGAGAAAATGGCTTCACTTATGATAAAAAAAAATAGCAACAAGAAAGATTGCTAAGTCTTCATACATTGAATTCTTGTAAAAAAAAAAGTGATAATTACAGCTCGAAGAGATGAACAGGGTAAAATGCCAAGAAAGATTTTACCAATGAAGGGCCCTTGAATTTTCTGGCAAGTCAATCTTCAACCATCTGCTGTGAACTATTTGCATATAAGTTATCATAATACTGTTGCACTACCAGCACTGATGCTGTTGTCGAGAATTCCGGTGAAGTCAACAAACTCCCACCCTAGTTCAGGACAATCAATCCTCTGGCTCAATGCAAGAGCTACAACACTATTAGGAGTTCGACCAACCAGAAACAAACTGCACCGACTGTAATCACGTAGGATAGTAATTGTTTCCGACACATCTCTAACATTCTTCTCTTCATATTTAACAGAACTGTCTTCTGATATACTCGTTCTGAAAGCAGCAAGAAACTCCTCATCAGCAGAGACTAATGTCGCAGCAGGAGTATCTTCTGTATCTATTCTTACTATCTCTTCTGAGGAATCCGACTCCACTAGGAAGCGAATGACGGTTAGTTCTACTCCTGGATGCTCAGCCATACGAGCCCCATATGAAAGTGCTTCACGATCATCATGGCCCCCAAAAAAGAGAACGGTAATTGAAAATGAAACGTTACTTCCAGATATCTGAGCACTACCACCAAGGCCACGGTCAACAAATATCCCCACTGAACATGAAGCATGTTCAAGAACCCTTTTGTTAACCAAATGAAATGAAAGAAATAATCTCATTGATTATTTTCATTGATTGAATAGATATATATATAAGTTACATATTTCCATAATAGGAAAATCATTTTTCTATTCTACTTCTAAATCCTTATTCTACCATAATTCTAACTATACAATTATGGTAGGTGTATAACACTAATTAATGTATCATTTTCATTACAATATACTACCAATATATATACCATATATACTGTCGCGCCCGTTTTTCGACCTTGCTCGGGTCAAAGCGGAGCGCGGACGTGTTCGGTGATTCCTGGGTAAGAAGGGTTGAGGAGTCGCCACCTAATTATTTTTTACGGTGAATTAGGACACCTAAATTTCAAACTAAATGCTACAATGTAACTCCAATTTTAAGGTCTGCGAAACTAGTGAGATTTTAGGTAAGGGTTCTTTATTATCCTAAAGGGAAGGGGTTAGGCATCCTTTAAGATCCGCTAACTTGCGGTTATCCGGTCAAACTCAGGTTAATTATTGCAAGAAAAATGCATGTTTGATATATGAAGTTAAAGATGTTTGCAAATAATTAGTAAATGATGCATTTTTTTTTAAAAAGAAAGATACATGTAGAGGAAAAATATGCATTTGTATGGTATTTAAAGAGAAATACATGTAGAGTTGGAAAAAATATGCATTTGTCAATCGAGAGTAGAAACAAAATTATTTATAACGCCAAAGGAGCGAATCTTTCGAAAATCATCGAGTTGCAAAAATAATAATAAAAGGATAAACTTATTCGGTATGATTAATAAAGCAAATAAAAAATGACAAAAGTTGTTTTGAAAATCTTGAATACGCGTGACGAGCCTAAAATAAATAAACTAGCGAAGGATTTCTAAGTTTGAATTCAACCGAGCCTACAAATAAATAAGCTAGCGACGTGTTTCAAATCTTAAACTAACCTATGAATTAATCCTAAGTTTGCCTATTCTAAGCATTTCAATAATTACATAAGTGCGATAAATAATATTACAATACAAAGCGGGATAAAAGCTGAATTAAAAAAAATAAATAAACTCCGAGGAATAATCTGCCTTTATTTACTTTAATCCCTGCAAGCTGTCAAGAACAAACGGTTAGAAACAGTTAAATACAAATAACTTCATATCCGTATTCAAAACAGTGAATGTTTTGATGACGGAGGGCTCAGACTTAAATTTTGAAAAGAACATTCCAATCACGCTGCGGGTCGCAAACATATGACTAATGTGGTTATTTTGATTGCCTCGCCTACTAAACGTGTTGGTCTCTCGGGTGAAATAGAAAAGATCACTATAATCACGTCGTGGCTGCGAATATATAACTTGTTGGTTATTTTAGTCACCTCGCCTACTAAACATGTTGATCTCGGATGAAATAAAGGTTTAAGTCTTCATCATTGCCCGAAGTTATATTTTTTCCGTCTTTACAAGCTGTGGAGGCCTCAAAATCGACGGATATTTTTCATCGGCCGGTGTAGTATCGTGTTCAAATCAAGAAATTAAAATGAAACAAGAAATGAAAGCAGCAGACGGTGAAACAAGATGGCGTAAAATAATTTCCGAAAAGACGCGGTGTTTAGTTTAAAACAAGAAAAACAAGAAACGGATATTTGAATGTCAAAACGAGTGGACTGAAACAGAAAGCAATGTCTGAAAGGTGCGGTGTTTATTTTAAAACAAGAAATGATAAAAACAGTAAAATAGTAATCAAGCCTGGCAAAGAATCAAAACAGAAAACAAGCATTATCGATCAAGTTTTCAGCCAAGAAACAATGACAAATGGGTTTAAAAATAACGCAGATGAGGGTCGAAACGCAGAAGCGATGGGATGTCCGAACAAATTTAAAGTAGCGTGCTTTTAGCCAAGAAAACAACAAGAATTGTGCTAAAAGTACAGCAGTTGATAAGACATCAAATGAGCTCAAAATGCAAAGAAAATATTTCCGAAAGAAGTGTAAATGGTCCAGATTGCAGAAATGTGCGCGCGCAAACGCAATGAGAATAGTGCGATAATTAGCCCAAGTGTTGCGACAAGAATCGCGGACTCAATCGGCACCAAAATGCGACAAAACCCATAACCAGAACTATTTAAAGATGACATATATCCAGAATCTCAAGGTGCAGCTGGATACCACAACTATTGGTAGCACAGCAAAGATATAAAGGGGAAGGTAAACTTAAAGACCAGTCACTCTAAACTTCGAATTTGAAAGATAAGAAGACCAAGGGGGCTACCACCATTCATTTCCGATGCCGCAACAAGATTCAAAAGGCTTCTTGAACCTTAGGCATGGCAGGCTATCGAAGAAGGCTAAACCCAACCCGAAGCTTGTCTTCGCTTTCAACCAGCATAATAAGATAATAGGACAGTTCTGACAAGGCAACTATGAAAGAAAACATTCGGCAATAAACATAGAATGCAGACATGGGCAGTAATATAACACGACACAAACTGGTTCAAATACGCGCGAAATGCTAATACATATATCATTCATCAAGTTAGTAAACATAGCATGATATAAGATAACTTAAAAGATTTACATGATGTTATGGAGGCACTTAACACCTAATCATATAGGGGAAATGCATGACCAATTCAGTAGGCATTAATAGGATAAAAGAATGAGCCAAATAACCATTTAGGGGAACTGGAGAATACCAACATGGGAAAGAGACAAGACACATATCATAACTAACTAGCATGCTTAATGGCTTACGATATATCACCTGCCATCATATTTCAAATAGAAACATATCCAGAACATGTTAAACTAGGCACAAGACCTTGTCAGGAACATGCCATGTTTCAATACTGCTCAATTTATGTCCAGTTTTATTCATAAACCAACAGACATACATAAGAGCTGATATACATATAATATTTGGAGTAATAGGATATGCTTGAAGGTATACAAAGATATACAACTTTGACATACACCTTGTGTATACTGAAATTTATATACCCTGTATATTTTGAAGTATATCATCATGGGTTCAGCAAATGAAAAAAAAAAGACTAACGTGAGCAAGTTCATGCATCAATAAGAGAAAGGAAAATATAGTGATATCCCACATGATTTAAAGCAAACAATATTAAGCCAAACAGACTCCATAAGCATGTTCAGACTTAAATTTAAACAAGAAATAACCAAAACAGGGTACACTAACATGTAAAGGACTAAGACACATACACTAGACTAACTAGCATGCTTCATGGTCTCCTAAATTTACACACAAACCAACAGAGAAAGTTCAATTTTTCAGATATTTAAAAGACATAGAAGGAAGAATCGACAAGAGCAACACATATCTAGGCTTTCTAACACACCACATATCTATAAAACTGAAAATAGGCATGCTCGTATGAACAGATTCACAATAGTGCAAAGCACTAATGCAAATGTCATTCAAACAAACTCAAAAGGTAGGGCATGATACAAGATAATTTTGGAGGTGTGATATACTAATATGGAAGCCTTTTTAACACTTAAACAGGTAAGGCAAGTGTGTAATCAGTTCAGTAGACTCAGCAAGATAAGTGTGATTCAACATTCGAATCCAATATGATCACACAATGTCCATAAATCAACACACACACAAAGCCTCTTATCATATTAAATATAAATCTAATAATACAAGCAAAGCATTTCTGAACATTAATAAGCCAATTAACGCATTGATGAAAAAATGACTATCTTATCACATAATCAACAACAAAAACACACAACAATACAGAAAATACACTGAGAGAAATTTGTTTTACTGACCTTCTCCGGGCAGCGAACCGAGGCGTGTTTCGAATCGTCGACACGCTCGGAGAAGTTTGGAATTCAGATTTTTTTTTTGGATTTTTGATCACCGAATTCTGAATTTATAATTCTGAAAAGAATTCTGTTTCTGAAAATTTTGACCCGACCTGGAACTGACCCGGCCCGGCAATGACCCGACCCGGACTGACGACCCGACCCGAATCGAACAGAAACAAAAAAAATCAGATATTTTGAGGGTGAAATTTAGGGAAAAGAAAAAGAGTATTTTTCGGATTTTTGACCCAACCCAAAATGTGAAGAACAAAGGGATTTTCGGATTGAAATTAAGAACCAAAAGGAGTATTTTATAACAAGAAAATTAAGAACAAATCGACCCCTTTTTTTGTGTTTTTCTTTGGACCCGAAAAGAACTCCAAAAAATCCTCCCAAAATCCTTCCCCTTTTTCCAACATAGAACAAAATGGGGTATTTATAGATATCAACCCCAACGTTCAACTCGTCGAAGTTGAGTTTGAAATTCGAATTAAAGGCAAAGATTTCTGAATTTTGGAAGTGGATTTTGGGGGATATGGGCGTGGGTCGAAGTGACGGGAGGGGTGTGGTGGTGTCAGCGTAACAGATGGGGTTGGTGGTGAGGTGACGGGAGAGGCAGGGTGTGGGTGTGGCGGCCGGTCGATTGAGAGAAGGGTAGGGTTCGTTTTTTTTGTTTTGTTTTTGTTTTGGGTTTTGGGGTTTAAAGGGGGGAAGATGGGTGATGGGTCGGGTAAGTTGGGCCGACGGGTTGGTCGAGTGGGCTGCGGGTTGGGGGGAATTGTTTAGGGACTTTGGGCTTGTGGGAATTGTTTTTGGGTTTTGTTGGCCGGTTGGGCTTGGGAATTGGGGGAAATAAAGGGGAAGGGAATAAGGGGAATTTGGTTTGGGCTTGTTTGTTTGGGTAGAATTTGTATTGGGTTGGGAAAATGAAATGGGTTAGAAATTGTTTTGGGTTATGAAATGAAAAATGGGTTATGAATTTAAAAATATATAAGAGGGGCTTAATATTAAAACATATTTATATATTTTTTGTAAAAGATGTGAATCATTTAAAATAACGTAACGATGTGATAATAATAAAAAATATAATATTTGCGAAATGTTTAAAAATAAAAAAAAAGTAAATGCGATTTAATTTTGCGAGAATAAAATAACATAGAATTTTTTGGATAAAACTTATGATTGTGATAAAAATGCAAATGACAGTAAAAATGCGAATAATAATAATAATAAGAGAATACTATATATATATATATACCTATATTTTAAAATTGTTTTAAAAGTGTCAAAAATATTAAAAATTACGAATAAAATCATAAAAGATGGGACAAAATTGGGTGTCAACAGATGCCCCTCTTTGGACGGAGACGATGAAAGAGTTTTCGGCCAAAGAAGTTGACCGAGTAGCCAATTTTGTCCTGATCATCGGGACTGCATGGTAAGAAATAGAATCCAGAGGGGTATAGAAGTTGCAAAAGATAGTGCACATTCAAGAAACAATGCCCCAGTGTCGACTTAGGATGACACTGGTCGCAGATGCGAGAAACTAATGGGAAAAGCGGATCGACGTTCGAAGTAGGTCGTTGACCAATTTGCATCGGTTCGTCGTAAGAGATAGTTCCACGCTGTGATGAAATTCCTGCAAATTTAAAACTCCTGCAAACTAAAGCTTAAGATATAATTAGTGTATAACTGCTGAGAAAAATTGTAGAGAAATAACTTGGAAATACCCGCATTAGGAGGTGGGCGCCTGACTGAAATTAAAATACCCTCATTATAAGGTGGGCGCCTGACTGAAATTAAAATACCCGCATTATGAGGTGGGCGCCTGACTGAAATTAAAATACCCGCATTATGAGGTGGGCGCCTGAAATGACGTTATTGTAATCTTTGTTTCTTTGTAAAAGATAAAGTTGTCTTTGAAGACGTCGTTGTAATCTTTGTTGGCGTCATTGTAATCTTTGTAAAAATAAATGTTGTCTTTGAAGACGTCGTTGTAATCTTTGTTGACGTCATTGTAATCTTTGTAAAATAAATGTTGTCTTTGAAGACGTCGTTGTAATGCCGCTGATGCCATTGTAATCTTTGTAAAAATAAATGTTGTCTTTGAAGACGTCGTTATGCTGTTGATGTCATTGTAATCTTTGTAAAAATAAATGTTGTGCGTAAGACGCCGCTGCGTAGGCGTGTTGTTGATGACGCCGTTGTATGAGCTGCGTTCTTGCGACATCATTGTAATGCCGTTGATGTCGTTGTAAGAATGTAAAAGATAGTTGTTTTGCAGAAGACGCCATTGCGTAGGCGTGTTGTTCATGACGCCGTTGTATGGGCGCGTTGTTCATGACGCCGTTGTATGGGCGTGTTGCTGATGACATCATTGTAATGTTGTTGATGTCGTTGTAATGCTGTAAAAATAAATGTTGTGCAGAAGACGCCGTTGCGTAGGCGTGTTGTTGATGACGCCGTTGTATGGGCGCGTTGCTGATGACATCATTGTAATGTCGTTGATGTCGTTGTAAGAATGTAAAAGAGAGTTGTTTTGCAGAAGACACCATTGCGTAGGCGTGTTGTTCATGACACCGTTGTATAGGCGCGTTGCTGACGACATCATTGTAATGTTGTTGATGTCGTTGTTGTAAGAATGTAACGCTAGGGTCGTCGTTGTATCGACGTGTTGTGTTGAAAACGTCATTGTGATGACGTTGTTGCAAGAATGTAATGCTGTTTGTTGTAAGAGATAGGCGTTGCGCTGAAGACGTCGTTGAAATGTTGTTGACGTCGTTGTAATGTTGTAAAAAAGCTGGCGTGCTGCCGTAACGTCGTGGACGTTGTTGTAATGTAGTTTTGCTGTAGAAGGTAGATGTTGAGCTGAAGGCGTCATTGTAATGTTGTTGACGTCATTGTAATGCTGTAAAAAATAGATGCCGTATTGCCGTAACGTCGTGGACGTTGTTGTAATGCTGTTGAAGATAGTTGATGTGCTGCAGTAACGTCAATGACGTTGTTGTAATGCTGTAAAAGATAGCTGCTGCGTTGAAGACGTCATTATAATGTTGTTGATGTCGTTGTAATGCTGTAAAAGATATTTGTTGTGCTGTAGTAACGTCAATGACGTTGTTGTAATGCCATAAAAGATAGATGCTGCGTTGAAGACGTCATTGTAATGTTGTTGACGTCGTTGAGATGCGGTAAAAGATAGTTGTTGCATTGCCGTAAAGATAGTCATTGTTTTGAAGACGTCATTGTAATCTTTGTTGGCGCCGTTGAGATCTTGTAAAGATAGTTGTTGTGTTGCCGTAAAAGATAGTTGCTTTGCGTTGTCGTAAAGATAGTCGCTGCAACAAGACGTCATTGTAATGTCGCTGACGCCGTTGAGATGCGGTAAAAGATAGTTCTTTGCGTTGAAGACGTCATTGTAATGCGTTGACGTCGTCGTAAAGTCGTAAAAATGATTGTCGTGCTGCCATAACGTCGATGACGTTATTGTAATGTTGTCTTGTTGTAAGAGATGTAAGTGACGTCCTTGCCGTCAGTTTGCTGTAATAGGGTTCCACGTTGTGTTGAATCTTCTGCTGATCCAAACTCATGTGAATTGAAATGTCGTCCTGGCACGGGCGAAAATGTGATGCGACGTCTTTGCCGTCGGGTTTGCCTTGTTGTCGTTCTTTGTGATTCGAAATAACATCTTTGTGCAGACCTAATAGTCGGGACCCTGTAGGTCAAGATGATGTCTTCGTATAAATGCAGAACAAGAACGTAATCCTTGTAGTGAGTTGTGGTGCCGAAATTCTTTGGGGAATTGATCATAACTGATGTGGCTTCCCTGCTTTTTCAACCTGAAGAACCTGTATTCAAAGAAAATTTGTGAGTTTGGGGAGGGGCGGTTGGTTCGCGTTGACTTGGTAGCTTTGGCTCTTGATAGCTGCATGTCCTGCTGATTCGGACCTGTAGCCCCTGTCTGGTTCCTAGTCTTGGCTAACCGTTAATGAAAACATTTGTTGAAAATAATTTATTTATAAGAAAGTATGCTTATCATTAAAAAGTTCTTGTCGAACTCTAATGAAAATATTTGTTGAAAATAATTTGCTTATAAGAAAGTATGCATATATATAAATGTCTGTCGAGCGGTGACATGCGGTGAAACAAAACAAACGTCTTATCCAAAATCCTTCTTCTGGCTGAAGACTTAGTTTGCCGATGTTTTTCCATGTTTATCGGCGTCTTCTTGCGGTGATCTCTTAAAAAAAATGCCCCAGTTTTTGATATGTGAGGATGCTGAACTTTCAACTGGACCAGGCCGAGTCTTGTATGGGTTGCTTGCCTGTCCTATCAGGGTGATCAGATGGGTGTATTTTGTCATATGTTAGATAAAGGAGAAAATATTTCCTAATGGTGGGATCGAAGCCGATTTAGGCCGCCTACGTATCCCCATGAGGGAATCAGGTCATGACGTAGTTCATTACAAGCAAGGAGATTTGTAAGGGTTTTCTAAAAGTGGGACCGAAGCCGATGTGGCCGCCTACGTATCCCGCCGAGGGAATCAGGTCATAACGTAGTTCAGGTCCACGAAAAAATCCTAAATGTAGTATCTTTTCACCGCATCTGCGTTGATAGCTTTTGGCCAAACTTCGTCGTCCATTTCAGCTAGGATTAGTGTTCTTCCAGTCAGCATTTGGTGAACCGTGTAAGGCCCTTGCCAATTCAAACTTTTCTTTGGCTTCATCCTGGTGTAGGGATATGCGTTTTGACACCAATTGCCCCGGTTAAAAATCTTTGGCCAATCTATTCCGATAAAGTTTCCCCGGACAAACTGTGTTCATCAGTCTTTCCGTACATGATTTTGTATCTACTTGGCTGCGGAAGATATAACATTGCCCCAGTAGAAGTCCTGATTGTAGTGCGGTAGCCCAAGAGTACAAAGGGGAAATGACATGAGCCAATGCTTGTATTTATCAATCATATTGATGTTTTGATCCATATCCGACTTTGGTTTATTCTGAAAAATGCCCCAATTCTTCCGACTGTGAATCTTCCTTATATTCTTCGAAGTCTTGCTCGTTGTTTAAGACTTTGTTTGCTTGTTTCATTATATGTCACATATTGCCGACAAATTAGTTTGCATGATGAAAAAAGAAAGGAAAATTATTAAACAAAGCAGATTTTAAAATAGCAAAAGCAATGCAGATTTGTCATTTTAAGCTTTCAAAAGGTGGAGGCAAAATACATTAAACTGCATAAAATGCGGTTCAGGCCTCAATTTAAATCGCATTTTTTCATTAAGTACTAATACAATTTGGGTAGACATGATTGGGAAATAAAAGATGGGGTGCTCCGCCAGTTTTAGTCAACACGAATCAACCTTTGGGGAAATAAATAAGGCAAAATGAAACTCCTGAAAAATGAAGAAAACCAAATTAGTATAAGGTGAGTAATTATTGATTTAAATAATATACACAGAGTGGAAAGCAGTAGAAAATAGCAAGCAAATTGTATATGCGCGTCCTAATATACAAGGGGCCTCTCTTTATGCGGATGTGGGCCTAAACGCCCGGATATCTTGGGATTACGACAGATTTGATCCAAGATGCTAAACTGCAATGCTTTGTCGGAAATGAGACAAAATGAATGTACATTTTCCAATTTCAGCATGTCATGATTAGTCTTGGATTAGTCTATCCTTATCACGCTACACATAATATGATGATTGGTCGTTGGGTTGTGAGACCCGTAGACATCTTTGGCGGATTTCTTAATTGTGAAGTCGACACCAAGGATCGACCCACCTAAGGTGTATGCATGCATGACTTTAAAATAAAGGGTGGTATAGCTCTATCTTAAATTTTCTAAGATTTGGCTGACTAGACACAAGGTTCCCAAGCGGACTACTCGAGTGAGAAGGCTACGCGGCCACCGGATGGTCCGGTCACTCCGCGCATACGCCAACTCTCTTAAAATTTGGTAGATTGAAAGAAATTTGTGGGTGCGCAAAACACACCTCGCGTGTAGTGTGTGATAGTGTCAATTTTCCAGAGTGGAAGAAATATGAGCGAAATGCCAATTTAAAGAAAGCAGTTAAACCATATAGCAATTAAAGCAGTTATGCACGCAAAAATTCACAAAGGAAACAAATCAAATCAATAAATCAAATAAAGAACAAAAGTAAAGCGCAATAATAATTAACCTGATTTTGCTATGGTTAAGAACCTGAAATTCCCCAGCGGAGTCGCCATGCTGTCGCGCCCGTTTTTCGACCTGGCTCGGGTCAAAGCGGAGCGCGGACGTGTCCGGTGATTCCTGGGTAAGAAGGGTTGAGGAGTCGCCACCTAATTATTTTTTACGGTGAATTAGGACACCTAAATTTTAAACTAAATGCTACAATGTAACTCCAATTTTAAGGTCTGCGAAACTAGTGAGATTCTAGGTAAGGGTTCTTTATTATCCTAAAGGGAAGGGGTTAAGCATCCTTTAAGATCCGCTAACTTGCGGTTATCCGGTCAAACTCAGATTAATTATTGCAAGAAAAATGCATGTTTGATATATGAAGTTAAAGATGTTTGCAAATAATTAGTAAATGATGCATTTTTTATTAAAAGAAAGATACATGTAGAGGAAAAATATGCATTTGTATGGTATTTAAAGAGAAATACACGTAGAGTTGGAAAAAATATGCATTTGTCAATTGAGAGTAGAAACAAAATTATTTATAACGCCAAAGAAGCGAATCTTTCGAAAATCATCGAGTTGCAAAAATAATAATAAAAGAATAAACTTATTCGGTATGATTAATAAAGCAAATAAAAAATGACAAAAGTTGTTTTGAAAATCTTGAATACGCGTGACGAGCCTAAAATAAATAAACTAGCGAAGGATTTCTAAGTTTGAATTCAACCGAGCCTACAAATAAATAAACTAGCGACGGGTTTCAAATCTTAAACTAACCTATGAATTAATCCTAAGTTTGCCTATTCTAAGCATTTCAATAATTACATAAGTGCGATAAATAATATTACAATACAAAGCGGGATAAAAGCTGAATTAAAAAAAATAAATAAACTCCGAGGAATAATCTGCCTTTATTTACTTTAATCCCTGCAAGCTGTCAAGAACAAACGGTTAGAAACAGTTAAATACAAATAACTTCATATCCGTATTCAAAACAGTGAATGTTTTGATGACGGAGGGCTCAGACTTAAATTTTGAAAAGAACATTCCAATCACGCCGTGGCTGCAAACATATGACTAATGTGGTTATTTTGATTGCCTCGCCTACTAAACGTGTTGGTCTCTCGGGTGAAATAGAAAAGATCACTATAATCACGTCGTGGCTGCGAATATATAACTTGTTGGTTATTTTAGTCACCTCGCCTACTAAACATGTTGATCTCGGATGAAATAAAAGGTTTAAGTCTTCATCATTGCCCAGAAGTTATATTTTTTCCGTCTTTACAACTGTGGAGGCCTCAAAATCGACGGATATTTTTCATCGGCCAGTGTAGTATCGTGTTCAAATCAAGAAATTAAAATGAAACAAGAACAAAGAAAGCAGACGGTGAAACAAGAAGCGTAAAATAATTTCCGAAAAAGACGCGGTGTTTAGTTTAAAAGCAGTAAAAGCAGTAAAAGCGGATATTTGAATCTTTGAAACAGTGGATCAAAACAGAAAGCAATGTCTGAAAGGTGCGGTGTTTATTTTAAAACAAGAAAATGGTAAAAACAGAAATAGTAATCAAGCCGGCAAAGAAACTAAACAGAAAAACAAGTTAAAGCGATCGCTTTCAGCCAAGAAACAAGAAAGAAATGGGTTTAAAAATAACGCAGATGAGTCGAAACGCAAGCGATGGGATGTCCGAAACGACCTAAAGTAGCGTGCTTTTAGCCAAGAAAACAACAAAGAATTGTGCTAAAAGTACAGCAGTTGATAAGACATCAAATGAGCTCAAAATGCAAAGATAAAATATTTCCGAAAGAAGTGTAAATGGTCCAGATTGCGAAATTGTGGCGCTGCAAACGCAATGAATAGTGCGATAATTAGCCCAAGTGTTGCAGAAGCTGGCGGACTCAGAATCAAGACCAAAATGCGACAAAACCCATAACCGTAACTATTTAAAGATGACATATATCCAGAATCTCAAGGTGCGGTGGATACCACAACTATTGGTAGCACAAAGAAAGATATAAAGGGAAGGTAAACTTAAAGACCAGTCACTCTAAACTTCGAATTTGAAAGATAAGAAGACCAAGGGGCTACCACCATTCATTTCCGATGCCGCAACAAGATTCAAAAGGCTTCTTGAACCTTAGGCATGACAGTTATCGAAGAAGGCTAAACCCAACCCGAAGCTTGTCTTCGCTTTCAACCAAGATAATAAGATAATAGGACAGCTTCGACAAGGCAACTATGAAAGAAAACATTCGGCAATAAACATAGAATGCAGACACGGGCGATAATATAACACAACACAAATCGTTCAAATACGCGAAATGCTAATACATATATCATTCATCAAGTTAGTAAACATAGCATGATATAAGATAACTTAAAAGATTTACATGATGTTATGGAGGCACTTAACACCTAATCATATAGGGAAATGCATGACCAATTCAAGAGGGCATTAATAGGATAAAAGGATGAGCCAAATAACCATTTAGGGAACCGGAGAATACCAGCATGGGAAAGAGACAAGACACATATCATAACTAACTAGCATGCTTAATGGCTTACGATATATCACCTGCCATCATATTTCAAATAGAAACATATCCAGAACATGTTAAACTAGGCACAAGACCTTGTCAGGAACATGCCATGTTTCAATACTGCTCAATTTATGTCCAGTTTTATTCATAAACCAAATGTACATACATAAGAGCTGATATACATATAATATTTGGAGTAATAGGATATGCTTGAAGGTATACAAAGATATACAACTTCGACATACACCTTGTGTATACTGAAATTTATATACCCTGTATACTTTGAAGTATATCATCATGGGTTCAGCAAATGAAAAAAAAACCAACGTGAGCAAGTTCATGCATCAATAAGAGAAAGGAAAATATAGTGATATCCCACATGATTTAAAGCAAACAATATTAAGCCAAACAGACTCCATAAGCATGTTCAGACTTAAATTTAAACAAGAAATAACCAAAACAGGGTACACTAACATGTAAAGGACTAAGACACATACACTAGACTAACTAGCATGCTTCATGGTCTCCTAAATTTACACACAAACCAACAGAGAAAGTTCAATTTTTCAGATATTTAAAAGACATAGAAGGAAGAACTGGACAGTAGCAACACATATCTAGGCTTTCTAACACACCACATATCTATAAAACTGAAAATAGGCATGCTCGTATGAACAGATTCACAATAGTGCAAAGCACTAATGCAAATGTCATTCAAACAAACTCAAAAGGTAGGGCATGATACAAGATAATTTTGGAGGCGTGATATACTAATATGGAGGCCTTTTTAACACTTAAACAGGTAAGGCAAGTGTGTAATCAGTTCAGTAGACTCAGCAAGATAAGTGTGATTCAACATTCGAATCCAATATGATCACACAATGTCCATAAATCAACACACACACAAAGCCTCTTATCATATTAAATATAAATCTAATAATACAAGCAAAGCATTTCTGAACATTAATAAGCCAATTAACGCATTGATGAAAAAATGACTATCTTATCACATAATCAACAACAAAAACACACAACAATACAGAAAATACACTGAGAGAAATTTGTTTTACTGACCTTCTCCGGGCAGCGAACCGAGGCGTGTTTCGAATCGTCGACACGCTCGGAGAAGTTTGGAATTCAGATTTTTTTTTGGATTTTTGATCACCGAATTCTGAATTTATAATTCTGAAAAGAATTCTGTTTCTGAAAATTTCGACCCGACCTGGAACTGACCCGGCCCGGCAGTGACCCGACCCGGACTGACGACCCGACCCGAATCGAACTGAAACAAAAAAAATCAGATATTTTGAGGGTGAAATTTAGGGAAAAGAAAAGGAGTATTTTTCGGATTTTTGACCCAACCCAAAATGTGAAGAACAAAGGGATTTTCGGATTGAAATTAAGAACCAAAAGGAGTATTTTATAACAAGAAAATTAAGAACAAATCGACCCCTTTTTTGTGTTTTTCTTTGGACCCGAAAAGAACTCCAAAAAATCCTCCCAAAATCCTTCCCCTTTTTCCAACATAGAACAAAATGGGGTATTTATAGATATCAACCCCAACGTTCAACTCGTAGAAGTTGAGTTTGAAATTCGAATTAAAGGCAAAGATTTCTGAATTTTGGAAGCGGATTTTGGGGGATATGGGCGTGGGTCGAAGTGACGGGAGGGGTGTGGTGGTGTCAGCGTAACAGATGGGGTTGGTGGTGAGGTGACGGGAGAGGCAGGGTGTGGGTGTGGCGGCCGGTCGATTGAGAGAAGGGTAGGGTTCATTTTTTTGTTTTGTTTTAGTTTTGGGTTTTGGGGGTATAAAGGGGGGAGGAGGGGTGGTGGCGCGGATAAGTGGGGCCGACGGGTTGGTCGAGTGGGCTGCGGGTTGGGGGGAATTGTTTAGGGACTTTGGGCTTGTGGGAATTGTTTTTGGGTTTTATTGGCCGGTTGGGCTTGGGAATTGGGGGAAATAAAGGGGAAGGGAATAAGGGGAATTTGGTTTGGGCTTGTTTGTTTGGGTAGAATTTGTATTGGGTTGGGAAAATGAAATGGGTTAGAAATTGTTTTGGGTTATGAAATGAAAAATGGGTTATGGATTTAAAAATATATAAGAGGGGCTTAATATTAAAACATATTTATATATTTTTTGTAAAAGATGTGAATCATTTAAAATAACGTAACGATGTGATAATAATAAAAAATATAATATTTGCGAAATGTTTAAAAATAAAAAAAAAGTAAATGCGATTTAATTTTGCGAGAATAAAATAACATAGAATTTTTTGGATAAAACTTATGATTGTGATAAAAATGCAAATGACAGTAAAAATGCGAATAATAATAATAATAAGAGAATACTATATATATATATATACCTATATTTTAAAATTGTTTTAAAAGTGTCAAAAATATTAAAAATTATGAATAAAATCATAAAAGATGGGACAAAATTGGGTGTCAACATATACAATATCCTATTGTTACTTGGATCTGCAGATCTGGCCGAGAGGCCCACTGCCTATGCCCAAGAATGCTGGAACAAATCCTTTTGGACTGGCCGAAAGCCCACTGCCGAGAGGCCCACTGCTTCCCACAATTCACTGCTGCTTGCTGCTCAGCCCACTGCGTTAACCCAGTGATATATATGTGATATACACTGCTGTATATTCAGTGTATATCACATGTATATTGCTCTGTTTAACACCCCCCCGCAGTCATAGCGGGCGGTTTTCGAACGCTAAGACTATCCCTAAAATCTTCAAAGAGAACCGCTGGTAGACCCTTTGTAAAGATGTCTGCAATTTGATAACGAGACGGGACATGGCATACGCGAACTTGACCCTTTGCAACCTTTTCACGGACAAAGTGAATGTCCATTTCGATGTGCTTGGTGCGTTGGTGTTGAACGGGGTTACCTGAAAGGTAGATGACACTAATGTTATCGCAATATACCAAGGTTGCCTTCTGAATGGGACAATGAAGCTCCAAAAGCAAGTTACGTAGCCAACATAATTCGGAGACCACATTTGCTATCCCTCGATATTCTGCCTCGGCACTTGAGCGGGATAGAGTTGCCTGACGTTTTGCTGACCAGGAGACCAAGTTGTTGCCAAGGAACATACAATAGCCATAAGTCGACCGTCTGGTGTCGGGACAACCACCCCAATCAGCATCCGTGTAGGAGACAAGCGTAGATGTAGACGCCGGATACAAGTGCAACCCATAGTCTAGTGTCCCCTGAATATACCGAATGATGCGTTTGATTGCATTCATGTGCTCAACTCTGGGATCATGCATGAATAAACACACCTGCTGAACCGCATATGTAATATCCGGTCTGGTAAAGGTAAGATACTGGAGGGCCCCTGCAAGACTACGATAGCGGGTCGGGTCCTCGTATGGTGCACCTGCTGTGGCACTTAGCTTTGGGTTTGCATCCACTGGCGTGGAAGTGGACTTACATGATGACATCCCAGCCCTCTCGATGATCTCAGCAGCATACTTCCGTTGAGATAGAAACAACCCACATGAATGACGCTTGACGGCAATCCCCAAAAAATAACTCAAAGGCCCTAAGTCTTTCATAGCAAATTCAGAACTGAGCATGGTCATGATAGACTGGCGCAAAGCATCGGAGGAGACAGTTAAGATGATATCATCCACATACAACAGAATGTAGGCTAAGGACGAACCACGGCGGTAGATGAACAAGGAATTGTTTGACCTGCTATGAGTGAACCCAATAGTTGAAACAAAGTCAGCAAACCTCGTGTACCAGGCCCTCGGAGACTGCTTAAGCCCATATAAGGACTTCTTCAATAAACATACATGATGAGGACGATTTGGATCCCTGAAATCCAACGGCTGATGCATATATATTGTTTTCTTGAGATCCCCATGTAGGAAAGCATTCTTGACATCCAACTGATGAATTGGCCAAGTCTTTGAAAGAGCCAAGCTTAGCACAGTGCGAATGGTAGCCGGTTTGACCACCGGACTAAACGTCTCACCACAATTTATCCCAACCTGCTGAGTTTTACCATCACCAACAAGTCGCGCCTTATGTCGAGCAAAAGACCCATCTGAATTCTCCTTATGAGCAAAAATCCACATAGACCTGATAACATTAATACCATATGGATGGGGCACCAACTCCCACGTCTTATTATCAATAAGAGCATTAAATTCATCAGTCATAGCAATTTTCCAATTAGGGTCATTTAATGCGGACACAGGATTGCGGGGCAAGGGGGATTTAGAGATATCATAATGTAAATTAAAATGTCTTTTAGGTGTAAAAATACCCCGCTGACTACGAGTGACCGGTCTATGACTTGAGGAAGAATTGAGGGAATTTTGGGAATTTTTTGGGCTCTGGACGGACTGGCCAGCAGGCAGTGGGCCTGCTGGCCCAAATCGGTAAAAGCTG
The DNA here is from genome assembly GCA_029783415.1 of Anisodus acutangulus. NCBI lineage: Eukaryota > Viridiplantae > Streptophyta > Magnoliopsida > Solanales > Solanaceae > Anisodus > Anisodus acutangulus. Next base: position 36,971,213 of record CM056504.1, read on the forward strand.
GAATCGTCGACTGGACCAGTTCCAGAATTGGGCTGGGCTGGCCCAGTTGCTGGAACTGTTCCAGTGGCTGGAATAGCTGGGTGTGGCGGTATTGTGGGTCCAGCGGGCAGTGGGCCCGCTGGAGGATTTTGGGTGCGGGAGAAGTCCAAAAAATTCTGAAAAATATACGGGGATATTTGGTCATCCAAAAAATTATACGACTTAGGCTCGGGAGTATGAACTTTCGTAAAAGGGAATTGAGTTTCATAAAAAATGACATGGCGATTTATTATGATTTTCTTGGAGGATAAATCAAAACACTTATAACCACGATGATTTGACGGATGACCCAAAAATACACACGGGGTAGATCGAGCCTGAAGTTTGTTAATTGTGGTGGATGGGAATAACGGCTAACATAAGCATCGAAAAATCCAAAGCTGAGAATAAGAAGGGTTCTTATTATATAGGATTTTGAGGGGAGAAGAATATGTCAGACCTTTAGACGGAATTCTGTTCAGAAGATATGTGACCATTTGTAGAGCATGATGCCAAAAATATGGAGGTACGGAGGCATGAATTAAGAGAGTTCGGACAATGTTATTTATGGAATGAATTTTGCGTTCGGCTTTCCCATTTTGTGAAGATGTATGAGGACACGAAAAATGAAAATTTATCCCATTATTAGCACAAAACTCCTGAAACTCCCTATTGTCATACTCTTTCCCATTATCACATTGAATATTTTTTATTTCTCTTTCGAATTGAGTACGAATGAACGCTCTAAATTTGATGAAGACGGAAAACACTTGTGATTTATTTGCAATTGGAAACGTCCACAGAAATCTAGAATAATCATCTAAAAAGAGAACATAATATCGGTGACCCATTGAACTAAGAACAGGAGATGTCCATAAGTCGCTATGAATAATGTCAAATGGCATAGAAGTATGAGAATTGGAGTCTACAAATGGCAACTTAACAATTTTTTCTAATGAACAAGACTGACAAATTGGAGTACGACTCGTACCCTTACAAGAAATAAAGCTATTTTTATCTAAGGCTGATAAAATAGAAGATCCCGGATGACCTGCATTTAGCATGCCACATGGAAGGAGAGATGGCTGCAAAAGTTGACGGCAAGGCTGGACTCGATGGACTGAAACCGGGCATGATAGGATACAGATCCCCCCTACTATCACACCTCATGAGATGACTCCCCGTCTAGAAATCCTTCACAGAGAAACCGAAAGGATCAAATTCAACAGAAACAGAATTGTCATTTGTGAACTTTCGGACAGACACTAAATTTTTAATCAATTTAGGAGCATGTAAAGTATTTTTCAAGAGGAGTGGTGGATTGGGGGTAGACAACGTTTTCTGACCATACCCTAGAATTGGAATAGAACTGCCATTACCAACAATTATCCCCCGAGGGGTGCTCAAATTGGAATAAGATGAGAGAGTACCTGATTCGAAAGTCATGTGAGTAGTGGCCCCGGTGTCCATGTACCAATTTGGGTCCGGTTGAGTCAATCCCAATGTGTGCATCGCGGCCTCGATATCGGTCTGAGTGGGGCCTACTACATGATGGGCTTGCGGAGGTCGGGGCCCAAGAACTCCTGGCCGTGCTACAGTTATTGACTCAACCGGGTCTAATTCTTTCGATTATTCTTATCGCCACCATTGTTATGGTTTTGGCCCGAATTATTAACAAAACCTGAAGGATTAGGAGAGGACGCCATCATGACAACTGAGCTTGCTCCGGTAGCCGCCTTTTTAGCTAAACCGGCTTCTTCCAACGTAAGCATGGAGCGGGCTTGATGGAAGTCGGGAAGAGGGTTGCTTTGGCGAAGAAGAGTTCCAACACCATTATAGGCCTCCGAAAGACCGGCAACCAACTGTAGAACTAGACGATTATTCGTTACTGGTGCGCCATCATTACAGAGTTGATCCGCCAACTCCTTTAGTTTCTTGCAATATGCAGAAACGTTCGGAAATTCGTCCATTCGAACGAGAGAGAATTCCTGCTCGAGTGTGACGACACAAGAATGTTGGTTGTCTTGAAATAGGTCACGCAATCTATTCCATGCAGTCATAGTCGTGGTATCTGGCTCAATAATCGTTTGTAGAAGGTCCACCGAAATAGTGGCGTATATCCACCGAAGAACGGTAACATCAAGTGTAATCCATAACTCCGGATCCTCCACAGGAAGGGGTCTAGCGGGAGGAATGATATGGTGAAGAACTTGATAAGATATAGCGTGAATTTTAAACAACTCCGCCCACGTTGCATATTGCACGTTTTCCATTTCAAGGACAATAGGGACACTTAGCTTGATATTGGAAACCGTGAGGGCAGGGTGAAAATTATTCTTAGACATATTGATAAGAACAAAGAAGGAGGGGAAATTTAAGAGAGGTTTTTGAGAGCGGAAGACGAATTTTGGAAGAGAAACCCGAGGGGGGGGGAGGGGGGCTGTCTCGGCCGAAGGGTCCAAAAATTTTTGGGAGAGAAGTTTTTGTAAAACCTAGTCTCTTGATACCATGAAAGAAATAATTCCCTTGATTATTTTCATTGATTGAATAGATATATATACAAGTTACATATTTCCATAATAGGAAAATCCTTTTCCTATTCTACTTCTAAATCCTTATTCTACCATAATTCTAACTATACAATTATGGTAGGTGTATAACACTAATTAATGTATCCTTTTCATTACAATATACTACCAATATATATATATCATATATACAATATCCTATTGTTACTTGGATCTGCAGATCTGGCCGAGAGGCCCACTGCCTAGGCCCAAGACTGCTGGAACAAATCCTTTTGGACTGGCCGAAAGCCCACTGCCGAGAGGCCCACTGCTTCCCACAATTCACTGCTGCTTGCTGCTCAGCCCACTGCGTTAATCCAGTGATATATATGTGATATACACTGCTGTATATTCAGTGTATATCACATGTATATTGCTCTGTTTAACATGAAAATCAGGCCGAGTTGACTCAAATGAGCCATCGAACCTCAGATTCTTGTGATGTAGTAAAATTATGATTGCTATGTTTTTCTTTTCAGCAGTAATGCAAATATCTTCATGCATGTCAGAGAGTGATGAGATTGATGTCATTAGTCGCACAGAAACCTGACTTAATTGTTGGAAAGACTCGAACGCCACAACAACTTGGTTAGCTGACCGCTGACCCTTATTCCAAAAAGGCAAGCCATTATGTCGAGCCTTGTGTACCATTAAGATAACTGACGGTCTCTCTGAGAATTCCATGAGATGCATTGCATATACACAAAGCCTTTCTCCCCTCTCTGTCCCACGTGAAGCCTCAAGGAGATTAATGATCAACGGGATATTCCGGGAACTACGGAAACAGGTCAGTATTCGTAGTTGAGTATTTGGATTTTTCCTTTCCATTCTTTTATGTTTATAGTCGCCTTTGCGTAGCATTTTTGCTGGTTTGTAAACAGCCAGAACTAAGGGTGTGGTGATAAAGGTCGTGACGAGAGCCATCATAACCATGATAGCGAAAGTCTGATCATTCAATACCTGCATGAGACATAGAGTAAATAACATAAAGCTGAAACAGATAACCTGACTTCACAGAGCAATACGACACTAGATGAGCATTACCTTTCGATCTTTACCAATATTGAGGACAATCAGTTCCACTAATCCCATACTTTTCATAAGAAATCCAAGAGCAAGAGCCTCATTTTTAGGAATCTTCCAGAGAAGGGAAACTATAAAAGTGCCAACAATCTTCCCAAAGCAAGCAGTAAATATAACCAGAACTAGCAAACCCCATGATTGTATACCTTGGATCGTAGCAACGTTCGTTTTTAGACCACTTGAGGCAAAGTACAATGGGAGGAAAAGACCAGATACAAGGTCCTCAACTTTTTGAACTAGTACACCTGCAAATGGCCCTTCCTTTGGAACTAAAACTCCAACCACGAAAGCCCCAAACATCGCGTGAATCCCGATAATATCAGTGACCAATCCAGCTGCAAGTATAGCAGCTAAAGTACCACATATATAAATCTCCTCCACAGGTTCACCTTCATGGCAACGCCGCAATATCCACTTAAAAATTGGTGGCACAAATGACAAAATCACAACCACAACCACAGAGGAAAACCCAAAGTGACACAACAGGGGATAGATTATCACCAGATAAGGCAATGGCAAGAGCAAGTAAAATCCAAGCTGCCACGTCATTAACTGCTGCCGCTGACATGGCCATTCGCCCGACATTAGTAGTTAAAAGTTTCAGCTCAGCCAAAATTCGTGCGAGAACAGGAAACGCGGTTATGGAAAGGCGACACCCATGAATATAAGAAATGAAGTAGCATTTACACCTTTAGCTATAGTTTCTCGAAGAATAAATGAAGAGCCAATTCCCAAAGCAAACGGAAGACTAATTCCTGCAACAGCAATGGCAAGGACTTTTTTTCCACTCCGACGCAATGACTTGACATCTAGTTCTAAGCAAGCTAGAAATAAAAAGAACAGGAGACCAATGTTTGCCAAAGTGTCTAAGAAAGTGATGCTCTTTGGTGGGAATATTGCATTCAAATAGCCTTAGTTTCGACCAAGAGCTGATGGCCCCAGCAATACTCTTCCCTATATATCAGCAAACAGAATGTTAAATTTTCTAAACAGAATGAAGTTCAAGATTAGCTTTAATTTTTGTGTCTATAACACTAAAACATCCATGACTTTGTAGTACTCGTGTATTCAATAGAAAAGGTGAAGTTATTCTTTCCTCTTCCAATAAACGTGCCATGAAGATGAATGAAAAGGAAGACTAAGGGTGTGTTCAGTATGGAGGAAACATTTTCCAAAAAATATTTTTCAATTTTTTCATGTTCGGTTGTTCAAAAATTTTGAAAAATATTTTCTCTAGGAAAACAATTTTCTTAAAACGAGGAAAATGATTTTTCCTAGTGAAAGTAGGGAAAACAAGTTCCATAAATGTCATTCCACATTGATTATCCTCATCTTCATCCACCCACGTTGCCCCCCAATCCCCACCACCCCATACCCCCACCCCCATAGTATTTTTCAATTTTCTCATGTTTGGTTGGTCAAAAAGTTATGGAAAATATTTTCTCTAGGAAAGAAGTTCCTTAAAAATGAAAAAAATGACTTCCTTAAAGGAAGTAGAGAAAACAAGTTTCATAAGTGACATTTCAAGTTCACTATTTCCTGCCACCCCCGAAGCCCCACTCCCCACCTCCTCACACCCTCGTAATGTTTTGTTAGATTACATATAAATGTTTTTGGGATAATATTATTTTGCTTACTTATCAAACACTAGAAAATAAGTAAGAAAACCACTTGTTTTCCAAGAAAACATTTTCCTTCATACCAAACACACCCTAAAGGATCACATGACAGAAGTTGTTCAGTGAAATTTAATATACTGTAACGAGGAGAAAACATGTTGAAAGATAGAATAATTTCCCTTCAGAATTTCTTTCATTATTCATAATATATATAGCTGTACAAGGTTGATTCCTAATATGGTACGAATCCTAACTTACCTTACAAAGGTTGATTCCTAATACAATCAGAATCCTAAGTTACCTTAAATATACATTTATCATAATTACAAAATATATGACGAATATTCTGAGAATATTCGCTAATACTCCCCCTCAGACGGAGCGGGAGGAGGCCGAATGCTAAGGCTGGATCGGAAGTCGGTGAAGAGCTGTCGCGGTAGTCCCTTTGTGAAAATATCTGCATACTGATACGAGGAAGGCACATGTAAAATTTTGACCTGACCACGAGCAACCTTTTCTCGCACAAAGTGGATATCCATCTCAATATGCTTAGTTCGCTGATGTTGGACTGGATTATGAGACATATAGATAGCAGATATGTTGTCACAATAAACTATAGACGCCTTGCGTAATGGACACCGGAGCTCCAAAGAAGATTTGAGCCAACAGATCTCAAAGAACGACATTAGCAACTCCGCGATATTCGCCAAAGACTGGAGCGGGACACCGTGGCGTGCCGCTTGGCGGACCATGAGATAAGATTATCCCCAAGAAATACACAGTACCCAGAGGTGGAGCGACGTGTGTCGGGGCATCCTGCCCAATCTGCATCCGTGTAGGCTAGCAATTTGGTTGGGGTAGAGGGGTATAGATGTAATCCAAAGTCAAGTGTGCCCTTAACATATCTGATAATACGTTTGAGGGCGGTGAAATGGGATTCTCGGGGGTCGTGCATGAACAGACACACACACGCCGAGCGGCATATGCAATATCGTGCCTAGTGAATGTAAGATCTTGAAGAGCACACCGCTGAACTCAGATATAGAGTGGGATCGAACTGGCGCACCGTCATTGGCACTAAGCTTGGATTTTGAGTCCACCGGAGTTGGCATAATTTTACAATTTGCCATCTTGGCCTCAGACACTATCTCTTCTGCATACTTTCACGACACAGAACATATTGGCGGTAGATCTAGTCACCGATATACCCAAAAATAACTTAGCTTCCCCAAGTCAGTCATAGCAAATTCGGTTTGAGTAGAGCAATGATCTCATTCTTCAACCCGTCAGATGAGGCAGTAAGAACAATATCGTCGACATATAATAGCAAATATGCAGTGTTGCTACCTCGGTGAAAAGTGAAGAGAGAGGTATCACACCTGCTACATACAAAACCAATTTGTAGAAGATACCTGGCGAACCGATCATACCAAGCGCGAGGGGGCCTGTTTCAATCCATACAATGACTTCCTGAGATGACACACAAACTGTGGAGCTGCCGGATGAACAAAACCGTGAGGTCGATGCATGTACACGCCTCTTTCAAATCCCCATGAAGAAATGCATTCTTGACATCAAGCTGATGAATCGGCCAATGCAAGCCCATAGCAATACTGAGAACAGTCCGAATAGTGGCCGGTTTAACAACCGGACTGAATGTCTCACCACAATCAATACCCTCCTGCTGATTAGTGCCATTTGCAACTAGTCTTGCCTTATACCTCTCTAAGTCACCACTGTCTCTGAACTTGTGACGAAATAGCCACATACACCGGATAACATTCACATCACCGGTTCAGGTACCAAATCCCAAGTGTTCTGCTTGGTTAAAGCGTTAAACTCTTCGCACATGACCGCATTCCAATTGGGGTCCAGTTTAGCTAGTTTTGGATTCTTTGGAATGGGTGATAAGGTTTGTGTGGAGAGATTGAAGTGAACCTTGGGTTTGAAGATCCCGTGTTGTGCACGAGTCTCCATGCGGTGAGGGGGCTGCAGTGGGAGGTCGGGCCAGTTCTTTGGGTGGTAGGCGGTGGTGGTTGGCAAGTGTTCTTGCTGCAGAAGCAGGAGACTCGACAGGTTGCTGGATTTGCTGGACTGGAGGCAGTGTGAGTGGTGCATTAGACTCAACAGGGTGCAGCATGGGTGGTGTGGGATCTGGACTGGGTGGTAGCATTGCTGCGGGAGGGTCAGATGACACTGCTGGAGGCAAGCGGCGATGGCGTCGGAGCAGTGATGCTTCTTTGGTACAGATTTTGGATGACCGGAGACAAACTCGGTTCATCGAGAAAGATGTAATCGGTGGTCTGAAATTTCTGGAGATTTGAAAAAGGAAAGGTTGTCTCGTTAAAGGTAACGTGACGGGAGACGATGATCTTGCGAGTAGCAATGTCATAGCACAGGTAGCCCCGATGATTAGGAGATAGACCAAGGAAGACACATGGAAGAGTGCGAGGGGCAAGTTTGTGGGGTGCAGTGGAGACTATGTTGGGGTAGCATAAGCATCCAAAAATACGTAGGTTATCATATGATGGCTGCCTACGGTATAAGATTTCTGTAGGGGTTTTGTTTTGGAGTGTGCTAGTTGGTAAAATATTTAGAAGGGATTCTACCATTTTGACAGCATAGACCCAAAAAGGTGGTGGTAGGCAGGCATGAAACAGAAGTGTGCGGACCATGTTATTGATGGTACGTATAATTCTTTCAGCCTTTCCGTTTTGGGAAGAAGTATATGGACAAGAAAAATGGAAAACCATGCCTTGTTTAGAACAGAAATTGTGAAATGCCGAGTTATTAAATTCACGTCCATTATCACATTGGAATGATTTAATAGGTTTTTCAAATTGTGTCTTAATGAATTTTTGAAACTCGAGGAATTTTGCAAAAACTTCAGATTTGAATTTCAATGGGTAAATCTAGACAAAATGTGAAAAATCATCCAAGAATACTAGATAGAATTTATGACCCAAAGTGCTAGCAATCGGAGATGTCCATAAATCAGCATGAACAATATCAAAAGGAGAAAAAGTAACACTGTTTGATGACATAAAGGGAAGACGAGTATGTTTGCCTAGTGGACAAGAAAAACAGTGTTGGGCAATTTTCCCATTATTACATTGAATACGCTTAGAAGTCCTAAGAAAAGTAAAACTGGTCTCCTGGTGTCCGAGTCGGTTGTGCCAAGTTGAGGGAGAGATTGCTGCAAGGGATAGAGGTGTTTGCGGTCTGACAGCGGAAGATTGAGTGAATGGGTAGAGGTCTCCCACACTATTGCAGCGTGTAAGAATTTTCTCCGTATTGAGTTCCTTCACAGAAAAACCAAAAGGGTCAAATTCGGCTGCATACGTAATTATTGCTAGTGAATTTTCTAACAGAAATTAAGTTTTTAATGATGTTAGGTGTGTATAGGACGTGGTTTAGGGAGAAAGGTGGATGTGGATGTTTGGTGTGTGTGTTACCGTAACCTTCAATTGGAATGCGATTACCATTGCCGACAGTAATAAATTGAGGACACTTTAGCCGACGTAGTTGAGATAGGTTACCTGACGACCGGGTGAGGTGAGATGTGGCTCCGATGTCCATGTACCAATTGTCGTCGGGCTGTTGAAGGTGCACGGGGGTGTGTGCCAGCCCAAATCGGTCGGGGCCGTGGCCGGGCTGCGATTCTTCTTGCTGCGATTCTTCTTCTTGCCGATTCTTCTTGTTCTTTGGATGTCAGTGGGCTGCCTGGTGGGCGGGCAGGCCCAACAGCCGATCGACCAAAGGCTGCTGAACGGCCCCTGCACGGGTACGGCATGCGGCGAGGCCCGATTCTTGGTTGGGCCCACTTCTTTGGTTAGACCATCGCTGTTGCCGCCCATGGTCGGGTGTTGTCCATCCACTTGCGTTAACCCTTTCCGCGACCCTTGCCTTTATTGTTGCGACCTCTGCCGCCACGACCTCCGCCGCTCATTCTTTCTTCCGCTTTGAATTGGGCTATTTCTTCTTTGGCCGCAGTGTCGCCATCCCGCCAACGGCTAACGCCTTTGATTATGTTCCTCTTGTTTAGCACGCCTAGTTTCTTCCAACAATAGTTGTGAACGTGCCTTGTTGAAACTTGGGAGAGGGTCGACTTGTTGAATCATTGTTGCGAGTGTGTCATATTCACCTTTCGTAAACCCGCAACAAGTTGAAGCACCATCTTGATTTCTCAAAGAAGTCCCGACGTTGGATAGTTGATCGGTTATGAGTTTGATTGCTTACAATATTCGGACATGTTGTTAAAATTCTCGGCGGGTATTGTTGAATTGCTCTTCCAAATACACAAATTTCGAGTATTTTTATTGTCCTGAAAGATTTCTTCTAGCCGGACCCAAAGTTCACGTGCCGTAGCACCTGTTTTCATGATAGTGCATAACAGATCTTTGGAGATGGTGCCGTAGATCCATTGTTTGACGATGGCGTCAAGACGACGCCATATTGAGTCTGTAACATCGGTGGGACGAGGAACAGATTCGTCAATGTGATCGAGCACGTTGTATGCACATGCATGAATGTAGAATAGTTCCATCCACATGGAATATTGACAGTCTTCTTGGTCAAGAATTATAGGGATAAAATTCTTGATGTTGTTAACGGCGAATGCCGGATGAAAAGAAGTTACTGAACGTTGAGAGGGGTTTTCAAGTGTGCCAGTGGTTGAAACGGAATTTGTGGGGGAAGACATGGTTGCCGCCTGTCGAGGGAAGGGAATTTTCTGGTTTGGCCGAAATATGGAGGAAGAAACCAGAATTTTTTTTTTTTTTCGTGAAAGCAAAAAAAAAAAAAAAACGGATTTCGGCCGGGAATGAGGATTTAGGTTTTAGGCTCTTGATACCATGAAAGATAGAATAATTTCCCTTCGGAATTTCTTTCATTATTCACAATATATATAGCTGTACAAGGTTGATTCCTAATATGGTACGAATCCTAACTTACCTTACAAAGGTTGATTCCTAATACAATCAGAATCCTAAGTTACCTTAAATATACATTTATCATAATTACAAAATATACGACGAATATTCTGAGAATATTCGCTAATACATACATGTGATTCCACAAAACGGAAAAAAGGGGGGGGGGGGGCTTTTTTGATGGACTTATAAATGATTATGGGTCACTGACAGTGGCATTTTGGAGTCCAAACCACTACCAGAGGGAAGGAGGAAGAGATAGGACAGGTAAGTTACTTAAGTTTGGAGACAAAGAAAATTGAAAAAGGAAGATAATTTACTTTCAGCTAAGAGGGAAAAAACTGGAAAAGAATAAACCAGTAACGAAATGAAGACAATAGGAAACTAAAGAAGGAATAACTGTTTTCCAATACACAATTTCAGACAACAACAACAAAATACCCAGTATTCCCACACATGAGGTCTGGAAAGGATAGAGTATACGCAGATCTTACTCCTACCTTGAGAGGTAGGGAGTCTGTTTTCGAAAGACCCCGGCTCAAGGGAAGACAACACAATTACATACAATGAACCAAATTTTCTTTTAGATGGTAGCAGGAAAAAATACTTACAATAATCTCAGCAATTACACGTGGTTGTTGTAGCGGCCGCAGCAAAAGGCAAGACCTCTAGTGACGAAAAGAACTAAACATATCTGTAAAATGGCAAGTGGAAGTGCAAAATCCAGGGGATTATCACCTTGAAAAATTCCATTGGACATGGCCGTCATTGGAGATGGACAAAGATGTTCCATAGTTTTACTGGATGCCACTCCAAACTAGTCCTGCAAACATAATACTGTAAAAAAGGTTGGCTATTACACTTCCAAATTTCAACTCAAAGGAAACATATCCTAAGGAAAGGATCAAATAGATAATCTTTAGTAAACTGATGAGATAAAAAAAGATTCAGTGTTTCTAAGGGGATGGTTAAGTGGTTGAGGCATGGTAAAAAAAACTTGGAGATCCCAGTTTCAAACCGCTACAACCAGAGATGCAATCCAGGATTTGAAATTTATGGGTTTTTACAACGACCTCAAGTTAATATACAATAATAATTGGTCGAACATATTTCTTTGAATGTCTATTGATAGATGATATATCTCATTAAAATTTTACTGAAAAGAAAATTTGTGAAAAAGAATTAGTGAAGAAAAATAAATATATACTACAAATTTAGTGATACACATTGCTAGCTGTCTCATTAAACATTTTATCAGGAAAATTTAACGGGACAACATCTTAATTAAACAAAATATCGTGCAGATTGTATTTCCCCTAGATAAAAACATCACTTAATAGCTTAGAGATGATTTTCTCTCTTGTTTATTGTCTTCTCAAATGTTGAGATAGATAATGTCTTAATGAATAGATCCATCAAATTGTCATTTGAACAAATTTGTTAAATATATATTTCACTATTCTAACAAATTTGGTGAAATACGTTTGTTTTATCTCCTGTGTATCTTCCTTTTCTTTTTAAGTCTAGGCATACATGAATAGTCAAAATCTAATGTTTCTCGACTTCAATTACATGTCTGCACACATTCACCATTCATTAAAGTTCTTTTTCCTACTTGTTCATGTTTCACCCTCAACAGCCTGTATTTTTTGTTTACCATCCGGTGTCCGATACTCGTACTGGAGCCCGACTAATCCGGATTCGCGCCGTGTAGGGCCATTCGGGAGAAGCACTCCCTACCAATGATTTTTTCATACTCAGGGCTCGAACCCGAGACCTCTGATTACTAGTGTGATGTTATGAACTTTTCAGCTGCAGACTGCAGTTTAACTTACATACTAGAAAGTTAATTAGTCTAGTAACTTAATCTTGGAACACTAGCTCCACAAAAATTACTCCTCTCTCTAAAGTGTGGAGCATTCATCTTGGTTATTACACTTGTGCCGTATGGCTTAGTCTATGTATTGTTGAGCCGATCCTGTGTGGCAAAACAAAAAAAACGAGAACTTAAAAATGGTTTCGCATGATATCGATCTTTTAGGTACGACACCTTAGTGATATCCTGCAAATGCAGCTAACAAGAAGTAGAAATAGTCTCAACAACTTCAGCTGAAAGTCCTTTGTGATGAGTTTGTGAAAAAAATAATTTCTTGATTATTTTTATTGAGTGAATAGGTATATATATACAATTTACAATCTTCAAATACGGAAAATTCTATTCCTACTATACTTCTAATATTCTAATTCTACTTGTACAAGAATTCTACAATTATGATAATTATACAACATTACCATAATACACAATAGGAAAATCCTATTCCTACACGGTATTCTATCACACCCCCGCAGTCATAGCGGGCGGTTGTCGTACGCTGAGACTGTCCCTAAAATCTTCACATAAGGGAAGACCCTTCGTAAAGATGTCAACAATTTGATATTGGAGGGCACATGTAAAACGCGTACTTGTCAACGAGCTACCTTTTCGCGAACAAAGTGAATATCCATTTCGATATGTTTAGTGCGCTCATGTTGGACCGGATTGCCAGAAAGATAGACTGCACTAACATTATCACAATAGACCAAGGTAGCTTTCTGAATAGGAAAGTGTAATTCTAATAGAAGATTACGCAGCCAACATGATTCAGATACCACATTAGTCACGCCTCGATACTCAGCCTCTGCATTGGATTGCGATAATGTAGCCTGGCGTTTCATAGACCACGAGACCAAGTTATCATCAAGAAACATACAATAACCAGATGTCGAACGTCTGGTATCAGGACAGCCACCCCAATCAGCATCTGTATATGACACAAGTGTAGAGACGGAAGAAGGATATAAATGTAATCCATAATCAAGTGTGCCCTGGATGTACCGTATAATGCGTTTGAGCGCATGCATGTGCTCAATCCGTGGGTCATGTATGAATAAACACATAAGTAATATCAGGTCTCGTGAAAGTAAGCTACTGAAGTGCCCCTGCAAGACTGCGATAGTGAGTGAGATCCTCGTATAGTATGCCAGACGTAGTACTCAGCTTCGGTTTGATATCAACTGGAGTGGAAGTAGACTTACAAGATGACATACCAGCTCTCTCAATAATCTCCGCAGCATACTTCATTTGAGATAAAAATAGACCACCTGAATGACGCATGACAGCAATGCCTAAGAAATAACTCAAGGCCCCAAGTCTTTCATAGCAAATTCGGAACTAACAAGTGACATAATAGACTTGTGCAGATCATCAGAAGAAGCAGTCAATATAATATCATCTACATACAATAAAATGTATGCCAGAGAAGTACCACGAAGATATATAAACAGAGACTGATCAGACAGACTGTGAGAAAACCCATTAATAGATACATAATCTGTAAATCTCTTATACCAAGCCCGCGGAGCCTGCTTAAGCCCATACAATGACTTCTTCAGCAAACATACATGATGAGGATGATTGAGATCTCGAAAACCCAAGGGCTGATGCATATAGACCGTCTCCTTAAGATCACCGTGTGAGAAATCATTCTTTACATCCAACTGATGAATAGGCCATGCTTTTGAGAGAGCCAAACTCAGAACAATGCGAATGGTAGTCGGTTTGACCACCGGACCAAACATCTCACCACAATCCACGCCAACCTGTTGAGTTTTACCATCACCTACAAGATGAGACTTATGCCTCTCAAAAGAACCGTCAAAATATTATTTATGAGTAAAAATCCACATAGACCGAATAATATTAACACCAGATGGACGGGGTACTGACTCCCACGTCTTATTTTCAATAAGAGCATTATATTCGTCGGTCATAGCCAATTTCCAATTTGGGTCATGTAGTGCAAACACAAGGTTATGTGGTAGTGCAAATTTAGAGACATTAGAATTGAGATTAAAATGCTGTTTTGGTTTAAAAATACCCCTTTGACTATGAGTAACGGGCCCTTGACTCAAGGTAGAGTTGGGTGGATTTGGGGCAATGTGCAGGACGGTGACGGACTAACCAGCAGGTATTGGGCCTGCTGGCCCAATAACTGAAACATGGGCGGAAGCTGATACTAGAGTGGGATGGAACAGTGGAACAGTACCGAGATCGGTACTGAGCCGTGTTTTTGGCCCACTGGGCAGAATCAACGGAACAGTGGTAACGGGACTGTGTGGGCCAGCATGCAGTGGATCTGCTGGCGTATTTTGGTCACGGGACAAGTCCGATAAATGGTGGATAATATATGGTGAGACCTCATCATCTAAAACATTATATGAACTAGGCACGGGATTACTCACTTTAGCAAACAAAAATTGGATTTCATAAAAAAGAACACGGAGACTAATTATGATTTTATTAGACAATAAATCAAAATATTTGTAACCACGATGATTAGATGGATAACCCAAAAAACACAAGCGGTAGAACGAGCTTGAAGTTTGTTAATTGTAGTTGACGGAAAAAGTGGATATGATAAACACTCAAAGACCCTAAGATGTGAATACGAATGATTCTTATTATAGAAAATTTTAAGGGGAGATTCATATGTTAACCCTTTGGTAGAAAGTACATTAAGGAGGTAAGTAACCATTTGTAATGCATGATGCCAAAAGGAAGGGGTACGGAAGCATGGGCTAATAAAGTTCGGACAATACTATTAATGGTATGAATTTTCCGTTCAGCCCATTACTGTACCGCATTCCACTGTTTGGGACCGAGAAACAGGGCCTGGAATTTTGCTGGAATTGAGCCTAGTTTCCCGAATAAGGAGCAGTGGATAATAAGGGTTGTTGGGCCAATGGCCACTGGCCCCGCCCCACTGCCAGGGAGCCCACGGTTGGGACCAGTTGTCATGTGGCCCACTGCCCCGAGGTCCACTGTTGTTGCCACTACTGTTCCGTCGGCCGTTGTTACTACCGCGATTGCCACCGTAATTTTTGCTATTATGTTTACGATTTTGACCATTCTTTCCACCACCGTTGCTGCGGTTTTGGCTTGAATTTTTAGAGAATGAGTGAGAGTCGTCTGACGTTGTCATCATCACGACGAAATTTGCTCCGATAGTCGCCTTTTTAGCCAAACCGGCCTCTTCTAAAGTGAGCATGGAACGGGCCTGAGGATTACTTTGACGAAGCAGTGTGCCAACACCATTATAGGCCTCAAATAGGCCGGTAACCATCTGGAGAACAAGAAGATCATTGGTAACATGCGCACCAACGTTGCGGAGTTGGTCCGCCAATTCCTTGAGTCATTTACAATAGGCTGAAATGTTAGGAAAATCTTCCATGTTGACATGTGAAAATTCCTGCTCAAAAGTGATAGCTCGGGAATTTTTGTTATCTTAGAATATATCACGCACCATATTCCAAGTGTCCATCGCCGTAGCGTCGGGTTCAATAATCGTCTGTAAGAGGCTTGTAGAGATATTGGAGTAAATCCATTGGAGAACGGTAGCATCAAGGGTTGTCCATAACGTATGATCATCTTCGGGGGTAGGAACCTTCTCCACGCCAGGTACCGAGGGAATTATGTGATGTAGGACTTGATGCGAGCGTGCGTGAACTTTGAATAATTCTACCCACGTCGCGTATTGGACATTTTCCATCTCAAGAACAATAGGGATGCAGTTCTTGATGTTGGAAACTGTAATGGCAAGATGAAACATGTTCTTTGACGTAGACATAACGAAAGAACAATAGGTTAATTAGGGATTGGGAAGAAAATTTGAGAATAGAGGAGGAGAAAAAAATCAACAGAATCCGAGAGGTCACGGAAACCGAGAAAAGAAGGGGGCAGCGGAAGTGTTTGAGAGAAGATATTTTAGCCCTAGACTTCTAATACCATGAAAGAAATAATTCCTTCATTATTCTTATTGAGTGAATAAGTATATATATACAATTTACAATCTTCAAATAAGGAAAATCATATTCCTACTATACTTCTAATATTCTACTTGTACAAGAATTCTACAATTATGGTAATTAAACAACATTACCATAATACACAATAGAAAAATCTTATTCCTACACGGTATTCTATTACAACATTACCATAATACAGAATAGGAAAATACACAATGGCAGAGTAATGCTAATATAAGTAGAACGCTTCGAAGACCTAGCTCCTGGAAGCGAGGACAAATAAAAGTCTCAAAGATCTTCTAACACATATTAAGGGTTGGTATCATGTGAGTATTACCGGAAGTTCGTATTAAGGACAGCTAATTTCTCTTTAAATACACCTCATGAATCTGTATGGTAGGTAAATTGTTACTATTACATGTCCCTCTGGAGTACCGAGATTCAGTTTGATAAAGTGGTGGTCCTTTAACATCATGTTTAAGTGCCTCAACGGAGAATCTTGTGTTCTGGTTGCATGATAAACCTTAGATGCTTGAACATCACACACTGTTAGCATCACGCAATGCATGCTATGGAACTTTCTTAGTCTAAAAGTTATTCCAAAGACCAGATACTAAAAACTCAAAAGTCCCCTTCAATATGAAGGAATAGTTTATGTGTAACAAAATTCTCCTAGGATCCTATATCCAAGGAACAATTACTTAAGAGGCCAAGTCCCCATAATATCTTGCTTTTAGGACAATGAGAAGACATAGGATTCTTGGTTTTCCTTTGGGTTCCCTTCTATAATTGTTAGGATTTTCTCATCCAAATCTATCACAGTTGTGCATAATGTGTACAGTAATGGACCTGAAATAAGGTTAAAGATGCATCATTTCATTAATAAAATGATAATTTAATAGAGGAATTAATATGTGCAATGTTTTTCATGAACTCAACTACCTGTCATGTAAATAGGATACTTCTCATTATTCATATCCCCAAGAAGTGCTAAGAAATCACTTTTTGATCCCTTTGCTAAAGAAGATACTCTTTTTTGCCTGGTCAAGGAGTTATCATCTTGTGCCTTCATAAGCAAAAATATGGACGAGAGATTAGCTTCAATATCAGGTCACCTAAAAGATAACTACCAGTAATTGTCCTTAAAAAGGTGGGATTAGTAACGTGAAAAATAAGAAATATTACATGCTACGATAGGTTAAAATGTAGGGATAGCTAAGACAAAGTTTAAAGGTGTACTTGCCTGCTTTACTTGAAGATGCAGATACATGTTGGCATGGAAGAACGGAGTTTCTCCGATTTCATGAACTGAAATTCTATTTCTTGATCCAGTTTCAACATTCAAAATTCTTCGAGTCCTTGTGTCTATCAAATTATAGCTGTGCCCAACTGAAACTTCTGATGAATGAATCCTCTGGAATCCCACAATGATGAACATAAAAAGCAGTTACTATCTTGTGTTAAGAAAATGGACCTTAGCCTATCTCAAGGCCAGAAGCTAATTCATGAGGCAAGGATTGATGATCCAAGATCATATAAGGAAATAACATCTCATTCTCTTAACAAATATGGAACACTTAACACCCTCCGCCCACGCTTAGAACTGGACATTTGGAGCGCGAATAACAGGTTCAAAGAATTGAAATGAGTCTAGATTTGATATCATATAACTCAAAACTCAAAGGCTAGCTCGTGAGGTGAAGACCGTCAAGACTATACAAGCAGAAAAACAACTCATTCCCTCAACCAATACGAGAAACTTAATGACGTGAATCAAACGAGAGAACAGATAATTTAGAACCTACAGCCAGAGCATCCTCAATGCTGTTTGCTTCAAGCAGATCTCTGGACACAAAGTTTCTGCCAATTGCACCAGCTACTATCTCTTCCTCACATGGTGGTACTGAGTTCAAAGTAAATGCCTATAATTGATAATTTGAATATAAAAACAATCAGAACTAGAAATATTACTTATAATTGACAACAAATGAACATGAGTATACCACTCCATGATTATTAAATCCAAAGGCACAACTTGGAAGTTCTCCAGCATATGTGTAAGCAGTGAATGTTGTTCCACTAGACAATGTCACCTTAACCAAATAACTGCAATATAATGAAAATAGTCAAATTCCAAAACACCACTAAAACAAAGGCATAGTATATAAACACACCCTCAAACTTGGTTGCTGGCAAGTATAGCCTTCAACTTTTGGTGTACACAAGTAGGCACCTCAACTTGTCTCCACTTTGTCCGTCGAACACTCCAACTTACAAAATGATCATCTAGATACCGCCAAAATTTATGTGTCATGTTAGTATTTGTATTTACGTGTTCACGTTTATACAAGTTGAGGTGCCTACTTGTGCACACCCAAACGCCAAGTTTGAGAGCATGTTAATGTATTATGCCAAAAAAACACATATAAAACAGGAATTTCTTGCTGTAAGAAAAAACAACAGCGGTAATTTACGTGTGTCCAACAAGAGCAACATTTGCATCTTCATTATGAGCTGCCACGGCCATGGATTTACTAACAACAAGAATATCTGAACAGTCATCATTAATGTCTTCCTCCTTGGGATACTCCTCTGTCTTTGGAATGAAAGGCAATATTTCTTTCCTAAAGTTCAATAGTAAAATCTGGAGAAACCAAAAGAAAAGAAAATATCAGTTTGTTATTTTTTCAATTAAGCTGTACTTAAAAAGGATAAGTATGGCCACTAAAGTCGTTTGGTGGTTATTAGATTTCCGTCCTTAATCAAAGATTTGAAAATAAAGAAATTCCTACAAGGTCCTCCCATTTAATGGGTGTATTGGCGGAATTAGTATTTTCATTAAAGAAATTCAAAATATAAGGAATCAAGCCCAACTTTGTATATACATGGTGGAGCTATAGCCTCGCCTACAAATTCGGCAAACATATTAACTTGGGCTCAAAACATTTACTTGTGTTTAAAATTTATTCAATATGTGTAAATAATTTATCAAGAACTCAATAAACTGTTTTATTTAGAATTCGAAACTAATAAATTCAAAATTATAGTTCCACCTTAATATATAGTGTAACTACCCTTGCGCCCCTAGCTCATTCATTGGGTCCTACATAATGCAAATTTAAATTAGTCGAGCGCGTGAGTACCGGACATAAAAAAAGGGAGGATAAGTTAGAAAGTTCACATTGAGAAAGGGGACACCACTTCCTTGAGCAATTCCTTTGAGTTCATTCCAATAATTTGGGAACTTGTTCTTGTTATTTTCAGACAGATTATTAATCAGTGGCTGGGAATTATGGAGCTGAGCAAAAGGGAGGAGTTGGTTTTGAAGAATAAGGTCTGTAGATAACCTGTTGTGTATTTGTTTGGAGAATCTTTGGCCAATCAAGAAGCCAATTTGGAAAGCATTTTCACAAGGGCCTATTTCATACATCTCTAACTTGTTGGATTCAATATTTGTGCTTCCCATGGCCATTCTGTGTGTGTGTGTGAATGGTTTATGGTGATGACATCTTATCTTCAACCATTTGCGAATCCCAATTGTTTTTCTCTAGACACTCTGGTATTTGGTATAATGGATTAGGTGGGTTATTCCAATATAAATTTTGAGATTCAATTTATATGTTTATATTAAAATCTTAATATAATTATGTTGTTTGAATTTTTTAAAAATATTACGCATTCGTGTCAAATTCTTAAAATTATACTATTTTTAAAGTATTCGACACACATCCATCGATATTAGTGTAAGTCTGAGCAACATAGCTTATAACAAATGATGGGACTCCAAATTATAATTATAGTATATTCTTGTTTTGAACCAAGCAATATTGATCCTAATTGTTCGGATGAGTGTTCACCCCCAAAGTGTTCCCCCGGATCGCATACATACATCCGTAAGTAACTTAGTGCAACATAAAAAATTTCATTGAGAGGAATCAACAAAGAAAATAAAACGGGTCAACAACATCAACGAGAGGTTACTTTGTCCCTTTACGTATTTGAAAACTATTTAAGGTTAATATTTCTCTTCTTATTAATGCGATTTGTTTAAATTTCAGTTGATATAAAAGTTAAACTTTTTATTAAGAGAAAGAAAATAGAGAAGGTGTAAAGCTTTTACTTTCTATTGTTTATTCCGTTATTTCATAATAAGTGATGTATTTTTTTCTTTTATTTTAAAATAGTTGATGTTTCATAAAATGAAAAAGACATTGATTTTTTTTAATTTTACCCTTATTTAAATAAATTGAGTCTTCATAATCAAGAAACCATTAAAGAGCCACTTCTTTTTCAAGGCATTTAATTAAGGGTAAATTAGTAAAAACACTTCTTATTTTCTAGGAATAAGTAATTTTTTTAAGGGGTGTGCTCAAGTTAAAAACATCACTTATTAAGAAACGAGCGAGCAATAGACATATGGATAATTGTGGTACTTTTATGTATCGGAAATCTATTTTTATTTCTTAAGGAAAAAAATGCCAAAAGCGCCCCTTAACTATGGAAAGTAGAACAATTATGTCCTTCCTTTGAATTTGATCATAAATATGTCCTTATCATTGTGGAATGTCACAAGTTTTCCCCTTGACTATGGGAAGTAGAACAATTGCGTCCTTCATTTGAATTTGGTCATAAATATATTCTTATCGTTGTGAAATGCCTCGGATTTGCCCCTCAACTATGGGAAATAGAACATTTTTCCCTCTGAATCAATTTGCTCCCAATATGCTCCTATTATTGAAGAACTTGCTCAGATCCGCTTCTCAAAACTCACGAAATTCGCTTTTTTCAATCAATCATTTTATCTTAAGATCAAATATTTATTAGACTTCTATTTTTCTAAAACGGTAAGGGAAAGAAAAAAAGAAGAAAATAAAGGAGATGAGAAAATAATATGTAGAAACCCCCCCCCCCCCCCAAAAAGACATACACATCAAAAGGATAGAAAATATTTCCCAAACATTCCTTTTTGCTAAAAAGATGACTAATAAGTCTTTTCTCTTTCAGACATAACTATGATCAGATTAGAAGGAAAAATACGAGGTACGCTATTGCTTAGTCTAGCTTTTATGAAAGCTTAGTAGGGAAGATATAATAGTTGATGCTATGTTTGGGATAGGTTCTTCTTTGCTTAGCTTGGTCTATTATGCGTACTAAAAGCGAGATCTTGAAACTTGAAACTCTGGTTTAGATTGAGATTTCTTTTATATATAGAATATTGCCTTTTCTTAGATAATTATTGACCCATATTCCAAAAGAAGTACCTCACCTCACTTACGAAGACGTTGTTGGAGCTCATAAATTAGTTCAACATAAATAAAATTGATATTTTTATTTTTCATTTTTCTTTTTGACATGACAACAATCGTAGTTTCTTCAGTAAGATCAAAACTTTTTGTTAAGTGCACAAAATAACTCCTAATTTTTTCATCTACTTTTAATTATTTTTCACATATTTAAGAATCTCAATTCGCATTAGGTTCTTAAGATTATCTATTTTTCCATGAAAATTATTTTGTTTTCTGAAATTTGTGTTCTATTTAATTGTTATGAAACTTAAGTAGTAAAGATTTTTTTAATGGAGGAAATAGACAAAAATGATGAGAAATTAGATGCCGCGCAATCCTTTTGACCATTTTGGAACTATATAATTTTTTTGATTAAATTTTTTTAGAAGAACATTGTAGGATTAAGATTATTGTCTTTTGAGGTGGTAGTCCATTTCAATAATAAATATTTTTTAAATAGGTAAAAATAAAATATTGAAGGTCCATTAATTTGGATGGACAAATTTGAGCAAGTTCTTCAATGATAAAGACACACTGAAATCTAAATTTAAACGGAGCACAAATTTAAACTAGTTCACCAATGATAAGGGCATACTTAATAGTTAATACCAAATTTAAATGGATGGCAATATTATTATATTGTCAATAGTTAAGGGGCATTTTTGGCTCTTTATTAAGTTACATGTTCTGATCAAAATACCATACCATAAATTTAACTTTTTGGAGTATTATTTATGTATTGCGGAATGGTCCAATGGCCCATGAGACCCTTTTACTTGTCCTAATTTGTCATCTTGATATTTGTACTTTGTAAAGTTTCATTCAAATTCTTGAATATGTTTAAAACATGTATTTTAAACCCCTTGACCAAGCATATGTGGCATTAAGTTGGCGAAAGTGTGTAGTATTCACGTGTTTAAAGCGAGTGAAGGCGATAAATTTAATTTAAAAATAAATATTTTAAAAAGAAAAAAAATTAAGAAAATTTATTTGGCACCCCTCCACCCATCTTCATCTTCTTCATCCCTCCCCTGCTCCTTTCCGCATCGACCCCCCTCCACCCGCAGGTAAGGCACAAATAGAAAGCCCCAAGAACACGAACATACTTGTAATCTTTGTTCTTTTTGAATTCCACAACGATGTCTTTTTCAGGCTGGATTTGGAGCATCTTAATGTCAAGGCAAATAAAGGGTGAGGGTTTTCGATTCCCGCCAAATTCCAGCGACGTGGTCAAGTTCCATGGCTTTGTCGACCAATGTTTTTGCTGTCAACCCGAAATATTGTTCTTTCTAGTAGGTGTTTTTGTATATTTTGGACCTGAGGATGTTCTCCACAAGGTTCTGTGGGTTCGTTACCCTGATGCTCTTCGCCAATCGGTGCGGTTTGACGTTTCATAGGAGAAAGCCTCAAATATATACAGCAACATATTTAGTGAAATCACACATTATGGGCTTGGAAAGGTAAAAAGTATGTCTAACTTAATAGATAGAGCGGTTGTTTAAGAACGAAAAAAAAATGTTATTTTTGATGAAATTTCAGTGATGGGTTTAAGAATGTTGCGTACTGAAATTTGAGCCAAGTCTACAACTAAAACTAAGTATACTAGAGTTAAAAGATAGATTTTCATTGATAGTATTACAAAAGCACTATATAGAGAAGAAATCCTAACTAGCTTATGAGATCTAAAAGAACTGTACAAGGAAAATTGGGGTAATTGCATAAATAAAGAAACTACTCCAGGTACAACTGATAAAATTTTGTGTCTTTCTTTTATAAATTCACTCTCCAAAGTTGTGAACTACAGTAATTGCACTTGTAATATTATTGTACTCGTGAAATTATTGAAATGTTTAGAATATGTAGACTTAGAATTAATTAATAGGATATTCTAAAATTGGAAATCCATCGCTAGTTTATTTATTTTTAGGCTCGGTTAGTTTTAAAATCGAAAATCACTAGTTTACCTATTTTTAGGCCCGTCGCCCATAAAAAATTACCTTGCATATATTTTTATCAATTTTCATACAAATGCATACTTTTTTTCAACTTTACATGTATTTTTAATGCCAGACAAATGCATACTTATACAAAATACATTCTTTTATTAACTACTTGCAACATTATTTTTTATACTTGTAGAAACATGCATTTTTTTAGCATAATAATTAACCTGAGTTTGACTGGATAATCGCAAGTTAGAGGATCTTAAAGGATGTCTAACCCCTTCCCTTTAGGATAATAAAGAACCCTTAACCAGAATCTCATCAGTTTCGCAGACCAAAACTGGAGTTATTTTGCAACATTTAGTTAACATTCAGGTGCCCTAATTCACCTTAGAATAATTAGGTGACGACTATTCAACAAAACATTATTTTTATCCAATCCAGAGGGAATCAACGCCATCGCGTCGCGAAAGCCCGCCGGTTAAAAACGGGCGCGACAGCATGACGACTCCGCTGGGGAATTTCAAGTTCTTAACCATAGTAAATCCAGGTTAATTATTATTGCGTTTTATTTTGCTCCTTATTTGATCTACTGCTTTAAATTGTTTCCTTTTGGAAATTTGTATGTTTAACTGCTTTAATTGCCACTTTCTTTACTGCTTTTCTTAAATTGACATTTCGATCATATTTCCTCCATTTCGGAAAAATTGACACTATCACACGTTACACGCGAGGTGTGTTTCGCTCACCCACAAATTCCTTCAAATTTCCAAATTTTAGGAGAGTTGGCGTATGCGCGGAGTGTCCGGACCATCCGGTGGCCGCGTAGCCTTCTCACTCGAGTAGTCCGCTCGGGAACCTTGAGTCTAGTAAGCCAAATCTTAGAAAATTTAGGATAGAGCTATACCACCATTTATCTTAAGTCATGCATGCATACATCTTAGGTGGTTCGATCATTGGTATCGCCTCCACAATTAAGAAAACCATCAAATTGTCGACGAGTCTCACGACCCAACGACCCAACATCATATTATGTGTAGCGTGATAATGATAGACGAATCCAAGCCTAATCATGACATGCCGAAATTGGAAAATGTACATGCATTTTGTCTTTATTTCCGACAAAAGCATCGCATTTTAACAGCTTGGATTAATCTGTCATAATCTCGCATATTTGGCGTTTAGGCTCACCTCTGGCATATGAGAAACCCCATACATGTTAGGACGCGCCTTTAATTTCTGCACAATCTGTTTGCTATTTTTCTGCTTTTCACTCTGTACATATTATTTAATGCAATAATTCCCTGCTTCAATTCTATACATATCATGACATGTCATTTGCAACTCTGGGCATGAACATTTTCCCTTTAAACTTTTGGGCTATCGCACTACAATCAAGATTTCTACTGGGGCAACGCCATATCTTTTGGTCCTCGGGACAGAAATTGTGTCACCGCCCGAGGATAAAGCGTTCTTAAACATCAAGACTCGGACCTTGTGAAGCAATCAAGGGAGTTTTTGACCATACTGTCACACTCCTACATTTTATTATTTTTGCGACTTTCCTACTTTCACCCATGTCTCTCATTTTTGCAGGAAGACTATCCTCGCAAACAGCCGAGGGCGGTCATTATAAGACATCATCCCTGGAGATACTCCAGGAGAGAAAAAAAAAGAAGGGATTTTACAAAGATAATCGGGAGATACTTTGACTGAAAGAAGTCATCCAACCTCTAGTCCGAACAAACCAATCAGGGGAGTTTTTGACTATACTGTCAAACTCGCACATTTTATTATCCTTTCCGTGACTTTCCTCCTTTCACCTAGTGCTTTTATTTTTACAGGAAGACCGTCCTCGCGAACAGTCGTGGGCGGTCGTTCTAAAACATTATCCCTGGAGATACTCCAGGAAAGAACAAAGCAAAAAGTTTTCACAAAGATGACTGAGATATTTTGACCGGAAGAAGTCAGCCAACACCAGATTCAACGAGGTATCGCTCTGAGTTTGTTTGTACTTTTGTTTTTTTTACATATTTGGAAATTCAATTGATATGCTTAATTTTCGTACATAATTCCTTTATATCATACATTTTTACAACATATCGTTCACGAACTACGAGTGTCTGATTCTCACCATACGGTGTGATACGTAGGTAACCCTTCTCGGGTTCGACACCACCACAAAATGTAAATCTACTCCTTACGAAACGCTACCCAATGAAAGTGGAACGAACCTGCCAAAGGGACTCACTTCCTTGTCCACCTTAGAAAGAAACGCAGTTCCTTGTCTACCCTAGAAAGGGACATATCTGGTTTACCCATCTTTACATTTATCCTATCGTGGACAATCATATTTTCATTGCATTCATCCTATCGTGGAAAATCATTTTTTTATTTTTTTTATTTTGCATTCGTCTCATAGTGAACAATCATCTGTTTTATACAATTTTTACTCTTGCTATCCTATCGTGGATGGATTCTTTTTCAAGCTTACATTTTTATAACCTATCTGAACGAACTACGCACACCTGATTCTCGTCAAAGATGAGATACGTAGGCATATTTGGGTTTGGTACCCTTTATTCAAAAATATATATATATATATATATATATATATATATATATATATATATATATATATATATATACAAAATATTTTAAGCATCATTGATTGACTTGGTTGAATACCAACATAGTTAGGAGTGTGCATAAGAAAGAACAAGTGGAGAAGACTGACTTCGTGTTAAACCATAGATTCTTTTGGTACCTCTCATTCACGCATGTGGCAACACTTAAAAAATTGTTTTGCATGCTTTCAAGATATGAACAAAACCAACCTCATCGTTTCATGTGCGTTGTGTGATGAATTTTTAGAATAAGTTCAATTGCATTGCATTGTGATCTAGAACTTGGAATAAGTGAAAGGTTCAATGCGCAAACAACAACACCATACCAGTGTAATCCCTCAAGTGATGTCTGAGGAGAATAGAGTGTACGCAGACCTTACCCCTACATTGGAAGGTAGAGATGCCGTTTTCGACAATGGGAAAACATGCATATATAATTTAGACATTTAGTGGAATGATCTTTTCAGACTTCGCTTAATTAATTTCTTGTTTCCATTTCCTATTCTAGAACAAAAGGGAGGTAGAAAATTATTGAAGTCTAAGACTCTAGGGCTAGTGGGCTGCAAATTTGATTTGACACTATGTGCATCTATTTATCTGTCGAATTCATAAGCTCCGCCCCCTACTCCCCTAGGAGGAGGGTTTACTACCCCCTTCCAATCCCCATATCGACCTGAGCGTTCCACACTCTACGTAGGGTCTTCATAGTGTCAGCGGTGAATTAGGCTCCACAACTCAACAATACATTGATACTCTGGTAGTTTGAATCAAATGGAGTAAATTAAATTTTATATCATAACATTAAATCTGGATTTTCAGATCCCAAAACCCGACATTCCTCTTTTTCTTCTTTGGAATAAGTGAAAGGTTCAACGCGCAAACAACAACAACAACAACAACATACTAGTGTAATCGCTCAAGTGGTGTTTGAGGAGGATAGAGTGTACACATACCTTACCCCTACCTTGGAAGGTAGAGATGCCATTTTCGACAATGGGCAAACATGCATATATAATTTTGACATTTAGTGGAATGATCCTTTCTGGCTTTGCTTAATTAATTGCTTGTTTCCATTTCCTATTCTGGAACAAAAGAGAGGTAGAAAATTATTTAAGTCTAAGATTCTAGGGCTAGTGGGCTGCAAATTTGATTTGACACTATGTGCATCTATTTATCTGGTGAATTCCTAAGCTCCGCCCCCTACCCCCGGGAGGGGGGTTTACCACCCCCCTTCCAACCTCCACGTCGACCTGATCGCTCAGGTCGATCAGTGTTCCACACTCTGTGTAGGGTCTTCATAATGTCGGCGGTGAATTAGGCTCCACAACTCAACAATATATTGATACTCTGGTAGTTTGAATCGGATGGAGTAAATTAAATTTTATATCATAACATTAAATTTGGATTTTCAGATCCCAAAACTCGACATTCCTCTTTTTCCTCTTTGGAATAAGTGAAAGGTTCAACGCGCAAACAACAACAACAACATACCAGTGTAATCCCTCAAGTGGTGTCTGAGGAGGATAACGTGTACGTAGACCTTACCCCTACATTGCAAGGTAGAGATGTCGTTTTCAACAATGGGCAAACATGCAGATATAATTTTGACATATAGTGGAATGATCTTTTCGGGCTTTGCTTAATTAATTGCTTGTTTCCATTTCCTATTCGGGAACAAAAGGGAGGTAGAAAATTATTTAAGTCTAAGATTCTAGGGCTAGTTGGCTGCAAATTTGATTTGACGCTATGTGCATCTATTTATCTGGCGAATTCATAAGCATCTTTATGAAAATCAATATCTTTTGTTTATATAAGTTGGTAGGAGTGTGATTTCCCTATTGAAAAGGGGATCGTTTAGAAGGTGTTATTACTGCATTTGCAGATAGAGGGATATGGGTTTCCCAATAGGTTGCAAAAATGTGTTGTTGCTTCTAGTCTACGACATTGTTGCATATACTTTTGTTTGATGATCTTGTGTCTAATACAAGTAAAACAATGTCATATACTTTTGTTTGATGATCTTGTATCTAATACAAGTATATTTTTAAATAATCTGGAAGTCCTTTGCTTGAATATGACCCTAAATTGGATGACAAATGCAAATATATCGAAAAAGTATAATGAAGGGCAAATATAGCTTATTTGTGAGAGTACACGCGTAAATCTCATCCTTTTTTATTTCACTTATCTCTCTTGTTCAACCAATATATCCTCCATTCTTTCATTTTCCCTTCTTGGATATTCAAGTTACAGAGGATTTATGCAAGGTTTAAGGTTAGAAAAAAAATCTCCATTCACACTGTGTGTCTAATTAGTAATGGGTCTCTGATGCTTTTTTAATAAATAATGTGAAAAAAAAAATTGTATCTGCAGTTCAAAAAAGTATTTTTCCTAACAAATTTGAAGTTATGGTTGACATCTAATTTTATTTCTAGTAGATTTTTTCGTATGTTTTCAGGTTTAGCATCGACAACAATGGGGAAAATGAAATCAACTCCAAGCTCAAATTCAGTCAAGATTTTAGGTAGAGGATGGAAAGTTGATTTGTCTGCTATTAAGGGAAAGGATGTAGTTGATTCCCCCCCTCTAAAAGTGCTGATGTTTTCGCACCGGTGGAAGAACCGAGTTTCAATTTATTGACTCCCACACCTAAATCTCCCGCCAAAGTGGTGGAAATGCAAAGTGTGAGAGGTTTGCAATCTCACAATGCTCGTAGTGTCGCTTTGGAGAACCATGAGGTCTCGGATTCATATATAAGAGTGTGGGAGGTTTGCTAATCTACCTATGATTGCTAATCTACATATTAAATGTTTTGCAAGATATTAATCAATTACAATGATAATAATTATTAATTCCAATATTACTAATTATTATTCTATCAAAAAACACTAGGTGATTTCTTTCCATCTGTCATAAGTCTTGGTGGACAAAGTTACTTGTTTCTCTTGGAAGGTGGCAGGTATACTGCGAAATTAGTCGAGGTGCCTGGCTCGTACACCAAGATTAGCAAAAAAATATATTACTATACATGGTATACTTTAATTATTTGTTTTTTTCGAATTTAACAACTATAATATACATGGTATAATTCATAGATACATAGTATAATAACTAATATACATGGTATAACTCTAATTATAAATTATATTACTAATATTTCTGATTTTTTGATGTTATCAAGCTGCTTATGCTATTGCCACTTTAAACCAATACATAAAGGCCAACTATTACATAATGGAAACATGTTGCTGTCAAGCTGATTTTTGCTATTATCATTGCTTCATTATCAGTTTTTTTTATACAAATGAATATCTTATATTAATATTATTGAATTGCAGATTGGGGATTGGGGATTTTTAATTTTTAAGCTACATATTCACTCAAATTTAAAGCTTGGTGTTAGCAGTAATACTAATGTATTTAAAATAATGAGGGAGAAGCTGAGTCCGAAACAATTTGATTTGTTTAGACAAACCTGTTTTAGGTACAACTTGTACATTTCCTTGGTGATTCACAAGAACAATGATGAGTTATGGATATTTTCTTCTCAATTTCATATACATAAGTAAACTTCGGTCATTGTATATCTTCATCGTCGGATAATTCTCTTTCACAACATATTTTATTCCAAGCGTAGCCATAGTTGAGTCAATATCGAGAACCTTATACACTTCAGAACTCATACCATTAAAATCGCAATCCATATCAAGAAACATACCTTGTGACAACGATGTTAATTAAACTGCTATGTAATGTTTATTGCATTTACCTGTTAAGAGTCCGTCAATATTTTTATATTCTTGTCTACTTTTTTTTTTCCCCACACACAGAGAGTAGCAAATTAAGAGTCTCGTATCTTCTTGTTTGTACTCCTTTTTTAGATGTTGGTGTTTGCTCAGCTGCAAATTCTATAACTATGTTGAAGGAACTTTGTGGGAATAATGCTACTTAGCTAAATTGATATGGATTTTAAAAATCGTCTTTTTTCCCCTCTTTTTCTGTTGATTTGTCGATCCTGCCTTTACCTTATAGACTTAATGGCTCTTTTATATATGGAGCAAGCAAATGCTTGACCTTTGTTTTGCAGTTATATATTGTATTTCATTTTTATTTTTTCTGTGGGATTATATTGGGTATGTTGTTGTTGTATTTTTATTTTTCCTCTCAAATTAGAAGCAAAAGAAATGAATTGACTGGCTTGTTTACTTGATTTTCATTTTCAGGAAGAAATGTCTCAGAAATGTGTCAAAAGAAAACGATCGGGTGCTGATGAAGATATCGTCAACGACTTGCCACAGACTGTCATAGCTTGCATCCTAGGGAAAATGCCTATACGTGAAGCTGTAAGAACCAGTGTTCTGTCTAAAAAGTGGAGATCTCACTATTTGTACATTCCACAGTTAGTATTTGATGACCAGTTTTGCAAAGAGCTTGATGACTTCTGTGTGAAGAAAGGAAAAAATATTTATGAGCTCAAGTACAATCAATTTGATGAAATTATCACCAAATCCCTTATGCTTCATCCTGGTGGATTAGAGAGGTTTAAAGTATAAAAACAACAACAATATACCCAGTGAAATCCCACAATGTGGGTCTGGAGATGGTTGAGTGTATGAAGACCTTATCTCTACCTTAGTAAGTAGAGATGTTGTTTCTGAAAGACCCCCGGTTCAAGAAAAAGCATAAGCACAAGCAAAGCAAGAGAAATGGTCATATTGGGACAAGAAATTTAAAGCAGTATGAAAATGAGAGTAATAAAAACGAATAAGCCATGAAAATCATTCTGAAAAAAGAAGCAGTAACTAATGCAGGTAAATACGATAAACAAAGTACACGAAAGAACATACATCAGCAGAAATCGACGGACAGGGGACTATAAAACAATATTGCGCCTACTAGTATGATAGTTTAGCAGGGCTATAATAATAACACTACAACTACCAATATGTAAGCGTAAGTATGACTACGCTCAACTACCTACTACCCTTCTTACCCTAATCCGTGTCTTCCACAACCCTCTATCTAAGGTCATTTCCTCAGTAAGTTGCACCTGCGTCATATCCCGTCTAATCACCCCTCCCCAATACTTCTTCGGCCTACCTCTACCCCTCCTGAACCCGTCCATAACCAACCTCTCACACCTCCGCACTGGGGAATTTGTGCCTTTCCTTTGCACATGCTCGAACCATCTCAACCTCGCTTCCCGCATCTTATCCTCGATCGAGGCCACTCCCACTCTGTCCCGAATATCATTATTTCTAATCATATCCCTCCTTGCATGCCCACACATCTATTTCAGCATCCCATCTCCGCAACTTTCATCTTTTGGATGTGTGAAGTCTTGACTGGCCAACACTCCGCCCTATACAACATAGTCGATCTAACCACCACCCTATAGAACTTGCCTTTAAGTTTTGGTGGCACATTTTTATTGCACAAGACTCCAGATGTGAGTCTCCATTTCATCCACCCTTCACCGATACGATGTGTCATCATCAATTTCTCCATTGCCTTGGATAATAGACCCGAGATACTTGAAGCTTCCTTTCTTTGGAATGACCTGAGTATCAAGCCTCACCTCTACGTTTGTCTCATGGTCGCTCCCGTTACTAAAATTGCACTCCAAGTATTCTTTCTTGGTCCTACTCAGCTTGAACTCTTTAGATTCCAGAGTCTGTCTCCAAACCTCCAGCTTAGTGTAAACACCGCTGCGAGTCTCATCAATCAGGACTATGTCATATGCGAATAACATACACCATGACACCTCCTCTTGAATTTGTCGCGTCAGTTCATCCATCACCAAGGTAAATAAAAATGGGCTAAGAGTTGATCTCTGGTGCAACCTCATCATCACTGGAAAGAACTCCGAGTCTCCTCCTACTGTCCATACCCTGGTCTTGGCTCCATCATACATATCCTTAATCTCCATAGTGTACACCACAGGTACACCTCTAACTTTCAAACATCTCCATAGAACCTCTCTATGGATTTTATCGTATGCCTTCTCGAGATCGATGAAAATCATATGTAAGTCCATCTTCCTCTCGCTATACTGCTTCACCAACCTCCTAATAAGATGAATAGCTTCTGTAGTAGAATGCCTCTCGGAAATAGAGACACATTTTCTCACCCTCATCTCTACGACCCTTTCCCAAACTTTCATAGTATGGCTTAACAACTTGATACCCCTATAGTTGTTGCAACTCTAGATGTCACATTTGTTCTTGTACAAAGGAATCATTGTACTCTACCTCCATTCTTCGAGAATTCTTGCTCATTAAACAACTCAGTTAGCTACTCCAAACCTGCCATGCCTGCACTCTTCTAAAATTCAACTAGGATCTCATCAGGCCCGGTCGCTCGTCCCCTGCGCATCCTGCGAACAATACCCTTAACCTCCTCAACCTTAATACTTTTACAATATCCAAAATCCCGGTACCTTTTGGATTGCTCCAGATCTCCCAGCATAATGTTTTTATCTCCTTCTTTGTTCAACAGTTTATGGAAGTAAGATTGCCACCTTCGTCTAATACGCGTGTTATCCACCAGTACTTTGTCGTCCTCGTCCTTGATGCACCTCACGTGATCCAAGTCACGGGTCCTCATCTCTCTCGCCTTGGCTAGTCTGTACAACTTCTTATCCCCGCTTTTTTTCTCTAATTCCACATACAGACGTTCAAAAGCCGTCTTTTGCGCAGCCGTAACTGCTAGATTTGCCTCATTCCTCGCCATTTTATATAATTCTCTATTCGTCCACTTATCTACCTCATCCTTGTTTTCTACCAATTTCGCATACGCCACTTTCTTTGCTTCCACATTCTCTTGAACTTTATCATTCCACCACCAGTCCCCTCGATGCCCACCACGGCTCCCCACGAGACCCCTAACACTTCTTTAGCTACCTCCCGAATGCAACTAGCCATCATATCCCACATACCGGTCGCATATCCACTACTATCCCAAGCCCCCATGGACATCAACCTCTCCCCATCTCCTGTGCACTAACCATGGTCAAATTCCCCAATTTGATTCTTAATATGTCATCCACAACTCTTATCTTCTTCTCCATCTTGGTCTCTAAATCCATCACCAAAAGCTTATGTCGGATTGTAAGATACTCACTTGGAATAACCTTGTAGTCTTTACAAACAGTATTATCAACCTTCTTAAGGAGCAAAAAGTCTATCTGAGTCTTAGCCACCAAACTACGAAAAGTCACCAACTGCTCCTCCTTTTTCAGGAACCTCGAATTGGCTATCACCATCCCAAAAGCTTTAGCGAACTCCTAAAGTAAGACGTTTCCCCCATTCCTGTCCCCGAGGCCAAAGCCTTCATGCACGTCGTCATAACCCCCCAGAAGTTACCCGATATGTCCATTGAAATCCCCTCCTACAAATAACTTCTCAGTGGGTGGTATACCTCTCACCATCTCGTCCAAATCCTCCCAAAAATGCCTCTTCTCCTCTAAGCCCGCATGCGGCGCGTAAGTACTAATAAGTTCATAGTGAACCCTCTAACTACCAACTTAATCACAATCATCCTGTTATTGACCCTCCTAACCTCTACTACCTGATCCCTTAGCTCACTGTCTACTAAAATGCTTACCCCATTCCTATACCTCGACCTACCCGAGAACCATAACTTATACTCATCCACATCCTTAACTTTACGTCCTACCCATTTGGTCTCCTGAATACATGTTATATTAATCCTCATCTTCTTAAGAATCTTAATTAGCTCTATGGACTTCCCCGTTAAAGTCTCAATGTTCTTGACCTCAAAATCTTTCTATCTCGGGTCATGTCCTCAATAAGCTGGAGTTGTGCCATGTCTTGTCTAATGACCTCTCCCCAATTCTTCTTCAACCTACCTCTACCTCTCCTAACTCTTGTTATCGCCAGTCTCTCACACCTCCTAACTGACACATCCTCACACCTCCTCTTCACATGCCTGAACCACTTCAACCTCGTTTCTCTCATTTTGTCCGCTCACTCCAACCTTGTCCCGTATAACTTCGTTTCTAATCATGTCTCTCCTAGTATGACCACACATCCATCTGAGCCTCATCTCCGCTACATGCATCTTCTGCACATGGGAGTTCTTAACTGGCCAGCATTCTGTCTCATACAACAATGCTGGTCTAACCACCACTCTGTAGAACTTACCTTTCAGCCTAGGCGACAACTTCTTATCACAAAGCACCCAGGAGGCGAGCCTCCATTTTATCCACCCTACTCCAATATGGTGTGCGACATCATCGTCAGTCTCCTCGTCTCTCTCTAAACATTATCTCTCAATTTAGCTTTCTTCTCGGATTATCCCTGAATTAGCTTTTCCCCTTCCTCGAATTGAGTCTCCTGGATTAATCAACTCCCATCGATTATCATTCATGCATTAGTATACAATAGGTATACCAAAAAGTAAAAAACTACAAAAGGGCATGATTCTTTACAAAATCCACCCATTCCTCTCTACAACAAGGGATTTTATGGGTGCACCAAGAGAAAATAAGAGACCTCAACAAACTTCATCTAGTGAAGTTAACAAACATCTCAAGTTTTATTCCTGAGTTTGAGTTTATCCGGTTCCTTCTCTTTAGCTCGCCATCACTTGTGACAATGAGCATCCTGGAGCACCCCCAACTTGAAGCAAAAGAAGCATTGAACATAGCTAGAAAGCTATTCCAGTTTCGGCTGCCATCAGCAGTATCTATAAATTTCTCGGGAGACAATGAAATATAAGTATCATAATGTAAGTTTCAGGAAATTTCTTTAATGTGGTTCCCTAATCTAGATTATTCACATGAAAAAGAATTTCCTTGTCAAGTCATTCTAGCTCACAACAAGAATGGCTTTGTCCCCCGGGGCATAGCTGAATGACAAATGAGGGGAACTTAAAATTCAGCTGGAGGCCTGCAGTATGGGTTCGAACCCTGGTGAGAGCAATTTGCTCTCTTCTGGGGTAGGACCTTGTAGGTGATATCAGTTGATCTGTTCTCAAACCCTGGTCATTCAAGCACATCCCGTGATTTACTGATAATAGTGCTGAGGGACCGGGACTACTATCTTCAAGAATAGTCTGGCGTGAGCCGGGAAGCTGAATATCAAAAAAAAAAAAGAATGGCCTTTAAATTTGTAGCTAGTTTGCTACTAATATCGTCTACTTCACCACTTGCTGCATAGCTGACATTTCTAATTTGAATTGTCAGTCCCTCCATTTTTTGTTGTTTCAAACTAATGGTGCTTCCATCCAGCACAATGCTTTTGGTGGCTTGCTTCGACTTATATATGTTTAGTGCAAAGATGAATTCTTCTATAAAATTATAAACTGAAAATAATTTTTATTATTCAAGTACTCCCTTCGTTCCATTTTAAGTGTCTTACTTTTCTTTTTGGTCTATCCCAAAAAAGAGTGTCTCTTTCCACATCTATTAAGTTGATCATTCAAACATGCAATTCTATAACCACAAGATTAAAGAATATTTTAGTATATTACAAACATCTTTAATTTGTGATCACAAGATTCGAAATTTTTTCTTTATTTCTTAAATTTCGTATTTAATCAAATTAAGACACTTAAATTAGAACGGAGGGAGTAATGTTTATTATTGATTCCAGGTTCAGCCAGTTTGATCACAAGTACATGGAGCAGAATATTGTAGCAGCGAAACCAGCTAAGTATGGATGCAGCCTACAAAATTTTACAAATATAGTAGTACAAACTATGTACTTTAGAAATGTTGCCTTTTGCTGGGAAAAG
The DNA here is from genome assembly GCA_029783415.1 of Anisodus acutangulus. Classification (NCBI taxonomy): domain Eukaryota; kingdom Viridiplantae; phylum Streptophyta; class Magnoliopsida; order Solanales; family Solanaceae; genus Anisodus; species Anisodus acutangulus. Next base: position 37,006,889 of record CM056504.1, read on the forward strand.
GACATGGTGTGGCCACTTAGAAAAAGAAAAGGCTCAAACGGCCTCATTTTAAGTAAAAGCCCAGAAATAGTCATTAGATTCAAAATAAAGACTAGTAGCCCATTTATCACAAAGGGCATTAAAATTCTTAAGGGCTCAACACTTTTTTACTTTATTTTCTTCTCTACACTCTCTGATCTCCCACCTTTCTGCTGCCAACGCCGGAGCAAACCACTGCTCACCACCATAAATGCAACCAAACACCACCTTTCCCTCTGTCATCTCCTCCACTGTCACCACCCAACTTCGGCGAAATCCATCCACTCAATGCCTCCAGTTGTGCCACCTCGCTCCGCTCTTCTCCCCACTGTTCCACGCCTCCTTCGAACGTGATCTCTACGCCAATCTCTTTTATTCCACATTGAGTGCTACCGTAACTGGCGCCTCCGCGCCGCGATGAAAAACTCGTACGTCTACGTTGAAGATCCGTCCACCTCCGCCGCAACCATCGCCAGTAACGGTTCCTCTGCCACCTATACCTCTTCCTCCTTCTAGACGCGCCATCACTGAAAGTTCATATCGATTTCAGATCTGGCCTGAAAAATTTTCCGGCGGTCTCCATGTTTTCCGATAATCTTTGCTTGCATATAAATAGTGTATAATATGTGTATCATTAGTGTGTGTATATTATAAAGTGATTATACATTTATTATACAAAAAATATATATATAATGTGTACATATATTGTAAAAGGTGTATATATATATTGTATAAAAGTGTATATATGAAGTGTATATATAAATGTATATATGATGTATAATATATATTTTGGCTATAAAATGTCTTATTATATATTTATGGCCATTTGTTGTCAATATTTATACCAGGTGGTTACTTATGTCCTTTGCCCCTTTTTGCAATGATCCTAGTACGTACGTGCAAACAACACAACTTATAGGATCAAGCTACCTTGTGCTTATGCATTATGTGATTATATACTACAATTATAACCTGAAGTCGATACGTATAGTGTTGGTAGTTAGTTTTGTAATGCTGGAGTGGGTTTGAGATGTGTAGCTTTAACCATGTGCCTAGTAGAGATTTGTAAGGGAGATTGTAGATTCTTTTTTCCTGGTGGTAACAAAAGCATATGTTTTAGAGGTGTTTTAGTAGCGGTTCACTTTTACTTGTCCTCTTTAGACTTTGCACATTCTTTAAAAAATAATATGAGTATTTTACGACAACACTCGGTATTAATTGGTATTTAGTCGTCTTAAATCTTGCAAAATAATTTGGGGAATAAGTAATTAATTCTAAGGGTAGAACATGGAAAAAATATATTTTTATCTTGCTATATTAAAAGTGACAAGTAAAAGTAATAATATATTTTTAGTATAGTGGACAATTAAAAGTGGAAGGTAATAAGTATTACAGTAGTTGTCAAGGTTACTTAAATTACTTGTCAATTTACAAAAATTAAGATAAAATTAATTATTTTTATCCCATTTTACTCTTAATATTAAGTGTTCTTGAAAATAACCAATATTAATTAGAGCACAATTTATTGGAGAGAGATAAGAATAAAAAATAAATATACACTTTTTATTTATGATTTTTTAAGGGCGTGCAAAAGGAAATGTGATAACTAATATGGGACAGAGGAAGTAAGTGTTAAAATGTACTTTTAGGTATTGAAGTTGATTTTATAAATAAAAAATTATGTATTTGGATAGAGGTATTGAAACTGATAATAAACGATTAGAATGTTTGGTAAACACTTTTTTATGTTAAAATAACATAAACATTCTTAAAGAAATTTACAAATTTTTTTTACTAGAAAGAGTATCTCAGAGATTATAAAAAGAATTAGGATAAAATCGTAAAACAAAAAATTGGACAAACCAAAAGTGTTTATGGGTTGCAAGATCATAAGTTAGGGGTGACTAACTTATGATAAACTAGCTTATAAATTTAGCCAAACAATTTTAATCACATTTTGAAATGTAAGTGAGAATAGTCATTTTTTAAGACAGAAATAAAATTTCAACAAACATATGCTTAACTAAAACATGGATAAATTGGAGTTGAAAGCTTTAACTAGTGAGATTCTAGAATAATGTACAAATACAAATATTGGATCCAAAAAAATTAGGAAGGAAAATGCGTTTTTTTCTGTTGAGAAAATATTTAACTTGTCTAAGACCAAATAATAATTCGTATGCGATATCACATCACTAGAGAATAATTTGCAAGGGATGTAATTCGATGCCATTCCAATTATCATATACCGCATTCGAACTTTCCAATAAAAGAAGATGTTCATTTGCACTGAGAAGTGGATTTCCTAATTAGAAAAACTTAAATATTGCCAAAATGGGTCAGTTATTGATACTAATAAATTCACACTAAGTAGTAAGTACACACTAATTTATTATCCTTTTTTTAATTCCGGTTTAGTACTTATAAAACGGAATGTTGTCTTTTTGTGGAGTTTAGCAACAAAAAGAACGACACCAATAAGTTTGGAATTTATTTTTCAACTATCCTTTAGTTATTGTTAAATAATAAATACCATACATGAAGATTTTTTAGAGAATACGTGATACCATGGAGCTTGTAAGTTGGCAGCATAAAATGCAAGTATATTGCAAATAAAATTAATAGCATATCTTTATACTTGTCATGTCATTACAATTGGCATGTTTAATTTATTTAGTTATGAACCAAGCATTTCCAGCGTAGCTTAGCTTTCGCAACATAACATTCTCAAATTCCTCATTTCTTTTTGTTTCAAGAATGCTGATTGTTAAAGGCAAAAAATGATCAAGACGGTTGAGCTGAACTGAATTCAAATTTTGATGATTAACAAACATTACACAAGAATCAGGTTTTTAGCATGTCTCTTAGAGGAACTATTATGTTGCCAACAAGGTTGCAGCCTTGCAGAAATGCTACCTAGACATTGAAGGACCAGGTTCTTAGCATGTCTCTTAGAGGAACTATTATCCACGCTCCAGTTAACAAGGTCTGGGCGTGCGGGGGAGTGTTAAGAGTCCCACATCGGATATGGAATGGGAACATGGACTCCTTATATGGACTTGGACAATTCTCACCCTACAAGCTAGCTTTTGGGATTGAGTTAGGCCCAAGATCAATTCTTTACAAAACTGTCAACGAAGAGAAACTATTCCTAAGGAACCTGTTGTACTTCTCAAGTTGTTAGGTTGTGTTAAAATAGGGACAACAACAACAACAACAACATACCAAGTGAAATCCCACAATGTGGGGTCTGAGGAGGGTAGAGTGTACACAGACCTTACCTCTACCTTGGTAGGTAGAGCAGTTGTTTCCGAGAGACCCTCGGCTCAAGACAAGATACAAGCTCAAGCAAAGTACAACAAAAAAAGTGAGTAAGTCATGATAGAGAATCCTAAAAGGAAGGAAGCAAAAGAGAAGCAATAACTAATGCAAGTAAATAAGACAAACAAAATACACATAACAGCATAAATCAAACGTCAAGGGACTATAAGGCAATAATGAGCTTTCCAGTATGCTAGGCTAAGCGAGCCTACAATAATATTACTACAACTGCCAGTTTGTAAGCGTAGGTAAGACTACGCTGGACTACCTACTACCATTCTACCCGTCTAATCACCTCTCCCCAATGCTTCCTCAGCCTACCTCTATCAGTTTTGCAAGAGACAAGAATAACAGGAGAAATTTTTTCTATTTTGTATTCATCATAATGATCACCTTATATACAAGTAAGTCACCTCATTTTCCTAGTCTAATAAGGTAACCCTATTCTAATAGGACTACACATCCTATATTATCATAATTATAATTGCGCCATAAATAGACCAAAACTGATAGAATTAGACTAGAATAGGATTTCACCGTCCGGTCTCAATACCCCCCCCCCCCTTAAATTGGAGCATAAGGATCCTGAATGACCAACTTGGCAAGCGAATATTCATGTTGTGATTTTCTCAAAGCCTTAGTAAACATATCGACCAATTGTTCACTGGTTGACACTTGACTGGGACTATTATACCGAATTAGAGTGTGTCAAACTTAATGACAATCCACTTCAATGTATTTAGTCCGTTCATAAAATACCGGATTGCGTGTAATATATAATGCCGCTTGGCTATCACAGTACATTTTCACTAGAGACTTGTGTTCAACGCCCAAACTACACAAAATTTTCTTTAACCATTTTAATTCACAGACTGTCGTTGCCATCGATTGGTATTCAACCTCCGCTAAGGTCTACGACAGAAGAGAAATGGTCACAAGAAAAGTCTACGGCGGAAGGGAGCGAGATATAATATGGTGCTTTTTGATTTTCCAAGACACGGGTGAATTTCCGAGGGAGATGAACTATTAGATAAAGGATTTTTGAGTCAACATACATTTAGCCCAGTCTGAATCATACCATCCATACAACTAGAGATCACAATCTTTTTTTCGTCACTATGTCTTGTCTTAGATTCTTCTTCAAGTAACGCATCACAAGGAGAGTCGCGTTCCAGTATGCTTCCTTCGGTTGCTGCATGAATTGGGACAAAAGATACACGCAATATGACAATAACGGTCGCGTAAAACTAAGGTATATCAATCTACCTAGCAAATGTCGATATGGTTCTAGATTTCCCAAATTTGATCCTCCGGCCAACGCCAACCCATGATTCTATTATATAAGAGTATTGATTAGTTTAGCTCTCAATAATTCGATCTCAGAGATTATATCCAATGCATATTTTCGTTGAGAGAGAAATAACTCGGTTGGTCCTCGTGCAACTTCAACTCCAAAAAAAAATACTTCATAGGGCCCAAATCCTCCATGTGAAAAAATGTATGAAGATATTTTTGAATCGTTCAATGACACTGGTCATTTTCAGAGATAATCAAGTCATCCACATGGACTAAGACGTTAAGTTGTATCCCACCCTAGTTCAAAGTGAAGAGAGAATAATTTGAGTACGAATGTTTGAACCCATATTTCACCAAAGCACTTGACAATTTCGCAAATCAGCACCGTGCATGGTGCTTGATTCAAATCATACAAAGATTTTTAGAGTCGACATACTTGCCCTGGACTAGGAATACGAAATCATGGTGGAAATTTCATATATACTTCCTTCGTAAAGTCACCGTGTAAGAAAGAATTATGAACACCCATTTGATGCAACTCTCAATTTCGCGCAGCCGCAACTGCCAGGAAGGTTCGAATAGTTACTACCTTAACAACCGAAGCAAAAGTTTCATTGTAGTCAATTCATTCCTCTCGTTTATTGCCGAAGCTGACCAAACGAGCTTTATATCTCTCAATTGTGCCGTTAGAGTTGTATTTGATCTTGTACACCCATCTACATCCGAGTGCTTTCTTATCCGGTGGAAAACTTTCTAATGTCCATGTTCCATCATCCTCCAATGCTTGGATCTCTTGTTGCGTGCCTTTTCTCTAATGTTCCTTTTTCATTGCCTCCGAAAAGGTTTTTGGTTCGGTTTCGGTGGTAATTGCTGCAAGGAAGCTTTGTTATTGCGAGAAAAAAATATCACATGATATATAGTTAGCTAAATAATAAGGTCCAATTGAGTATGGGAGGACGAGTCGATGGACTTTGCTTTCAGAATGTTTCAGTGACATAGTTGCACAGCCGAATCGAATCATACTTATGACGTTTACCCCGACCAAGTTGTTCTTCCAGGTGCATTTTGTTGGTCCAGACACCTTCCGTCTATACTTCCTCCATGTTTTCTCTATCTAGACCGGCATATGTCTGGTCTAAATCCGACTGATTTGTATTTTCGGTATCCGGTGCCCGTTCTCCGTTCATCTGAGTTTCGTTCATACCTACATGATTAGCCCGATCTTCTTCAAAGTTGTGTTGGTTTCTTTCTCCCTCTATTTCGTCCATGTTAAAAGAACATTGGTTCATAGACGCTCCTTCGTCCGGATCACTTCTATTCTATCGATCAAGTTGCTCAATCCTACAACAAAGGGGAACTTAATCTCATAGAAATTCACATCTCTTGAAATCAAATATTCGACGTTCTCCAAGTCATACAATCTCCAATTCTTCTTTCCATAGGGGTATCCCAAGAAGACACACCTACGACACCGACTCTCAGAGTTGTCTCTCATTCTTCCCTTTATGTGTGGTCATACCGGGCCGCCTCCCTGTATAAAATTTCGTAGGGAGATTTTTCATTCAAAACGAAAGACGGCGTTCTATTGATCAAATATCTTGCGGTCAAAACACATTCTCCCCAGAATTTGAGCGGAAGATGACCTTGAAACGAAAGACGACGTTCTATTATGGTGTTTTGGTCTTTAAATAAGGATCACGTACTAAAAGTTTTAAGGAAAGAGTAAAAATTGCCCCTAAAATATGAGAAATTCATAATATTTTGCCTCCCTTAATAGTTCGGCCCAACCATGCTCATGTTGTTATTTAGTTGGGCGAATAGTTTTGCCGCTTGATGGAATCTTACACATTTGGGAATTTGATGGAATGTAAAGATATTTTGTGCTTTGAAGCTATGTCATTAGTTCCCTTGTTTTATAATATTACGGTTACTGTATTTTTACCTGAAACTTCTAGTTAAAATTGTGTCAAATGGCGAGTTAAGTTGCTTTAAAATGGCTCAGAATGGGCTCTATGTGATGCCTTAAAAGTAGTTAAAACTTTCCTACAATTTAAGGCTTCATGAATGCAGTTAGCAGTTAGCAACTAACTTGAATCAAATATGTCATTATTTTATTCGTGTAAGTCCAAATATGCTTTTATTAGTCTTTCTAATTATGCTCGGTCAAGTTCCGTGATAAATAAGGATATTTTTACCCAACTAAATAACAATAGGGACGTGGCTGGATCAAACAATTATCAGATGACAAATATTGTAATTTAAAAAACTTTACTGAAGTGGAAGCATAATTTGATTCAACTATTGAACGCTGATTGACAAGACTAAACGTAACTACTCCAAGTTGCGAAAACTGAATTAGTATACCACTAACGGAACCAGAAACTTCTAAGTGTACAGTAGTTGCCATGCCAAGGACGTAGGCTATTTCCATTTCTTATGAACTACGTACATGTAACTAAGTGGATGACACCTTCTTTTCTATTTCCATGTGTAGTTATAAGTGAAAGATTGAAAGTTATTTGAATTGGGAAAAGACTTGAGAATGACAAGGTCCTGCTGCAAATTGAAGAAAATGATCATGAATTGTGCAGAAGAAAGAATATTACTATTACAGTTGTAGTTTCAAGTTGAAAGAAGAGAGCAAAGTGAGAAGTAAAAGGACAGTAGGCATGTGGGGCAGTTGTTTAGTCCTCTGGCAAAAGGAGAAAAACAGTATGGCCTGGATTTAACAAGTGAATGGATCAGGACGTGGTGTGGTGTGGTGGATGGGATTGCTCTTTCCTTAATCAGAAGTTTCGGGTTCGAGTTTCGAATAGGAAAAAAATCCTTGATAGGAATTGCTTCTCCAAAATATTTGCTCTACCCAATGTGAATCCGAATATAGTCGGACTCTAATAGCGGTATCGGATATCGGGTGGAAAACTAAAAAAAAAGTTAATGCATGTAGGAGCATCATAAAGGATTCTCTGAAAATAATAAAGATATTTGAAAATTTGTAATCTTAACATTTTTATGACTATTTTTTTCTTATATTTCGTATTGAATTAAATTATTTTATATAAATTAAAAACGAAAGGGTAAAACTAAGATCCAGAAGCAGCACCCCAACAGTCAATAGGTCAGGCGATGGAGCTCGTCTCACGAATTTAACATAAACCAGTATTTTTGACACAATTTAACTTAAACTCGTATACATATAAAAATATTACTAATACTTTAATAAATACTATATTTCAAATTTGTTATTTCAAAAGTATGAGTAATAGATTAAGTAAATGATAAAAACTTCTAAATTTAAATTTTTAATCTGCTTATGTTAGCTCTTGAGATACCCTAGGACTTGTTCTTGCTCCATCCTGTTGCAGCTGCTGACTGACGTGAAATGAACGTCACAATTATTTTGTGTATGACGTTGTGATTGGTATAGAGAATTGGAGAAACTAACCAAAGTACAGAAATAAAAATTACTCCATCCGTTTAATTTTGTTGTGATAGTTTGATTTGACATAAAATTCAAGATTTTAAACATGTATAGTCCTAAATATGCATAATATTTATAGCTTTAAAGTTTAAAATGATGATGAATCCGGTGATTTGTGGGTTGTTCAACATGACAATTATATTAAATATAACATGAAGTTATGTATCAGTTTGTCGTGACTTATATGTCATAGTTTTGAAGAATATTTTTTCCTCTTCTTTAATTTGAATTTATAAGCTTGATTTGAAATCATGACAATCAGGTGTGGTTTGTTCTAATCCAATAAAATATCTAGGTGGAATATAGCATGAAGTTATATTGGTCTGTCATAACTTAGCATACCACAATTTTAAAATATATTGTTTTCGCTTCTTTGTTTGTAATTTTGAAATCAGCGATATCATTTGTGAGTAATCCAACATGAAGTAGATTGAAATTGAATAGAGCATGGAGTTATACCGATCTATCATGACTTACTTGTTGCATCTCATAGTTCACCGTTTCTGATTTCCCTTGATGACGTCTCTTTACCTAGGGATGGCAGGTGGGTATAATTTTACGAATTCCGCACCGCACCCGCCCCAGTTGGGACGGGTATGGGTATAACTTTGGCAGGTTGTAGGCGGGTATGAGTATTGAAAATGTACCCGTCACAGGTAGGCAGGTAGGTGGTGGATTTGCAGTCATACCCGCCCGCCTTATACCCGCCCCAAGCCCAAAATATTAGCAGCCCATAAGTCTTGCCTTCAGCCCATAAGTCACGACAAGTCTCTCATTCTCCAACAAAACTCAAAACCCTACGCCTCTTTAGTCCTTCACGCCTTCACGCCTCCCTCTCTCTCATTCCCCTTCACACCGTCTCTCCTCACTCTCTCATTCTCAACGTCTCTGCCTTTTTCTTTAAAGGAAAAATCACAAACTTTCTTCACGAACCACCTCGACGTCTCTGTCTTTTTCTTTAAAGAAGATGTTGATCGGGAAATATTGGGAAATATTGATGTCTTTGCTTTGTGCTTTGGGGTTGTCTTGGTGAGGTCAATTTTTGTGCATTTGTTAAGTTTTACCTATTGGGTTTGTGGAGTTCAATTGAAAAAGTTGAAAAACTTTAGTTTATATAGCTGAAATAATATCTGGGTTTTGTCTACATTTGCAATATATAGTTATTTGGGTGGATAATTTTTGGGTTTTTTTGGAAATTTTGTTTTCTTGATTCTTTGTTGTGCAAGGGGGAAGAGGTGGAAAAAATGGGGAATTCTGATGGTGAAAAAAAATGGAGAATTCTGATGGTTAAAAAATCTGAAATTCTATCCCTCTCTCCCAAAGAAAATGAGACCGTGACAGTATTGATTCTTGATTCAAAATTTTGGGATAATTTTTGGAATTTGAATTTTTGGGATCATGTTGATCACTAATTAATCAAAAATGAATTGATTAAAAAATATAACAGGTGGGTATTGGCAGGTGACGGATATCCACTTGGGTGGTGGAGCGCGTGCGGATTTAGGAATATACCCGCCTAGGCAGGTATGGATGTTGAAAATTGTACCCGCCATGGGTGGCGGGTATAAAATTTTCTGACGGGTACGGGTGCGGGGGAGGGGTACCCGCACCCGCCCCGCCCAATTGCCATCCCTATCTTTACCATCTTTATTGCTTAGCTTAAGGGTACTTTAATCCCAAACTTTTTTCTTAAACTTAAAATTATCAATTCCGCACAAATATCAAAATCGAAAACAAATTTTAAATACCAATACTTAAGTGTCCTTTTGTGCAAATCATCCAATAAGCAATAGACACTAATTTATGTTCTTGAAGTGACAATCGCATCCGGTTATATTTTAGAATGTTGTTTTCCAATTATAGTAATAACCCTTTTGTTATTTCTGATACTCTTACTATATAATCATAGATGAAGCCAAATTGCACAATTTTTTTAAGAAAAAGTGGGAAAGGAGAGGTATGATATGTTTATCCAGAGATATGTGGGTTCAGAGATTCTTGATAGGTTTTCTTTAACTTCGTATATATGCTTGACAGGATTGCTTACAGCATGCTTTATCGAGACAATCTGGTCATGGGTGCCAGGCCAAGGGATAATACAAGTGAATATAAAATTATACTGTATGAAAGTTCCTTTTTGACACTAATATAAAAGAATACGCTTGAGAGTTCAGGTCTTTTTTTCCTGTGTTTCCTAATATAATAGTAACCCTTTTGGGTTTATTTTTAGACTTTATAACTTAAGAATTCTAATGATAATTAACTTTTTACGTACACTTGGGGTTTGATTTAAAATTTTAGAGATGTGAAATAACATTTCTCAAATTTTCTTTTCCCGGGGGTACAAGGTATATTTTTTTTAGTTGATTTTGTAAACGTGTACAAGTATAACACTACAATCCCTACCCATTATTAGATTAGGATTCTTTTTGTATTGTGATTAGGATTCCTCTTTCCTCTTGTATTAGGATTGTATATTGTACACTATATATATATTGATATTAATGAAAAAAACTTCCTAAGGAAGATTAATATCATCTAACATGGTATCAAGAGCCAAAACCCTAATCTAGAAAAATTCCTACCTTGCTGCCCCCCCCCCCCTCTTGGCCGACGACAACATTGTTTTTCTTCTTTTCTTTCTTCCTAAATTTCCACCATTCTAATGGAAAATTTGGCTACTCCTACCTCTTCAAATGTTTCCGCTTCTAACGCAGTCGTCATCCAACCACCCACTACCCTCTCATCGCCATCTTTCCATCCTGCTCTCGCCGTTACCAACATCAAGAATTTTATCCCTATAATTCTTGATCAGGAAGATGGTCAATATTGGTCATGGGTGGAACTATTTCGTATCCATGCATGTGTATATCATGTGCTTGATCATATAGACGACTCTTTCCCTCGTCCTCCCAATATGAACGACACCACATGGCGTCGCCTCGATGTCGTAGTCAAACAGTGGATATATGGCACTATATCCAAGGATTTACTATACACAATCATGAAAACGGTTGCCTCTGCCCGTGATCCATGGACACGTTTGGAAGAAATCTTTCAAGACAACAAATCCCACGTCGTGCAGGCCCAGTTCCCACAACAGCCCCTAAATCAAATCCCCACCGACTTGGCAGGCATTCAGCAGTATGAGTTTGCAGCAGTCCGACGAAAATTGGTATATGGACTACGGAGCCTCCTCTCACCTCACCCGATCCGCAGGTAATCTTTCTCAATTGTTTCATTTAAAGTCTCCACAATTTATTACAGTTGGTAATGGTCATCGCATTCCAATTCAGGGCTATGGTCACACTCACACTCCGAAACCTCACCCACCATTCTCCCTAAATAACGTCCTGCATGCCCCCCACATCATCAAAAATTTAATATCCATTAGGAAATTTACTCGTAATAATTTTGTGTCGGTTGATTTTGATCCCTTTGGTTTTACTATGAAGGATCTACGTACGGAGACCCCTCTTACGAGATGCAATAGCACAGGGGACCTCTATCAATTCACATCCTCATCCGTTGTCAGTTCCCGTCCACACACTACCCTAGCTGCTCTGTCTCCGTCAATTTGGCACAATAGGCTCGAACACCCAGGAGCTCATGTTTTTCATTTTCTTAGAAGTAATAATTTTATTCAATGTAATGGGAAACTTGCCCAGACTTGCATTTCCTGTCAATTAGGCAAACATGTTCGTATTCCGTTTAATTCCTCAGTTAGTATTACGTTTGCTCCATTTGATATCATTCATGTTGATTTATGGACTTCCCCCGTTACCAGCTCCCTAGGTCATAAATATTATCTCGTGTTATTAGATGACTACTCTCACTTTCTTTGGATCTACCCATTATAATTTAAGTCCGAAATTTTCTCCAAATTTCTTGAATTTTGCACATTTATCGAAACGCAATTCGAACGCGCCATTAAATCTTTCCAATGTGACAATGGCCGTGAATTTAACAACTCCACATTTCAAAAATTCTACAACAATAATGGCATGGTCTTTCTTTTTTTGTGTCCCCACACGTCCCCTCAAAATGGCAAATTCGAACGTCTCATTCGTACAATAAATAACATGGTCCACACTTTTTTGTTTCATGCCTCCCTACCTCCATCCTTTTGGGTTTATGCGGTCAAAATGATAGAATACGTCCTTAATATTTTACCCACTAGTACCCTCCATAACATGACTCCAACCGAAATCTTACACCGTAGGGTTCCCTCCTATGATCACCTACAGATATTTGGTTGCCTATGTTTCCCTAATCTCTCTTCCATAGCCTCTCACAAATTAGCTCTCCGCACCACTCCGTGTGTCTTCTTAGGTTTTCCGTCGAACCATAGGGGCTATCTGTGCTATGACTTATCCACTCGTAAAATTCACGTCTCGCCTCACGTCACTTTTGACGAGACGCAATTCCCCTTTGCCAATATCCAAAAATTTCAAAAACCGAATTACGAATTTTTAGATGAATCAACTCTCTCTCCTGTCCACTTTCGGGAACTGTGCCCTACTGACACCATTACACTACCTCCATCTGCCACCATACATCACCTGCCGTCGGCATCCCTGCCACCAGCGTCCCCCATGTCGCCGCTTTTTTCCACCTCTAGCACAACTCTGCTTCCAGGTTCCACCAACTCACCGATCACCGTCCCATCCACTGTGCCGTCCCAACAGTCTCACCACCATGCCGACCATAGTCCGACCATCAACCACCACCCAAAAAACCTAGATACCGGACCTAATACACCATTGACATCATACCCTACCCTACAAACCTTCTCTATTTTCGACATACCGAGAATCCCCACAACTCCCTACCACAGTTCACCGGCAATCAATGACCAAACCCACTCGACTCCAACCCTAAACACCGTCACTGTTCCGCACCACCCGACAGCCACCCTCAACAGAAACCCAATCCCGACAACATAACATGAACCACACCTGAATCTGTCGTCACCCAGTCCACCCAACCAGTCGACCAATACCCTTACCCAGCCAGCGCCCACACACCAGATGGAAACCCGTGCTCAACACGGGATTTTCAAACCCAAAGTCCAATTTAACCTGTCCACTCAAACAATTTCACCTATACCAAAAAGACTTAAATTAGCCAAACTAGACCCGAATTGGAATGCGGCCATGTGTGAGGAGTTTAATTCTTTAACAAAACAACATACTTGGGACTTGGTTCCTCGACCAGAGGGGGTGAATGTGATCCGTTGCATGTGGCTTTTTCGTCACAAGTTCAGGGAGAGTGTCGACTTAGAAAGATATAAGGCAAAACTAGTGGAAAATGGTACTAACCAGCAGAAGGGCATTGATTGCGGCGAGATATTCAGTTCGGTTGTTAAACCGGCCACCATCCGCACAGTTCTAAGCATTGCTATGGGAAAGCATTGGCCGATTCATCAGCTAGGTGTGAAGAATGCATTTCTTCATGGGAATTTATGAGAAACTGTCTACATGCACCAGCCGCCTGGTTTTGTCCACCTAGCAGCCCCATATTATGTGTGACATCTCCGTAAGTCACTCTATGGCTTAAAATAGGCCCCCGGAGCATGATATGATCATTTTGCACAGTTCATTATACGTCTCGGGTTTACATGCAGCAGATGTGATACCTCTCTCTTTACTTTACATCGAGATCGTGATACTGCTTATGTACTGTTATATGTGGATGACATTGTTCTTACTGCCTCTACTACTGTGTTGAAAGATGAGATTATTGCACGGCTAAAGTCTGAATTTTCCATAACTGATTTGGGAAAATTGACGTATTTTTTGGGGATCTCAGTCACTAGATCTGCTGATTGTATGTTTCTTTGCCAGCGTAAGTATACAGAGGAGATCGTGCACAGGGCTAAGATGGACAATTGCAAAATCATGGCCACTCCAGTTGATTCTAAATCCAAACTTAGTGCAATGGTCGGTACCCCAGTGACTGATCCTACTATGTATCGGAGTCTTGCAGGTGCACTTCAGTATCTCACATTCACCATGCCTGACATTACCTATGTTGTCCAGCAGGTATGTTTGTTTATGCATGCCCCCAGGGAACCTTATTTTAAATGTATCATTCGATATATTAAGGGCACACTGGATTATGGACTACACGTATACCCCTCCGCACCGAACTTGCTATTATCCTACACCGATGCAGATTGGGCAGGCTGTCCAGACACCCATCGCTCTACATCTGGCTACTGTGTGTTTTTGGGTGATAATCTCATCTCTCGGTCTGCCAAACGACAAGCCACATTATCTCGTTCGAGTGCAGAAGCTGAGTATAGAGGAGTTGCTAATGTTGTTGCTGAGATCTGTTGGCTCCGAAACCTTCTCTTGGAGCTTCAATGTCCTTTAAGTAAAGCGTCTCTGGTCTACTGTAATAACATATCCGCCATATACCTGTCTCACAATCCTGTTCAGCATCAACGAACCAAGCATGTTGAGATGGACATCCACTTTGTTCGCGAGAAGGTTGCTCTCAGGCATATTAAGGTATTACACGTGCCTTCCTCATATCAATACGCGGATATTTTCACGAAGGGCCTCCCAAGACAGATGTTCCTTGATTTCAGATCCAGTCTTAGCGTTAGGCCTCCTCCCGCTCAGACTGGGGGTGTGTGTAAACGTGTACAAATATAATACTACAATCCCTATCCATTATTAGATTATGATTTCTCTTGTATTGTAATTATGATTCCTCTTTCCTCTTGTATTAGGATTGTTTATTGTACACTATATATATTGATATTAATGAGAAAGACTTCCTAAGGAAGATTAATATCATCTAACAGATTTAATGGAGGGATACCAGAATTAAGAGTAAATTTTATAAAAGGTCACACAATTATGCAATTATTTCCTCACCATGTCATATAACTTTATTTTGTAACACAAAAGTCACAAAAATCTTATTATAGTAACATAAAAGTCAAAATGGCCGAAAACTCACCCTTCTGAGACACCAAATCTTTTCGATGATTTAAATTGTCACATTATTACAAGAAATTATAGAATTGACATCAAACTTTATCAACAATAAATATATTGTTGCTAAAAACGTAAATGATAACAAATATTTAATACATTATTGCTAAAAATGTAAATGACAATAAAAAATAATTTGTTATTGCGAAAACTTTTCGTATCGAAGGTTATTGCAACGGTATACAACAATTTTTGTTGTTGTCAAAAGTACAACATCCAACATATGACAACATGTTGTTGGTAATGCCTTTCTTCTTGTAGTGCATCAACAAATTCCACATTTTTACCCCTTTTAATTCAATAAATATTTATAAACGTAATTTTTATTTGATACTCATTAAAGCCAGCACTATAGCTCCAACCAGGTGATTATTAGGCTAATAATAAAAATCTCGAGCGGCGGAAGGTGGAGGAAGGCATAAAGACTTTGACTTTGTTTAGCAAAAAAAAAAATGCTATTTCTAAAGATAAAATTGAACAATGTATTGAGACACAAAGTATTCCACCTACTTCATAACAATTTTTGTATCGTTGAAGGAAGAAAAGACTCTGATTCAATTCATTAAATTATGACTCCAATACAATTTAAGAACAAAAGCAAATTAACTTAACCTAATCGTGTTTTTGGTGTTGCAAATAAAACTCATTTTCTAATTAATATAACAAATTTATAGACAAAAATTATGATTTTGGAAGATATCGGCAATTAATGGTAGGGAGCAAATTAAATATTTTAGAATATATATATATATATATATATATATATATATATATATTGTTGATACTTCGGATAAGGCTAAAAAAATTACTCCCTACGTTCACTTTTACTTGTAATGTTTCGCTTTTCGAGAGTCAAATTACATAGAATTTGACGAATATTTTAAGATGTATTTTTTCATCATATTAATATTATAAAAAATACAGCTTATAGTATTTTTTGTATAGTTTTCGAACATCAAATTTTTAATTTTAAAATATTAAATTAATTTAATTATTTTTAAATCTGAAGATTAGTCAAATTGACTATAAAAAAATAAAACGTGACAAGTAAAAATAAACGGAGGAAGTATTAATAAACATTAATCGAATCGAGAATAAATCCAGTGCATCAGAAGGGTGAGTTTCCGGCCATTATGACTTTCATGTCACTATAGTAAGAGTTTTGTGATTTTTATGTTACAAAATAAAGTTATATGGCTTTGGTAAGGAGAAAAATGCATAACCATGTGACCTTTTATAAAAATTACCCTTAATTCTTGTACCCCTTAATTAAATCAACTAAAAAATTATACCTTGTACCCAGAAAAAGAAAACGATCTTTGAGAAATTTTATTTCACATCTCAAAAAATTTAAATCAAACCCCAAGTGTACCTGAAAAGTCATAAGTGGAGGGTGTCCTCACATAACTAATGTTGGTTGTGCCTCTACCACAATAAAAAATTTCTTGTGTAGTATAGTTGTTTATGCTTCCACAATCTATGCAATTTTTAAACATTTTATATATCGCAAAAGTAAAGTATAGGCAAAAAAAAGTGATGGACATTTCCAGAATCCAATAAGATTGGAAGGAGTATGAAAAAAGAAGCATATGAATATATGACTTTAATCCAAATAGTATTACATTGCAATATTTAAATCATAGTACTGTCTTATCACATTCCCTTTCCCTTAGCTTATATAATGCCATTCTTCTAACTCATAAACCTCATAGGCTTTCTCTCCACTCCACTCCACTAATGTTCCTTCCCCCATCACCTCCATACACCAAGTATTTCTGAATTTCAGTTTAATTTAATTAATGCATTCATGGAAAAAGTTTCTTGCATAATATATATGTAGAGAGCTTTCTTCAGTCCACATAAAGGGTGTAGTATGGTTCAATTAGCTGCTGACTCATTCACACAAATGCTAAGGTTAATAGAAGGCCTTAGTAGCTGAGTGAATGAAGTGGGAGACAAATTGAATCTTAAGCTTCCTCTGCTTGGACTGAAGGGAGCTCCCTCTTGAATTATCTATGTGTTTATTTTCTTGAAATCTTATATATTTGTACACTACATTTTAGTATTATTTATTTGATTAGTTTCCTTACTAACATGGATTGCTATATTAAATCAAGGAAGACATGTACTTTTAGGGGTATTTCAGTTCCACACACTGATAATCTACCCATTTCTTACATTATCACTATAGTTTAGCCTGTGATATTAGTTTAGTTACATATTTATAACTATCAAGTCACTAATTAGATGTTTATCATTGACTTTACCCGTAGTTATCTTGTATTTAAGTAACTTGATTGTGTGAATAAATATTTTTCACACCGTCCGTTCATAAGACTTATACTCATTTCTAGGGTCCTTATACTTATGTTTAGGGTTTGCCCTTTTGGCTTGTCTTTTGAGTTTAAGTTATATATATATATATATATATATATACTCTGTAATGTAAAGAATTTTTAGACTATTTAGTTACTTATACCTTTTGTATAGTAATAGATAATTAACATGCTTTATTTTTAAGATTACAAATCTCTCTCTCTCTCTCTCTATATATATATATATATATATATATATATATATACTCTGTAATGTAAAGAATTTTTAGACTATTTAGTTACTTATACCTTTTGTATAGTAATAGATAATTAACATGCTTTATTTTTAAGATTACAAATCTCTTTTTTTATAGATTTACTAGTAGATGTGCTTTGGTTAATACTGTTTTTTTTTTAATTTGGATTGCCTTTCATGAGTTTCAGATTAATATTAAAGATCCAGTATTGGACTTCACTTGTTATTCGGAGACAAGTGGGAAGAGGAGGCTCTATGACAACTATGATATTTATATATGTTTTTGCCCTTCTTGTAATAAATAAATTAATATCCTTCAGTTGTTTACTGAATCTATCTGCTAGCCTTTTGGAGAAGTATTTCATTTGCATACTGATATATTCTGTCTTTTCATTCCCCTTTTCTTGTAATTTGGTGTTTTTTTTTTGTTGATATTTTCCTAAAAATGTGAATGTTTTAAAGCAGGAATATTACTTCAAAATTCGTCTCTTCAAGCTGTGTAAATGTGACGTTTCTTGACATTTTGCCCCTATTCATCTCTTCGATCTGTAATTATAATTTTTTAGTTACAAAAATTCAATGTATGAAGTCGAAGACATGGCAATTTTTCTGGTTGTTATTTTGTTTATGGTAATTAAGTGGAGGCATTTTCTCGTATTCTCAGTTTGGAAATTAAGCCAATAGGATCAATATTATCTACTTGTATGTATCAAACTTTATGCTATTTAGTTTTGGACATACATGTCTAAGGTGATCTATCCTTTCATGTTGCAAGTCCAGGGTCGAAGTTCTAAAATTTATCATCCAATTAAACTCTATTCACATTCCACTAATTATATTGAAGCCACAACTTAGGGGTGTGTAATTAAACTCTTCACATTAATAAAGTAATTAAAAGTTATATTTTCCTGAAAATGATTTCCAAGTTTAGTTGGTTAAAATGTTTTGAGAATAATATTTATCCCGCCATCAACTAGCAAGGCTTGCAATAAGACAATGCCATCCATATAAAATTTGGCTTGATGGTTCAAATATACAAGTATTTTACAAACACACGTATAGATATGATACGTTGTTCTCATGATCTTATTAGTTGGGCAGATTAACTTAAATACATGTAAAAACAAAATGGGTTAACACAAATAACTTCCTGGTAAAAGAGGAAAAATAAGGTTCATCATGACATTCCATATTGTTTTCCTCCACCCACAACTCATCCACAAAATATTCATAATCTTCAGGTGGACTTCCATTAACTTATTAACAACATAGAAGATGTTACTGATAGAATAAGGCGCGTCTTACGTATTTTCCAAGGTCGAATATCAGGACTTGTAGTCCGTCAGCTTCTTTCTCAGGTAATAATCATTCATTTCTTTCCCTTTCATCACGACCTGACTTGCTAATAAGAATGTCCATGTTGTGGCAATTTCACCCAGAAGGTAATGAGTTACTCCTACAGCACGTCCTTGTATAATGCTAATGCCAAATTTTAAACATTCCAAATTTATTTTTGGAATCATTAGGGCTTTCGGGGTTATTCTAACTCTTTCTTGACTACATTTTCTTATCATTAATGTTGTACTTATTATAATTATTTAGTAATTAGTGTAATTGATGGTAGAATCATATGTATATGATAGGTAGATTAGATAGCATGATTTGATTAGAATAGATAACATGGTTTGAGCTAATCATATCATATTCTTAGCCTAAGTTTAGCCTAGGATGAAGTTGTATTGGTGGTATATTAAACACACTTTTGGACCCATCTTATTCTCATCTACAGGTATTCGGGTGTTTATGATATCCTCTTTTTCATCCACCACAATCAACAAACATCAACCCCGGCCTATTCCTTGCGTTTTTTTGGGTTATCCTTCTAATCATCGAGGTTACAAGTGTTACAACCTATCCTCCAATAAAATCATTGTGAGTCGTCACATAATCTTTGATGAAATAAATTTCCCGTTTACCAAAATGCATGGGTCCGGACCCCCTACCTATGATTTTCTAGATGATGGTATACAACCGTATTTGGCCCAACATTTTACTTCCCGTCCAACGGCCACCGTTTCGGCTAGCCCAAATTCTTTGGGTGAATTGGGCCCAGAAACAGTGGCCCACTTACGGAACAACACTGCCCAGCAATTTGGGCTAGCTTCAACTTCTCTGAGCACAGTTACTGCCAACAGTACTGGACTGTTACCTCAAGCCCACTGCCCATTGTCAGGTAGTTCTAATCCTCCCGTTGTCCCAATTCTAATTCCAGCCTAACGACCAGTCGCCAAGAGTCAACACGGCATTGTCAAACCCAACACCAAATATATCCTCCACACCCGAGTTTCAAAATCACCATTGCCTCGTAATCCTGTATCTGCTCTTAATGACCCGAATTGGAAAATGGCTATGGATGATGAATTTAATGCTCTTATTAAAAATAAGACACGGGAGTTGGTACCTCTTCCTCCTAATGCTAATATAATTCGGTCTATGTGGATTTTTAGTCACAAAGAAAAATCTGATGGTACTTTTGAGCGGCATAAAACCCGTCTTGTAGGTGATGGAAAGATACAACATGGTGTGGATTGCGGTGAGACGTTCAGTCCAGTTATTAAACCGACAAATATCCGAACGATTCTTAGTTTGGCTATGTTGAAGGCATGGTCGCTTCATCAGCTAGATGTAAAAAATGCTTGCCTCCATGGAGAATTAAAAGAGACAGTATACATGTACCTGCCTTTGGGATACAGAGACTCCACTTATCCAAATCATGTATGCTTGCTAAAGAAATCATTATATGGGCTGAAACAGGCCCCCCAAGCCTGGTATAAGAGGTTTGCGGATTTTGTTTCACATATTGGATTTTCTAACAGTCGTTCTGATTATTCTCTGTTCATCTACCGTCAGAGTAATAATATTGCGTACCTTCTTTTATATGTGGATGATATTATATTGACTTCCTCATCTGATATACTTCGCAAGTCCATCATTCACTACTTGACTCTGAATATGCGATGAAACATCTAGAGCCACTAAATTATTTTTTATGGATAGCTGTGACACGTCATGCATGTGATTTATTTTTATCCCAAAAGAAGTACTATTGTTGAACGTGTTGTCATGTCATCCTGTAAGCCATCAACAACTCCAGTTGATACTACACCTAAGTTGAGCGCCTCCTCCGGCAAGCCATTTCCCGACCCAACACTTTACCGTAGCCTAGCACGAGCCCTGTAATACCTTACATTCACAAGGCCAAATATTTCTTATGTGGTGCAACAAGTGTGCTTATTCATGCATAATCCGATGGATGATCATATGCATGCTCTCAAATGCATTGTGCGTTATATTTATGGTACTCTAGAGTATGACTTGCATTTATATCCATCGTCAACATCCACTATTGTCTCCTACACAGATGCCGATTGGGGAGGATGTCTAGACACTAGACGTTCCACGTCTGGTTATGGTATATTTCTAGGTGATAACTTGGTATCTTGGTCCTCCAAGCGGCAAGCAATGTTGTCAAGATCCAATGCCGAAGTAGAGTACCGACGTGTTTCCAATGTAGTGTCTGAATTTTATTGGCTTCGAAACCTTCTTCTAGAACTTCACTGTCAGATTTTGATAGCAACATTGATGTACTGTGACAATGTTAGTTCTATTTACCTTTTAGGGAATACGGTTAATCATCAACGCACTAAACATATTGAGCTAGATATTCACTTTGTTCGTGAAAAGGTCTCTCGCGGACAAGTATGTGTCTTACATGTCCCATCACACTATCAGATTGCATATATTTTTACTAAAGGTCTTCCGCTGGTGTTATTTGAAGATTTTCGGGACAGTCTCTGTATACGTTTACCTCCCGCTTCGACTGCGGGGGAGTGATAGAATAATTATCATTAATGTTGTACTTATTATAATTATTTAGTAATTAGTGTAATTGATGGTAGAATCATATGTATATGGTAGGTATATTAGAGAGCATGATTTGATTAGAATAGATAGCATGATTTGATTAGAATAGATAGCATGATTTGAGCTAATCATATCATATTCTTAGCCTAACTTTAGCCTAGGATGAAGTTGTATTTGTGGTATATTAATCACACTTTTGGAATATGATATTTGAGAAAAATATTCTTACAGTTACCACCAATTATAAATTGGTTCAACACACCACCAAATTTTAGTGCAAATTGTACCATAAATACAATATGTGCTCAAGCTACATCTTCATAACTTCGAATAAAATAAAATAGAACTGACCATAAAGAGGCTAAAAATTACAACAACAAAATACCAGTATAATCTCATTGGGTGGGGTCTGGAGAGTATATAGTGTACGCAGACCTTACATCTACCTTTTGACGGATAAGGAGGTTGTTTCTGATAGACCCCCGACTCAGGTAGAAACGAAAGCAACAGTGATAGTAAGAAGTAATAGCAACAAGGAAATAAGATAACTAAGTGAAACAAACAAACATGTAGGACGATAATTAAAGTACAAAAAATAATAAATAGTAACAGAAATCAAAGACAAGAAACCACAAGGATAATATTACGACTACTAGCATGAAAGAATAAGTAGTACAATACTCAATTACTTCATAACCCTCTACTCTAATATATGTCCTCCATAACCCCATATCTAAGGTTATGTCCTCGGTAAGTTGGACATGCTTCATGTCCTGTCTAATCATCTATTTCCAATACTTTTTCGGCCTACCTCTGCCTCTCCTGAAACCATCCATAGCCAGCCTCTCACACCTCCGCACTTGGGCATGACACAACTAGAAAATTATTATCTGTCAAATTCGATAGTATGCAAATATTTGATTAACGAGTTTAATTTTTGATAATATTTATAGAAAACACCATACTGTGTATCCCACAGACAAATTGTATATTTTAGGTTTCTTAGTTAAACCGACTATACTGTATGGAGCGAAGTGTTGGCCGATCAAGACTTTCACATACCCAAAAGATGAAAGTTGCAGAGACGAGGATGCTAAGATGGATGTGTAGGCATACAAGGGGGGATAAAATTAGAAATGATGATATATGAGACAGAGTGGGAGTGACCTCAGTGGAGGATAAGATGCGAGAAGCGAGGTTGAGATGGTTCGGGCACGTGCAGAGGAGAGACACAAATGGCCCAGTGCGGAGGTGTGAGAGGTTGGCTATGGACAGGCACAAAAGGGGTAGAGGTAGGCCGAAGAAGTATTGGGGAGAGGTGATTAGACGGGACATGGCGCAAGTGCAACTCACTGAGGACATGACCTTAGATAGGGGGTTATGGAGGACACGTATTAAGGTAGAAGGGTAGTAGGTAGCCCAGCGTAGTCCTGCCTACGTTTACAAACTGGTAGTTATAATATTATTATTGTAGGCTCACTTAGCCTAGCATATTAGTAGGCACAGTATTGCCTTATAGTTACTTATCGTTTGATTTATGATGCTATGTGTATTATTTATCTTATTTACTTGCATTATTTATTGCTTCATTTTGCTTCTTTTTCTCTTTCAGAATTCGCTATCATGACTTACTCATTTTGTTTGTCTTACTTTGCTTAGGCTTGTGCTTTGTCTTGAGCCGAGGTTCTCTCGAAAACAACCGCTCTACCTACCAAGGTAGAGGTAAGGTTTGATTACACTACACCCTCCCCAGACCCCACGTTGTGGAATTTCACTTGGTATGTTGTTGTTGTACCATATTTTGTAGAATTCTTGTACAAGTGTAATTAGGATATTAGTATTATAGTAGGAATATGATTTTTCATATTTAGAGATTGTATATTGTATATATAGACCTCTTCATTAATGAAAATAATCAACGCATTATTCTCTTTAATGGTATCAGAAGTTTAGGGCAAAAATACCTTCTCCCAAAAACCTTCCGCTGCCCTTCTTCCTCGAAAACCGAGAATCAGGCCGTCGGCCTATAGTTTTTTTTCTATTTTCTCTCCCAAATTCATAATTCTCCTCTTGTTCTTTCGGCATGTCTACATCAAAGAACATGTTTCATCATGTCCTTACAGTCTCCAACATCAAGAACCACATCTCTATTGTTTTTGAGATGGAAAACGTCCAATACGCGATGTGGGCGGAATTATTTAAAGTTCACGCTCGCATCAAGTCCTTCATCACATCATTCCCTCAGTAACAGGCAAGGATAAGGTTCCAACCCCCGAGGATGACCTTATATTATGGACAACTCTGAATGCTATCACCACATGTTATTCTATACTCAAGTTTGTGATTGTAGCTAATTGAACGGTTTAGATTCTTTCATTTTAATTTGGGCTTCCTTTTATAGTTTGTCAATCTAAGTTTGGATTTCTCTATCTACACCAGTTTAGTATGGGAGATTAATTAGTATCCTCATACTCAATTGGCCATTATATATTATTTTGAACCGCTATAAACGCATAATTATTCTGAATCTGCAAGATTTATGAGAGACTGATTAAAATAATTTCTATGTAATTTTATTGATGAACAATGCTTAGCTTTATACAAGTATATTATGCAAAAATAAAATAATAACCCTAGTGAGAAATACACTCAGCTGTACACTTATACTAATCCTAAGAAATGTAAAATAACAAACTTTATTCCTTCTATGTAAATCACGTGCCATCTACATGGCTGTCACTTGTCTCTATCCGACCGTCCTTATTAAATCCATCAAGGGACTGTTTGATGGTTCCGATGGCTTCCACGTGTCTGGTTCTTGATAAAAGGAAATTGAAATCTTAGATCCATCTTCCTCATTTATTCTCTTCTTTCTTGAACTAATTGAAATAGTCATTGAAGAAGAAATTAAATTGGGCTTCTCTTCTTCAATGAAATCTTTGAAAATCTAAAGAGGGTTAAATGCGTTGGTAGAAGAATTTTTACATCGAAACTTCATAAAGAAAAAGAATGAAGTGAAGAATAAACATCATGTTTGATTTGTTTGGTCATAAAAGGAAAATGTCATTCTCATATTACTCCGATGATGATTAAAATTTAATACATGCTTGAGATATAGGTATTATACATCACCTTCAATTCGTCGTTTAAATTCAAGCTTAACCATAGTGAAAAATTGCCCACTACCTTATTATATCTCGAATTCCATTTCTGATCAATTCATAAAATTTATATATTAAGAATAAGTTAAAGCATTTATTAAGGAGGTGTTTAATAAATGTCTTACCTGTTATAAGTCTGCTAACCAAGAGGCTACGTCTACAAGATGCTACATGTAATGTTTGTGGATTAGAAGAAGAGACAATTGAACATATGTTTTTCCGCTGTCCTAAATCCCTAGTTGTTTGGGAAATGATTCTGGTATTATGGCCTGATATTCATTTTATTCATAACTTTGCTCACCAGTGGTATAATTTATTTATAAATGTTAAACAATTTCCTGACTCGATGAACCTTTTAAACCTATTTGTGCATATAATGTGATTTATTTGGAAAGCAAAAAACAGTTGGTCCTTTAATAATGGAATGTGGAATGCTTCTAATATTGTGTCACAAGCATTATTTGATTATAATGAGTTTACTGATCTTAACTCTGCTCCTAGTCCTAAAAATGATATAAATGTGGCGGATGAAACACTAACCTTTTGTCAAGATAAGATTGTATTTTTTACGGATGCAGGTGTGCTAAGAGAGACAGGAAAGACAAGTATAGGTGAAATGGCAATTGATGCTCATGGTTCGTTGCTTCATTTCTTTGGCTCTCCAATCCCAACAGTTGGGAAGCCACTCATTGCTGAAGCTATGACAGTTAGAGAGGCGTTGCAGATAGTTGTTCGTAAAGGATGGAGGACAATACATATTTTATCGGATGCAAAGGAAGTAATAATGATAATATAAGGTTCGACGACACCACCTTGGATCGTGCAAAATATTTATGAAGATATTGCTCACCTAAGAGACAGACTGGACATAGTCACTTTCTCTTTTATTAGGAGGAATAACAATAGATGTAGTCACCTTCTAGTTAGTTTTTAAAAAACTTTAGTTTATGAGATCTTCTGGGACAAACAGTTCCCCACGTGGCTTGTAAATGAGACTTGTGGCTCTTTGCTTTACTAATGCATTAATAAAGAGGTACTATTTCGTGGAAAAATAAATAATAAGAAGACACTTAAATTGGAATTAAGGTACACATCTTAAATTTAGAATTATAAAATTTAAAAGTCTTCCTGTATTTCTTAAACTTCATATTCAGTCAAACTAAAATACTTAAATTGGAATGAAAGAATTATTTAATTTTTATTATATCAATTATTGAAACCATTGTTATATAACGACAAAAAGTTCATTATTCTTTTTCCATGTTATCTTTATTTATTATTTATAATAATTCTATTATGTACCCTACTTTTTTTATTACATCATAAGCTTATTCTACAAATTACTAATATGTGCATTATGTAACAATAAAAAGATAATACTCCTATCACAAACAACAACAATAACATACCCAGTGAAATCCCACAATGTTGGGTCTGGGAGGGTAGAGTGTATGCAGACCTTACCTCTACCTTGGTAGGTAGAGCGGTTGTCTCCGAGAGACCTTCGGCTCAAGAAAAAGCACAAGCCCAAGCAAAGTAAGACAAACAAAGTGAGTAAGTCATGGTAGCGAATTCTGAAAAGAAAAGGCAGCAAAAAGAAGCAATAACTAATGCAAGTAAATAAGAATGACAAAATACACATAGCAGCATAAATCAAACGATAAGGGACTATAAGACAATATTGTGCATACTAGTATGATAGGCTAAGCAAGTCTACAATAATAATACTGCAACTATCAGTTTGTAAGCGTAGGTAAGACTACGCTGGACTACCTGCTACCCTTCTACCCTAATACGTGTCCTCTATACCCTCTATCTAAGGCCATGTCCTCAGTGAGTTGCACCTGCGCCATATCCCTTCTAATCACCTCTCCCCAATAATTTCTCGGCCTACCTCTACCTCTTTTGTACCCATCCATAGCCAACCTCTCACACATCCGCACTGGTGCATTTGTATCTCTCCTCTGCACGTGCCCGAACCATCTCAACTTCGCTTCTCGCACATTATCCTCTACCGAGGCCATTCCCACTCTGTCGCGGATATCATCATTTCTAATTATATTCATCTTTGTATGCCCACACATCCATCTTATCATTCTTAACTCCGTAACTTTCATCTTTGGGGTGTGCGAAGTCTTGACCGGCCAACGCTCCGCCTCATACAACATAGTCGGTCTAACCACCACCCTCTAGAACTTGCCTTTAGATTTCGGTAGCACCTTTTTATCGCATAAGACTCCAGATGCGAGCTTCCATTTCATCCACCCTGCCCCAATACAATGTGTGACATCATCATCAATACTCCTATCATGACCTAAAATTTCTTTGTACCGTGAGGGCACCTACCCTAACCCGTAGGAGAACCCCTAATATCTAAACATCAACAACATAAACAAATGCGGAAAAGTTAAGAAAACAACATAAGTATTATTAAGTCTTAGAACTTAATGTGCGCGCCCTATTTCGACCTACTCGGGTCAAAGCGGAGCGCGGACGTGTCCGGTGATTCCTGGGTAAAAAGGGGTTGAGGAGTCGCCACCTAATTATTTTTTACGGTGAATTAGGACACCTAAATATTAAACTAAATGCTGCCATGTAAACTCCAATTTTAAGGTCTGCGAAACTAGTGAGATTCTAGGTAAGGGTTCTTTATTATCCTAAAGGGAAGGGGTTAGGCATCCTTTAAGATCCGCTAACTTGCGGTTATCCGGTCAAAACTCAGGTTAATTATTACTAAAAAAATGCATTTTTGAAGCATGAAGTTAAAAGATGTTTGCAAATAATTAAAAAAGGGATGCATTTTAAAAGATAGATAAATGTAGAGATTTTTCAAAATATGCATTTATATGATATCTAAAGAGAAATACATGTAGAGTTGAAAAAATATGTATTTTGACAATTGATAGTAAAACAATTTATTTATAATGCCAAAGAAGTAAAATTTTGGGAATCATTGAATTGTAAATTGACAAAAAATAAACTTATTCGGTATGATTAATGAAGCAAATAAAAGATGACAAAAGTTGTTTTGAAAATCTTGAATACGCGTGACGAGCCTAAAATAAATAAACTAGCGAAGGATTTCTAAGTTTGAATTTAACCGAACCTACAAATAAATAAGCTAGCGACGGGTTTCAAATCTTAAACTAACCTATGAATAAATCCTAAGTTTGCCTATTCTAAGCATTTCAATAATTACATAAGTGCGATAAATAATATTACAATACAAAGCGAGATAAAAGCTGAATTAAAGAAAGAAATAAAATAAATAAACTCTGAGGAATAATTCGTCGTTATTTACTTTAATCCCTGCAAGCTGTCAAGAACAAACGATTAGAAACAGTTAAATACGAATAACTTCATATCCGTATTCAAAACAGTGGATGTTTTGATCGCGGAGGGCTCAGACTTAAATTTTGAAAAGAACATTCCAATCACGCCGTGGCTGCAAACATATGACTAATGTAGTTTATTTTGATTGTCTCGCCTACTAAACGTGTTGGTCTCTCGGGTGAAATAGAAAAGATCACTATAATCACGTCGTGGCTGCGAATATATAACTTGTTAGTTATTTTAGTCACCTCGCCTACTAAACATGTTGATCTTGAAAAAAGGTTTAAGCCTCATCATTGCCCAGAAGTTATATTTCCGTCTTTGCAACTGTAGAGGCCTCAAAATCGACGGATATTTTTCATCGGCCAGTGTAGTATCGTGTTCAAATCAGTAAAATTTTAAAATGAAACAGTAAACAGCAGCAGATAGAATAAAGAATGTAAAAACAGAGGCGAGAAGAAAAAGCAGTTCCGAAAATGACGCGGTGTCTAGTTTAAAACAAGAAAACAAAGAAACATATATTTGAATGTCAAACAGCTGGATCGAACAGAAAGCAATGTTTGAAAGGTGCGATGTTCATTTAAAACAAGAAAATGATAAAACAAAGAAACAAGAATCAAACTGGAGCAAACCGAACAGAAAAACAAATACCAACAGACGCGGTATTTATTCAAAACAAGATAAACAAGAAAGTCGAAATATTGCGGTTGTCCAAAGCGGTTTTAAACCAAATTTCAATGAGAAAAACAGCGACAATTGGGTTTAAAAATAACGCAGAGTGGGCTTGAAAGCAGAAGCGATGGGCTGTCCAAAAAATGACCCAAAGTAGCGAGCTTTAGCCAAGAAAACAGCGACAATTGTGCTAAAAATACAGCAGTGATAAGACATCAAATGAGCTCAAAATGCAGCAGTAAAATGTTTCCGAAAAGAAGTGTAAATGGTCCACATTGCAAAGAAATTTGTGGCGTGCAAACGCAGCTAAGCCAGAATAATGGTGCAGAAAGTGCGATGTCGACCCAAGTATTGCAAAGAATCGGGCGATCTCGTAATCAGTGACCAAAATGCAACAAAACCCGTAACCAGAACTATTTAAAGATGGCATGTATCCAGAATCTCAAGGTGCAACAGGATACTACAACCACCGGTAACACAACAACGACGTAAAGGGAAAGGTAAACTAAAAAAAGCAAATCACACTAAACCTTAAATTTGAAAGATAAGAAGACAAAGAGGGGGGCTACCACCATTCATTTCCGATGCCGCAACAAGATTCAAAAGGCTTCTTGAACCTTAGGCATGACAGGCTATCGAAGAAGGCTAAACCAAACCCAAAGCTTGCCTTGAATTTCAGCCAGCATAATAATATAATAAAAAAGATTTCAAACAAGGGAACTATCAATTTGGGACTGGCTAAATACACACATGTGCACAGATCAGTTAACATACTAATATGGTAAACCAAATGACTCAAAAGGAATTATATGCTGTCATGGATGCAGTCTAGCATTTAGATAGATAAAGACATATAGATGATTAGTTCAGAAGACATTTTAGGACATGGAGATGGGCAAATATCTATTTAGGATAAAATTTCAAAGAGGTACAGAATCATTTAAGCTATACTAAGCATACAAGACCATTTTTTGTTATGTATTGGACATATTGACACTTAGAGGAATAACTCATAACATATCATACTTATTAGACTTACTAGGCAAGGCAAAGGTGTATTCAGTTCATCAAAACATAACTAACATGCAGAAATAGTTAATTGACTCTTTAGGAATAATGTCTTAGACTATACAGAACCACTGGTGGTCTAATTACACATATATGGACATATTCATGCTGTACACTAGTCAATGTAACATACTGGGGCAGAACACTGCTTAATCAGGCTAGCATACATGTAGGTACACCTGTCATAGCACAAAATGGTCCAAATAATAGCCTAGGCATGGTCTAAGGTAACTTAAAAGACTTTACATGATATTATGGAGGCACTTAACACCTAATCATATAGGGGAAATGCATGACCAATTCAGTAGGCATTAATAGGATAAAGGATGAGCCAAATAACCATTTAGGGGGAACTGGAGAATACCAACATGGGAAAGAGACAAGACACATATCATAACTAACTAGCATGCTTCATGGTCTCCTAAATTTACACACAAACCAACAGAGAAAGTTCAATTTTTCAGATATTTAAAAGATATAGAAGGAAGAACTGGACAGTAGCAACACATCTCTAGGCCATTTCTAACACACCACATATTTATAAAACTGAAAATAGGCATGCTCGTATGAACAGATTCACAAACTGAGATAAACAAACACATACTCCCAAGTAGATAGTTTAGACATAGGCACGACTTTGACAAGAATCAAAGATACTACTTATTCTTAAGTGAGACATGTTCAAATCATTTATTAGACCTTTTTATTCACCTAAGCAGTTTTATCTTTAGACTATACCCTATGGCGATTTCTAACACACCACATATTTATAAAACTGAAAATAGGCATGCTCGTATGAACAGATTCACAACCGAGATAAACAAACACATACCCCCAAGTATATATTTTAGACATAGGCACGACTTTGACAAGAATCAAAGATACTACTTATTCTTAAGTGAGACATGTTCAAATCATTTATTAGACCTTTTTATTCACCTAAGCAGTTTTATCTTTAGACTATACCCTATACATACTTACTACATGAAACATAATCACAAGCCAGGTATGAAATGCATTAGAGACTAATGCCTTAACAGGGTATAAACTGATTCAAATAGTGCAAAGCACTAATGCAAATGTCATTCAAACAAACTCAAAAGGTAGGGCATGATACAAGATAATTTTGGAGGTGTGATATACTAATATGGAGACCTTTTTAACACTTAAACAGGTAAGGCAAGTATGTAATCGATTGATGGGCTTCAAGAAGATAAGTGTGATTCAACATTCTAATCCAATATGATCACACAATGTCCATAAATCAACACACACACAAAGCCTCTTATCATATTAAATATAAATCTAATAATACAAGCAAAGCATTTCTGAACATTAATAAGCCAATTAACGCATTAATGAAAAAATGACTATCTTATCACATAATCAACAACAAAAACACACAACGATAGAGAAAATACACTGAGAGAAATTTGTTTTACTGACCTTCTCCGGGCAGCGAACCGAGGCTTGTTTCGAATCGACGACCCGCTCGGAGATGTTTAGAATTCAGATTTTGGATTTTTGATCACCCAATTCTGAATTGGTAATTCTGAAAAGGATACTGTTTCTCTGATGTTGGTCTCGACCCGAAATGACCCGACCCGATCCGGCAGTGACCCGACCCGAATTGAACCGAAAAAAAAACAAAAAAAAACAGCTAAAAATCCAGATTCTTCAACACAAACAAAACCAATAATTTCGACCTATATTTCGGAATCTTTAAGTTGAAGAACACATGGAAGAACAAACAAAGATTTTGGATGGTTTTTATTTTAGTGAAGAACAAACAAACAAAAGATAATGCAAACCTTTGAGGAGATTTCGGACCCCCTTTTTTTCTTAAATTTCAGACCGAAAAATGACCCGAAATTTCTCCAAAAATCCCCTTCAAAGACAGATTTTCGGACCTCCAAAAATGAAGAACAAGGGGGATATTTATAGGTCTCAAACTCAGCTGCTCAACCTCTCATACCCCCTTAAAAACGAATTCAAATTTCAAAATAAAGGGGACAAAATCTGATTTTGGGGCGTGTGTTGCGGATTTGGGGGTATGGGTCAGTGACGGGAGGGTGTGGTGGTGTCGTGGTTTGGTGGTGTGGGGGTATGGGGGCCGGCGGGTTTTGGGGGATAGGGGTGTGGGTCGGCTGATGGAGTAGAAATGGGGTTAGGGATTTTTTTTGTTTTTCTTTTGGCCTTTAAGGGTTTGTTGGGGAATTAAAAGGGGCAAAGGGGAAATGGGTTTGGGCTGGACCGGTTCGGGTCGGGTTCGGCTGAAGGCCGATTGGGCCCGGGGAGTTGGGCTGGCTCGGCTTTGGTGGTAAGGGAAATAAAAATGGGAGTTGGGCTTTGGTTTGGATGAAGTTGTTAGGTTAGGGAATGGGCTGGGAGTTTATTTTGGGATTGGGCTTGTGGTGTTGGGTTTAATTGTTTTGGGTTTGGGTATAAGGGAATTTAATTGGGGAGTTTTGGGCTGGTCCGGTTGGGCCGAAATAAAGAGGGAGAGTTGAATTGTTTTTTTTTAGGTAGAAATTGTTTTGGGTTGGAAAAATGAAAATGAGTTATGGATAAAAAATAAAAAAGGGGTTTAATATTAAAACATATTTATATATATATATATATATTTTATAAAAGATGTGAATTATTTAAAATAGCGTAACGATGTGATAAAAAATATAATATTTGCGAAATGTTTAATGCTTAATAAAAAGGAAATGCGATGCAATTTTGCGAGAATAAAATAACATAGAATTTTCGGACAATTTATGATTATTATAAAAATGCAAATGATATAAAATATGCGAATAATAATAATAATACGAAGATACACACATATATGCCTATATTTAAAAATTATTTTTAAAAGTGTCAAAATATTAAAAATTACGAATAAAATCATAAAAGATGGGACAAAATTGGGTGTCAACACTTAATACATAAGCCTTGAAAGAAAATCCCAAAATCTGATTATCATGAGTACAGAGCTACTAATCGAAATACAAGTCTGGAACTTAAATACAATCACTGTCTGAAATATAGGACAGAAGAGTAAGATATAAAGATGGAGAATTCCAGTGCCGGGATGGAATCTACGGCTCACCCTAAACCTCTACGATGAATCTCCCAGCTCTGCGTCAAGCTCCTCCACTGACGTCCGACTCAGTACCTGCACATAGAGTGCAACAAGTGTAGAGTGAGTACAGGAAGCACGTGTACCCATCATCATCATCGATCGACCCTAACTATAGTGGTGGGGAGGATTGGTACTCCCAATACTTCTCTTCTTGCTTGGTTAGTCAAATCATACAGTTTTTAAGTAATTCAAGCATTTAAGTAAAGATTCTACAACCACGCCAAGTCATAAAGTCTATTGCTCTTCACAGAACCTAATAAAGTTTCTAGTCATACCTCAATTAGGATAGATATAGCCATAAGGTTCCAACCTGCACCCAAGCGGACATAAGTTCTACTCATAGGGGTACAACCCTTCTACGAATTGAGGCACAATATCTATCAAGATTCAATCTTTTACTCAAATCAATAAGTTTACTGTTAAAGGCTCAATCTTTTAGTTATTATACTAAGGAACACGTAAAGATCCCATCTTTATATCGTTACTAACAATCCAAGTCATAAAGATCCCATCTCTATAATATTTCCACACCATCTCATATTTATGTCCTACGTCAAGAATAAGTTACAAGGTGTCAGGATATCATCTATCAAAAGACATAAGGACATAATGTCTACCAGAAATCAATACCGAGTACACACATCATCAAATATATATCAGGAATATGAATGAATGCAATGCGGATGATATGTATGTATGTATGCAATGGTCATATGTACATGGTATACACACGTTGCTGCAGTAGCTGTCACGTGACCCATGGGGGACTCATGAGGTCCGTATACCCATCTGATCTAATCGGATACTAGCGTTGTGGCTAAAGTGTCATAATCATCCAAAAAATTTCATCGGACCCCAGCTCTGTGGCGGTAGTGTCATCATATATCATCACTCTCGTATCATGTGCCATATCAAATAACCGACTTCCTAAGCCGCTCTCAGCAAAATCTAAACAGTTCAATGCCAAATATAGAATGTATGAATGATATGGATATGCGTACACCATGCAATCAGCATAATCAATTCAATTAGTATTTATCAATTTCTTTTCAAATATTTAGACAAGATGTGGAGTGTTGAATGCATGACAAGTTCAATAAAAAATATAATATCAAGCATGGCTACGATCCCAAATAATCAGCAATCATACCAACCTAAGCGAATTTATGCACCACGCTCGTGGACCGAAGGCTTAACACATAACTCATTCACATATATAATACTAGTTCATTAATTACCCAATTAAGTTCACCAGTACTCGTATTAGTGCTCGCCATCCCACTAATACGAGACCCTCAATTTCTCATTACTCCCATTAATATATTATCACCATACCAGCACATAAACGTTACACTAGAGTCTAGAAAGTCTCAACTTGCCTTATTATGAAGTTCCAAAGTTCACGAACGACTTCAAGCTTTGTCCGCGCGAAGAATAAGCCTCCCTAAAGCTCCACCGTGTCCAAACTCACCAAACGAGTTCAATCTAATCAAAATAGCAGTCTACGGAGTTAGACGAGTACAATGACACACATAATACTATACTTTATTTCAGAACCCATCACACCCAAA
Source organism: Anisodus acutangulus (assembly GCA_029783415.1). NCBI lineage: Eukaryota > Viridiplantae > Streptophyta > Magnoliopsida > Solanales > Solanaceae > Anisodus > Anisodus acutangulus. The sequence goes on from CM056504.1 coordinate 37,041,445, forward strand.
AATAAGATTCTGAGCCTCAAAGGGCAAACATAAAAATTTAGTCCAAGATTAGTGTATCCAACCTCTAGGGAGTCTATATACCAAGAATCATCCAAATCTAATATCAATTTCATGATTTAATGGAGAAATACCATTTTCCAAATTAGGGTTCATAACCCATAAAATCCTGATCTCAAATCATAGATTCCACCATGAAATTCTTTACTAATCAATGTAAATATCGAAAAAAGAAGATTAGAAGCACAGATGAACCTCGCAAAACCCCCAAAAATCTCCTTAGACCGAGCTCCCATACTCAAAATATGTGAATAATAACCCAACACTCGAAATGGAAATTAAATATCTGATATGAAACAACGATTCCGTTTCGGCGAAATCGACTTCGCTGGTGCGGATACGCTTCGGCAGAAAGACAAACCACCGAGGCAAGGTAATCTCCCGGATATCCGCTGGGGCAAAAGGAAACTCGCTGGGGCGCACCCGCCCCGACTAGAAACTCATCTGCAGCAGCAGACTCTCAACACAAGGTCAAGTCTAGCATTTGCGAGCCATGCCTCCGCTGGGTGGACACGTAGAAGCAGACATATGGTCGTTGGTGCGGACACTAGCAACCAACAGTAGTTCAAAAGCCAATAATTTCCCGTCAACCATCTGAAACACTCCCGGAACCTCCCGGATACAAACCAAACATGCATTCCTATCATAAACCACATTTCAGACCTGCTCGCGCACTCAAAATTTTCGAAAAAGGTCTTTAAGGCTCGGATTTGACTAAAGTCAACTCTTAAGTTCTATTTCCACAATCTCGCAACTAAACCCCAAAACACATCTGACTGTCTCGAAACCCATATCAAAGACTCGACTAAGTCATAAACGTCGTTCTGTAGCTAATGGAACAGAAGAAACTACGAATCGAGCACGTTTACCCAAAAGTCAACTATGAGTCAAACTCTTCTATTCTCTTAACTTGGAATTTCTCAAACCTACCAAAATGGATCCGAAACCTACCTGATCACCTCGAAAACCATACCACCCATCCCCACAAGTCACAAAAAATCGGATTAAATCTTTGGGAAGGGTATTCTTGGAAAAACAAGTTCAAAACAATCAAATGGGTCGTTACAACTCCCTCTTTCTCAATTTATATGAGTGTGTTTGATTTGGCATGCAATTTAAGAAAGAAAGTATTAGACTTTTGAAATTGTAGTCTAAAATGAGACAGAGATACTCTTTGTGTGACTTTAAATCGAAATGAATATTTTTAAAGTTAAATTGTTACTTACTAAATATAAAAAAAATTATTGGTTAAAAAGAAAAGAATGTCATATAACTTGAAATGGAAGGAAATATAATTTGATCAAATATTATATTCATCAAAATACTACTCCCTCTTCCCTAGGGATGGCAACGGATCAGATCTGGACCGGATCCTACTTGATTCAGATCAATTTTTGATATCTGAATTCAGATCCGGATCCAGATTCATCTGGTCCATAAAAATTATATCTAAATCCGGATCCATCGAACGGGTCCACGGATCGAATCTGGATCCACATGTAAAAAAATTTGCCTTGCTAAAAATGTAACCTTGCTAAGATTTTTTTTAACTGACAAATGATTTTTTACTTAGCTAACAGTTTACAGTGTTTCAATTTTGAAATGTTCATATGAGATATTTTGTTCGTTGTCTCCTTTTGATTGTGAGCTATTAATTGAAAATGTTGGATAATGATAATAGTTGTGGAAAATGCTGACTAGTATTTCCACAATGCAGAACTTGCATGTGCTTGGAATCTTCACAAATGAAGTGAATATAATTTTAACTATTTGTCTATGGAGATGTTAGTCATTCACTAATATAACATTGATTTTATTATCGAAGTTACCTCTTTATTTTTTGGTTTTTGAGTTAATGCGGGGATAAATTAAACTTATTTTGAGAATTAAACTTGCAAGGATGTGCTTAACAATTTTAAGAAAATACTTATAAAATTACATTCTAGATTATGAATATATTTAATAAAAAATGGATCCACGAGTCGGATCTGGACCGGATACGGATCTCAAATACAAGATCCAGATCTGATCCATCAGAAACGGATCCGGGTCCGATCCGGATCCGTCGGGTCCAAATTTTGAAGATCCATATCCTATAAAACGAATTCGGACCAGGTTCAGGATCCACTGCCATCTCTACTCTTTCCTATTATATGACAAACTTTTTTTTAGTCGGTCCAAAATAATGACACATTTACTTATTTGACAACAATTTAACTTTAAACTTATTTTTTACGTTTAACGATTTGAAGTATAACCACACAAATATTTTAAACTTATTTCAAACCATAAGATTTAAGAGTCTCTATTTATTTCTTAAACCTCGTGACTAGTTAAATTAATAATATAAATCCCGACGGAGATAATAATACATTACACTACAATACATGTGATTATGTAACAACAAATAACAATCCAAGCAAGCTGTTAAAGAAACGAACAAAGTACCAAAAACTGAAAATATACAACGTACCTATAACTGAATGCACCCACAACAATAATATCCTTACAAATTGTCTCTCAACCTTTTCTTCTGTAATAGTAAATAATTTGGATACAAAACTTGAACAAACGACCTTTTTAATCCCTTAACAATAATGGACTCCGATTTCTCTCCTAATTACGGGTCGGGTACCGAATCCGACTTCGGTTTCGCTTTCAACGACAGCAATTTCTCCGATCGGATTTTGACGATCGAGATTGTTCCTGACTCCAAATCCGACGGTGAGGAGGGATGTAGTAGTAGCAGTGTTGTTGATTGGGATCGGAAACGCAAACGCAGACGCAGACGCAGGAGAGAAGAAATTAAGAAAGAAAATGGTATGGTTAGCTCTTTTAATTCCATTTAGGGTTTTAAAATATTTTTGTCGAACTTTGGGGTTTAATGTGCAATTTGCGTTTTGTTTTTGTTTAAGGGTTATTTTTTTCACATAGAGATGCATGATTTAGGGTTTTTAATTATTACTCCCTCTGGCCCAATTTATGGGATGGAGTTTGACTGTGCATAGAGTTTTAAGAAATAAAGGGAGATTTTGGTATCTTGTGTGGTTATAAAGTAAAAGTTAAAGTTTAAAAAATTGTTGTCAATTAAGGAAATGTGTCATTCTTTTGGACGGACTAAAAAGTAAAGTGTGTCATATAAATTGGAACACATAGATTAGTATTATTTTTGTAGAATTTAGGTTTTGTATTGACTTTAGTGTGAGTATATTTGGTATTTAGATGTTCAATTGGCATTTTGTTTTTGTTTAAGGGTTAATTTTTCACATAGAGATGCATGATTTTTTGTTTTGTTTTTATTTTCTATGGTTAATCTATGTGAAAAATGGGCTTTACCATATCATGCTTTACTAAGAGAAGATGTAACATTTAGGATTTAATTTGCAAATATGGTTGTTTGAGCACCAAATACTTTTGATCTTTTTTGCTATAGAAAAAACAATGATCTTGTAGTAATATTCTTGTTATTTTCATTCACAGTGTCTTTCTGATAAACTTGGCTGTAAATATTACTTACCACTATAATTTTCCGTCCGCCACACACTTAGGGCCCGTTTGGCCATGAAAATTGTGAAATTTGAAAAAAGTAGTTTTTCTTTTCAAAGTGAAAATGGTATTCCGAAAATTGGAGTTGTTTTTGGCCATGAATACAAATTGGAGTTGTTAATTTTTTTGAGTGATTTGGAGTGAAAAAAGGTGAAAACAACTTTTTGGTGTTTTTCAAATTTCGAAAAATTCCAGAATTCAACTTTAAATTTTCCGAAATTTTATGGCCAAACGGCCACTTAAGCTTGTCCGTTGTTCTAAATCATAGTTAAGTTTGTCAGCTATCAGAGCACTCATTGCATTTGAGTTCCCCATTCTTGTAACATTTCTTGTTTCTTCGCCTATCAGAAAACTTACTCAAGTTTGTTATGTTTTAACATAATTTCTGATTATTAATTAGTTTCTCCAAATTCCCTTTGTTTTTCTCTCTAGTGGATGCTCATCTCATAAACCTTTCAGATGTGGACGTGCTCACGCAACCTGAGGGGGAGGTTTTGAAATGTAATATGTTGGACACAGAAGATGTTCTTGCTTATGAAAACCAAGATGAGGAAGTTGTTGCAATGGCTGAGGATTCTCCACCCGGCGTTGAGATGACTACAGATCACCCTGGTATCTATGCACTTCCCCGCCATGGACCAAATTGTCTTATATCGGTCATTATACTGCTATTTCAAGGATGTCATTTGTTAAGGATTCTAACTGTTTTAACATAAGATCCTCATATATGAGAATCTAAGAGGTCGTTTGGTAGGAGGTATTAGAGAAACTAATACTTGTATTATCTTTGGTATTATTTAATCCCTTGTTTGGTAGTGTTTTCAACCTATGTATAACTAATACCTACTAATACTTGTATTAGTTATACACCTTATTCAGTACTATTCTTATACATAGTAAACCATGACATTAACAATACTAGTACTATTCCTATTCTAATACACCTTATTCATTAATACAACAAACCATACCATCGATAAAAAATAATGTCAACATAAAATAATCCCAGCATTACTAATCTCAGCATTACTAATACACCCTATTCAGTAATATTCTTATACACCCTACCATACGACCCGTAAGAGATATTCTAACGTGGCTATCACTCTTCTAGGCAATATATGGTTGCGTGCATAATGTGAAAGCTGAGTTTTGTTATAATGTAATGGCATGTGAAACATAAGTCCCTTCATCATTGTGTTTTTTTTTCTTTCTCTGTTCTTTTTCCTTTTGAAACAAGCTTACATCTTTTCAAAGGTGATGGCGAAGCTTCTAAGAGTATTGACTCGTCCACAAACATGAACTCTGCAATTGCGCTTCGAGTTAGAACTGTACACATCAGTTCTCCTATTTTGGCCGCAAAGAGTCCATTCTTTTATAAGGTTAGGAGTCTTTAATGCTCTGTTATAGCTTAATCAGGAACTCTTGATTGCTCGTCTTTTGACATCTTTTTGTTTTCTTCATAGCTATTCTCCAATGGTATGAGAGAGTCAGAGCAGCGGCATGTTACTGTACAAGTCCATGCCTCGGGTTAGTATTAGCATTTTTAGTTGTAGTTTCGTATGTTCTCATTTCATTGTATTGTCCTTTTCGTTAGAAAGTTGTCCTCACTCCTCATAGAGTAGTAATATTAACGTGATGATGTCCCATGTCAGAATTTGGATGCAGTTGCATTATCTGAAGTTCAGTTCAAATGTGTCTGTTAGCTATCTCTTATTTCATTTGGTCAGGCTAGAAAGCTACTGGAATTGCTTGTAGGCTGTACTATCTTGTTTCTACATAATTACCCCCCTCCCCCTGCCTAAAACACACACACACAAAAAGAGGGAACAAAAGCATCCTGTGCTTACGCAGACTCATCCCCCCCCCCCCCACACACACACATAATATGCACATGATTTGACATTTCAATAGGGGTAGTGGCTGCTATTAGTGTTAGAAAATTAGAATGATTGAATCAGCTTGAGCTACTTATAATCTATATTTAATTTCTCGTTAAACAAGTTTTAGATGGTTAGGATGTGCAGATAGAGAGCAATGTGTATCAATTACTAACTGAAAATTGGGTTTTGGGGCTCATGGGCTGTTTAACGATGAGATAACTGGGCGGTGGTCTGAAAACCGAGGAGGCAAAATAGATTTGAACACGTGTGAATTTGTAGAATAGATTTTGATGAAGGGGGTTCTTATACTCCCTCATTTCAATTTATTAGATGGTGTTTGATTGACTTGTTTAAGAAAGAATAACTTTTGACACATAAGTGAAATACATAACATCCCTAAAGTATCTAGTGGTTTTGAAAGCCATGTCAATTCATTTTTGGAGCATATCAATAAGGTAAAAGTTTACTTTATCAAACAATATCATTAAGGGCCAAGTAGAAATGCTAAAACGTAAAAGGTTTTCAAATATAGAAAAGGTACCAATCTTTTCTCAACGACCCAACAACGAAAAAACATATAAGATGAAAAAATATCTTCCTTATCATAAAGAAAAAAGATGGAAAAATATTTTTGTAAGCGTAGAAAACTGAAATGTAAATGTGAGTATAGGCTAAAATATCTCATCTCCTATAAACAGTCTAAAATCATGGACAAAGATTATTTATGTAAAGCATGTTGATTGCTACATTAAAAATAACATATTCTCGAAAAAAGCTACTCAGAGAGAGTTTCCACCGAAAATGTGATTTTCCACATTTGAGCAGCCCAAATGTGTACATGATTTAGGTTAGACATATGAACTCCAAACATGATTCTGGAAAACATGTTACAATACGGAGTCTAAATACCTGATAAACCATACTTTAACCAATTTGTTTGCTGTCCTTAGATGTATCCACTACTTTATCTATCTTGATGAATCATTCTAAATATAAAAGAATTGGACACCAGAACAAGAATCGTGTCCGATATCCCAGAAGCATTCGTGTGAGACATTGATTATGTACTCATATGTTTGCAAGGTTAATAGCACTACTGTTCATTTTGCTTTCTAAGCATATTTAAAGAAGAAATTCTTACATTGTTTCTTTTATCAGTGATAATAGTTTCTTTAATTTGTGATCACAAATTTTCTTCTTACACATCTTACCTTTCTCAATCTTTTTTCGCAGAAGAAGCTGCTTTCATGGACTTACTTAATTTCATGTATACCAATACTTTGTTCACGATAACACCTACTGCATTGCTTGATGTGCTTATGGCTGCTGACAAATTTGAGGTTGCATCATGCATGAGACACTGCAGCCGTTTACTGCGCAATCTTCCCATGACATGTGAATCAGCTTTGCTATATTTGGATCTTCCTTCTAGCGTTTTAATTGCCGATGCAGTTCTGCCACTGACAGATGCTGCAAAACAGTTTCTTGCTGCACATTTCAAGGATATAACCAAGTGAGCTCCTCCAAAAAAAATAGTGTTTTTTATTACTCACTCTGGTTGATTAAAATTAAAATTGATGCTTAATACTGTTTCTTGGAAAGAAAATGTGAAGGAAAGCAAGAGGCTTGTCATCAGTTTCAACTGTCCTCTTTATCACGAGCTAATTCCTATTTCAGGATGAGTGTGCTTTCCGCAAACACTTAATTTGACATAGCCTGCTTCTCGGGCTTTATAAACTAGCTGTTAATATTTTCTTGTTTGTTCCATTTCTAACTTCTGAAATAAAGGACCTCCAATCTTGCCTATCAATAAAGGGCTTCTAGTATCAGATTTCAGAATGCTTTCAATTTAACTGATATAAATATATCAGAAACTTGTTCAGTTCTAGTCTGTTCTAGATATGTTTTTTTTATGGTTTAGGCAATGATATTTGTCTTCTGAACTTTTATCCTAAACTCCTTGCCAGGTTCCAAGAAGAGGTGTTGAACTTGCCTATTGCAGGAATTGAGGCTGTTTTCTCCAATGACGATCTTCAGGTTGCTTCGGAGGATGCCGTCTATGACTGTGTGTTAAAATGGGCTCGTATCCATTTTCCAAACTTGGAGGAACGACGTGAAATATTGAGCTCACATCTTTGTCGCCTCATTCGCTTTCCGTACATGACATGCAGGAAGCTGAAGAAATTTCTAACATGCAATGATTTTGATCCTGAACTAGCTTCCAAGGTTGTCCTGGACGCTTTATTTTTCAAAGCTGAAGCACCATACCGGCAGCGTGTGCTTGCTGATGAGGAGGGCAATGCCTCACACCATTGTTTTGTGGAGCGTGCATACAAGTATAGACCACTTAAAGTTGTTGAGTTTGAACTTCCTCGTCAGCAGTGTATCGTTTACCTAGATTTAAAACGAGAAGAGTGCAATAATCTCTTTCCTTCTGGTAGAGTTTACTCGCAGGCTTTCCATTTGGGTGGACAGGGTTTTTTCCTATCAGCTCATTGTAACTTGGATCAACAGAGTTCATTCCATTGCTTTGGGTTGTTCTTAGGCATGCAAGAAAAGGCTTCAGTGTCATTTGCAGTGGATTATGAGTTTGCAGCTGGGACAAAGCTAACCGAGGAATATGTGAGCAAGTATAAGGGGAATTACACATTCACCGGTGGCAAGGCTGTTGGCTACAGGAACCTGTTTGGCATACCTTGGACTGCTTTCATGGCTGAAGATAGTTTATACTTCATCAATGGAATTCTCCATCTTCGAGCTGAGCTTACTATCCGACAATGAGTGCTTAGTTGCGAACAGAAAGGGACTTTTTGTAGATGTCAGGCGGGCTTTACGATGAGGAGGAGTGCTAACTGTAAGATGTTATCGAGCCAAGGTCTGTTAAAAGGTTTAAATTGTATATACAGGTTAATTAAAGTCCAGTGCCTATGTAGAAATTGTTTAAAGGTTTAAATTGTAGTTAATGGTTAATTAAAAGTCTAGTGCCTATGTAGAAATTGTTGTATGGGCTTGTATGTATATGCACTGTTGTATGTTAACTGAAACCAACAGAATCAGTAGCTTCATCTGTTGATAATGCACTGACTTTTAACTTGCCAGTCACTTTTTGAGCTGCGTAATTAAAGTCTCAGCAAATCCTTGAATTTTCTTTAGTTACTAACTTGTTATATCTTAAAGGATCATGGTTCTCTTAAGGTTTATTAACTAAAAATGGCTAGACCCTAATTACTGCCAAATTTAAGTTTAGATGACCGAAAATGCACTCCCTGGCTGGTTGATTCTAGCCCTCTACTTTGGGCTATTTTGATTTAAAATTATTTAGCTAAAAAGATGAAAATAAATAATGAAACAAATAGATACGGAGAGAGACAAAATATGCCGACTGAATTGTAATAATAATTTGTTTGAAAAATGATGATAACTTTACGTTAATTGTGTAATGCTACTTAACTCTTATTTGACGCAAATTATCTAAACATACTTAGACAGGTTGAATCATCTGACCTAAATCTATTTTTACGGGTCAATTGATTTTGTAGTCCTTTGTCATGTTTACACATAGTGAAAGGTGTTTGGAAAAGTTAGTTGTACTCGTGACAAAGAAGGCTATGCTTGGAGTGTTAAATTACTCCTTCATCCTTAATCGGATTTCGGGTTTGAGTTTTGGGTATGAAGTTGTCTCTGTTAGTACGGCAATTCGCACAAATGTCCTTATTTTGGGGCGGTCTTTAATTTTTGGCCATCAAATTTAAAATATTTAATTTTTTCCCCTCGCCTAATACCCCGAGGTTTTGAGTTCGAACCCTTCCTCATGCGAAAATTAAAAAGAATTTCGCAAGGCAGAGGTTATGTAGACAATTTACTCCTATTCAGGCAAAATTATGCCTATTCGGCAGAGGTTTGCCATAGGGAAAACTTTACTCCAAATTAGGCCTTAAGGCAAACCTCTGCCTTAAAAGCAAACTTCTGCCGATATAGGCCTAATTTTGCTACAAACCTCTGCCTTGCGAATTTTTACCTGAGCAGGAGTTCGAACCCGGAACTCATGATTTTTAGACGAAGGGAAAAAATTAAAGATTTCAAATTTGAGGGGCAAAAATTAAACACCAGTGCCTTTGAAGGAATTCCGCACAAAAAATGCACTACAAGATGAGGTAAAATAAAATTGAGCAATATTATTTGTGCAATACCACGAACAGGCAATTTTTAACTTAAAGCCATCATTTTGTGATGTGAAAGTATATGCATTATAACTAATTAATTATGTAAGTAACACATGTTGATATATGCATTTAGCTTCTCCCTGGTGATTTCCCTTATCTAATTCACAACTTGCAAATTCATTGTCTCTGTTTTATTTTCGCTTCGAGGCTTAAGGGTTGGTTTTAGTTAGTTGTTTATTCTCATTTGTTTGAAATTTTTTGTTTCTCTTTTGTATACTATGGGCTTTCAAGATTTTTCCTCTGCGGGTACTGATAGCAAATATGAAAATTAAATTGTAGACCTTAATTCTTATATATTGATAATTATAGTGAACATCACTCAGGTTTTCTCTCATATACAGGTAAATCCGTTATCTTCCTAGAGTCTTTTGCATATTTTTTAACTTACTAAAAATTAATAGTTGAAGAAATACAAGATTAAATTCTGCTTAGTTTTTGGTTCAGGTTTGAAATAATAGGCATCTAATTGCTTTGTCGATGCAATTAAGTACAAGATGTGGTGGAATATTCATTTTTATTGTAAATTAAGCACTATACGTGACAGCGTATGCTTTCACGACCGCTATCAAAACATTACAAATTTGATTGGATGGCCACCCAAACATTCAGAAGTATAGAAAATGCACATCTCAAGGGACTAAACTTACATAAAATTAGTCCCTATCTAATAAGTTGCTTCTTAGTAACTATTGTATACATAAAACAAGAATTTAGTTAATAAAATTTGTGTATACTCTTGCCACTGCATGAAATTCGAGCAATCATACTTTTTGTAATGCGTAAACTTGGTCATGTTTTATTTAAACATAACTCAATGGATATGACAAAGTAGTTGAGATAAAAATAATACAAGAGTATTGATAAGAGTTGAAAATTTGGTGCTCAGTGATTACGTTTCACAAGTTTGGTCTGTTTGGATGGCTTTGTGATACTAATTAGGCATGAGTACGATAAGAATTATGGTGGTTTGATAATTTTAACCTGTTGAAGTGATAACCACAATTTTTATATTAAGTACCAAAGGATATACATGCAACGCTACCTCCAACCAAAATACATAGTTATAATACATAGTTAACCTTGGATCGTTTGGTACACGAGATAAGTTTATATCTCTAACCAAACAAGGTATAAATTTTATTCCAAACGTAATCCTAGAATATTCCACCTTATCTCGCGTACCAAACGAGTCAGGGTTAACTATGTATTATATAATTAGTTATCGGATACGTGTGTTGCACGTATATTCTTTGCTACTTAATATAAAAATTGTGGTTATAACCTCATAAACATGTTAAAATTATCAACCACTATAATTCTTATCGTACTCATGCCTAAGTAGTGATCACAAAGCCATCCAAACAGATATAGGATAAATTTATACCTTCAATCAAACTAGATATAAAATTTATTCCAAACTTAGTCTTGGATAACTCAACTTATTGTTGAAAATTTACTAATGTGGAATTAAGTTTATCTCATTATTTATGACTCGAACAATTGGGGCCCCGCACGTCGGAAATGTCGTTTCCACACACGTTCACACGTAGTGCCAAGTGTCGCAAATTTCATTAGTGAAAGAGATATTGGTACGTACGCAATACGTTTGAGACATAGAATGGTGGACGGTTATTGGCCAAATGACAAGTATTCCACGTTGGTAAACGAAGGAAGAAGTGTAAGATGAAACGAGTCGTAAATCGTCGCGGAGCCGTGAAGGGCCACGGCGACACCGTCGGAGCCGCGACGCCACCATGGCAGAATGTTGCGACGCTTCAGAGGCAGAATGCTGCGACGGAAAGATGGAAAGTTCTGACTTTTGGGCTGGGTTTAGAGCATTGAATCTCTACTATTTGGCACATGAATTCAGCCATTATTTGGCTGAATGTGATCTCTCAATAAGTGTCATTACATGGTTATTGAAGGCCATTAGTTGGCTAGTTGAGGGGTCATCTCCTTACACTATAAATTGTGGCCTTTGGCTCAATTGTTCAACACTTAGAAACTTTTCTAAAATCTTCTTCTTCCTCTCTAGCAAGTTTTTCTATATTCAAAGTTCTTCAAGAGTAACACTTGAGTTTCCTTTGCTCATTTTTTAAGTTGATGTTGTATCTTGGAAGACTATTGCCCGACACCGTAAACGGATATATACGGGGCATTCTTGTCTTAAAGACAGAGTGTCATCACTCGACTCAGCAAATCACAAGGAGTTTGTATCGTTCTTGATTCCAGTTTGTTGTAATCTTTAGTTTATCCTTTCTAGCAATTTGTAATATTTACTTACTTCCCGTTTCCTGCTATTGTTGTAACCCACAATTTTAAGACAATGTTTGTTGTAAGTGCATAGAAAGATGACTGGAATAGAACAACTCGCTTCTGATTCTGCTGCTGCTGCTACTCAAGGCAACCCCTATGACTTCTCCACTGCTCAAGGCACACCCAATGCATTTCCGTTTGCTCAAGGGAACATCAATGTTCTTCCACCCTCCGGTTTCCATAATGAATGCCCAGAGAAGTTTATGGGCTCCAACTTCAAGAGATGGCAGCAGAAGATGTTGTTTTATCTGACTGTTATGGGAATGGCTCATTTCCTAACAGAAGATCCTCCATCATCAGCCTAATGAAACGGCTGGAGGGGGCTAAGGTATACATGTCGTCAATGGCATGAAGATGGTTCTTGATGCTTGGAGTCATAGTGACTTCATGTGTAAGAACTATATTCTAAACTGTCTGTCAGACTCACTCTACACGGTGTATTGCGCCGTATGCACCGCCAAAGAGTTATGGGAAAAGCTGTAGAAGAAGTACAACGCACAAGATGCTGGTACGAAGAAATTCATTATTGGGAAATTTCTGAAATTTCAAATGGTGGATATCAAAACTGTGATGTCCCAAGTCCAGGAATTCCAAATGATTCTACATCACATGGATTTGGAAGGTATGAAACCAAATGAGCAGTTTTTGGTTGCATCACTGATTGAGAAGTTACCTTCATCGTGGAATGATTTTATGAGTTACTTAAAATTCAAGACAAAGGAAATGACCTTTGAGGAACTTATTATCAAACTCCAGATTCAGGAAGATAATAAGAAGGCCTTGCTTGGGGGAAAACAACCCGCTGAGGCAAAGACAAATATCGCTGAGGCCAAAGGGAACCCAAGCAAGAAACGCAAGTTCCAGAAAGACGGCAAGGCCTAGGCGGCGGAGAAGTTCAAGGGGAACTGTCACCATTATGGGAAACCTGGTCACATGATCAAGAACTGCCGCAAGCTCAAGACTGAGCAACAAGAGAAGGCCAAGGCCAAAGGCAAGGCACGGGCTAATGTCGTCAAAGACACGCTTCTTGACAACATGATTGAGGAGTTCTCGGTGGTGGTGCTTAAAGCAAACCTTGTTGAGAATCCCATGCAATGGTGGATGAACACGGGTGCTACCAGACACATCTATTCCAATAGAGATGCCTTCTCCACATATACACCAGTTACAGACAAGAAATTATTCATGGGTAACAACGCTTCCTCTGACATGATGGGGTAGGAAAGGTTGTCCTGAAGATGACTTCTGGAAAGGAGCTCACTCTGAAGGAGGTGATGCATGTCCCTGAGATTATGAGGAATTTAATTTCAGGTCATTTATTGGTTAATGATGGTTTTAGGCTAGTATTTGAGTCCAATAAATTTGTAATCACCAAGAATGGAACTTTTGTGGGAAGAGGCTTCGTCTGTGAAGGCATCTTCAAAGTTAACGCCATGTGTTGTAATGCGTGCAAACAATAATATTGAAGTTTCTTCTTACTTGCTTGAGTCCTCTAATTTATGGCATCATAGATTAGGATATGTTAACCATAAGTCCATCCAAAGGTTGGTTAAGTTGGAGTTATTGCCGTCTATCGACGTAAACCCTCAACATAAGTGTGAGGTATGCGTAGAGGCAAAACTCACAAAGATTCCTTTTCGATCCGTCAAAAGGAATACCGCTCCTCTAGAACTTATTCACACAAATATATGTGATTTGAAGTTTGCACAAACTAGGGGGAATAAGTACTTTGTGACATTCATTGATGATAGCACAAGGTATTGTTACCTTTACTTGTTGAAAAACTAAAGATGAAGCCTTTGAAGCGTTCCGACGTTACAAAGCAGAAGTTGAAAACCAACTAAGCATGCGGATTAAATCCATTTGTAGAGATAGAGGGGGAGAATACGTAGCGCCATTTGAGGAATATTATGCCGAATCGGGGATTGTTCATCAAACGACGGCTCCATACTCACCTCAGTCGAACGGTGTTGCGTAACGCAAGAACTGCACGTTGAAGGAAATGATGAATGCCTTGCTCATCAATTCTGGTCTTTCTCAAAACATGTGGGGAGAAGCTGTCCTTACCGCTAATACGATTCTTAATAGAGTCCCACATAAGGGTAAGGACAAAACTCCATATGAATCATGGAAGGGAAAGAAGCCCACCTATAAATATTTAACGGTGTGGGGTTGTTTGGCAAAGGTCGCCCAAGCCAAAACAGGTCAAGATTGGGCCTAAGACTATAGATTGCATTTTCATCGGATATGCAAATAACAATATTGTTTATCGCTTCTTAGTGCATAAGTCAGATATTTCAGATATCCACGGGGGTACAATTATGGAATCAAGGAATGCTCAATTCTTTGAGGATACTTTTCCTAAAAGGAAAAAGACATAACCTCTCGCAAACGAAGTTATGAACAAAGCTCCCAGGAACCAGGAGTTGTTGACTGCCCGGGTCTAGATGGTTCAGATCTAGTAGACTTCGAAGTAGCTGAATATCCGAAATCTAGTGTTCTAGATTCTCACAACTTGGAGACTCCAGAGATGGAACCAAGGCGAAGTAAAAGGGCTAGGAAGGATAAAACCTTCGGTCCTGACTTTGTAGCTTATATGGTTGATGACGAACCAAGGAAAATTGCTGAAGCATTGTTAACTCCGGAGGCACCGCTCTGGAAAGAAGCTATTGAGAGCGAAATAGACTCCATCCTGTATAACCATACTTGGGAGTTGGTTGATCTACCTCCGAGAAATAAACCGGTGGGTTGTAAATGGATACTCAAACGGAAGTATAAAGCAGATGTGTCTATAGATAAGTACAAGGCCAGGTTGGTAGTCAGGGGCTATCGGCAGAAGGAAGGCCTTTACTATTTTGACACGTACTCCCCGGTGTCTAGGATGACGTCCATACGAGTATTCATTGAGATCACAGTGTTGCGTGACCTTGAGATACATAAAATGGATGTCAAGACAGCCTTCCTAAATGGTGATTTGGAAGAAGAAAATTATATGGAACAACCCGAGGGGTATGTGGTTCCAGGGAAAGAGAAGAAAGTCTGTCGACTTGTCAAATCTTTGTACGGGCTGAACCAGGCCCCGAAGCAATAGCACAAAAAAATTGATAGTACTCTACTAGCAAAAGATTTCTCCATTAATGAGTGTGACAAATGTGTCTACACGAAAGGTAACTCTGACTCGTTCGTCATGATATGCCTGTACGTAGATGACATATTGATCACATGGAGCAGTCCTAGCTTGCTCCTAGAGACTAAGAACATGTTGAAACAATGCTTCGATGTGAAGGATATGGGTATCACAGATGTCATCTTAGGGATAAAGATCTCTAAGATATCTGACGGACTGGTCTTATCTCAGTCTCACTACATCGAGGATGTGTTGAGAAAGTTCGAGATGTTTGACAGTTTGACTATGAAGTCACCACTGGATAGAAATCAAAAGCTTGATAAAAATCGTGGTACACCCGTATGCCAGGAGCAATATGCACAGGTGATTGGGAGTTTGATGTACATAACAAACTGCACCCGACCTGATATTGCTTATGCAGTTAACAAGTTGGCTAGGTTTACCCGTAATTCGAGTAATGATCATTGGAAGGCGTTGAATCGGGTACTACGATACCTGAAATACACGCTAACTTACAGGTTGCATTATTCGAGATATCCAGTTGTACTAGAGGGGTGCAGTGATGCAAACTGGATATCTGATATAGAGAACACCAAGTCCACTAGTGGGTATATATTTACAATTGATGGTGGGGCTATGTCTTAGAAATCCTCTAAGAAAACTTGCATCGCCCGATCCATGATGGAATCAGAGTTTATCGCTTTAGACAAAGCAGGAGAAGAAGTTGAGTGGCTTCACGACTTTTTAGAGGATGTCCCTTGTTAGGACAAACCCGTACCTTCTGTAATGATCTACTACGACAGTCAGTCGGCTCTAGGAAGGGCACGTAGTTCTATGTACAATGGCAAGTATCGTCATATTCGACGGAGACATAAGACCGTTAGGCAGCTGATCACCACGGGTATAATATCCATTGACTACATAAAATCAAAGGATAACATAGCGGACCCACTGACAAATGGCTTACCCAAAGATCAGATGTTCTGCCTGTCTAGGGGAATGGGCTTAAAACCCAATCTATAATGACCAATACGGTGGTAACCCAACCTTACTGACTGGAGATCCCAGGAATTAGGTTCAATAGAAAAACTAAGCTGTAAAGGTTCTGTTGAGCGCTTCGGTGGAAGAATGAGCACTTCGGATAGTGATTTCTGTAAAGAAACATCAATCGAAAGCCATTCCCGCGATAGACATTAAGTGATATCTGTAGTGTGGGTAAAGGTTAAGTTTTCAAAATCTTTAATGATCCTCAACAGTTGAGGTTATGTTTGGGGAAACTTTTAATGGTTCCTAACACTTGTAAAAGTGGGGTATAGCAAGATACCTTGTAGGAGACCACCTATTTAAGTGCGAGGACAGGCCGCCTCAAATGAACACACTTAAGAATTCAAGAAGTGTCGACGACCACAACGGACAAAACATTACGAAGAACAGAGTAAGAGAAGTTGTTGTGTTGGTACCGTTGACTTGGCTTACACTAAACACTGACGGTTAAAGACATCACGTTCACCGCGCATTAAGTAAGTCCGATGGTATTCAACTATGGAAGGTTCAAAGCGGAAGCTACCTATTCAGATGCAACATATGTCCGTTGAAATATTGCTGGAAATAAACACCTTGTGAGTGCGCCAAAATCTCTTTCAAGAGGGGATTGTTGGAAATTTACTAATGTGGAATTAAGTTTATCTCATTATTTATGACTCGAACAATTGGGGCCCCGCACATTAGAAATGTCATTTCCACACACGTGCACACGTAGTGCCAAGTGTCGCAAATTTCATTAGTGAAAGAGATATTGGTACGTACGTAATACATTTGAGACATAGAATGGTGGACAGTTATTGGCCAAATGACAAGTATTCCACGTTGGTAAACGAAGGAAGAAGTGTACAAAGTATAAGATGAAACGGTCGGAAATCGCCGTGAAGGGCCGGGACGCAACACCGTCGGAGCCGCGGCGCTAAATGGTGGCTTGGCTACTGGAGCCGAGGCGCCGCGACGCTTCGGAGGCAGAATGTTGCGACTGGAAGATGGAAAGTTCTGACTTTTGGGCTAGGTTTGAAGCATTGAATCTCCATTATTTTTCACATGAATTCAGCCATTATTTGGTTGAATGTAACCCTTCAATAAGGGTCATTACATGGCTATTGAAGGCCATTAGTTAGCTAGTTGAGAGGTCATCTCCTTACACTATAAATTGAGGCATTTGACTCAATTGTTCAACACTTAGAAACTTTTCTGAAATCTTATTCTTCCTCCTTAGCAAGTTTTTCTATATTCAAAGTTATTCAAGAGTAACAATTGAGTTTTATTTGCTCATTTGTTAAGTTGTTGTTGTATCTTATCTTGGGAGACTATTTCCCGACACCGTAACAGGATATATACGGGAAAATCTTATCTTAAAGACAGAATGTCATCACTCGACTCAGCAAATCACAATGAGTTTGTATCGTTCTTGATTCCAGTTTATTGTAATATTTAGTTTATCCTTTCTAGCAATTTGTAATATTTACTTACTTCCCGTTTCCTGCTATTGTTGTAACCCACACTTATCCCATCAAATTTGGTATTATTTTATATCAGTCTCAGGTGGAATCATCACTAGTCTAGTCACCACTGGTGCAGTCCATCGCGAATTTCTCGGCATATTTGGTGATTAGAGGAGCATTCATGGTGATTTTTCAGGCTTAGCGTTTTGGGGATTACCCAATTCGATGATGTAATTGGCTAATACCATGAATCTGACATCTTTGTTGCCTTTGAACTGGGTTGAATCATATGTGGCTTGTGCTACAACAGCTGCTTTCGTAATCAGCTATGGATTGAATCGGTTCGTATTTGAATGTTTCAACAGAGATTTTCCCCAAAATCATGCCCATTTTCTAGAAATTAGTTATTGCAAAATGAAATTTGTGAATGTTGACTGTGAATTGTTACTTAAAAGGAAGAAAGGGAAGCTTCTGGTGGAAATTATGGGACTCGGGGAAGGGATTTTGATTGCTGCAAAACGATAGTGATGTGTATGTACAGACCACCGGAAATGATTGTCAAGTGTATGCATATGTAGCGTGCACTGTGTGTCATTAAAAAAATGAAATATCAATTTTATGCCCATCTCATGAATTTAAGGGGTTTTCATGGTTGGATGGATCTCACTGGTATGTTGTTGTTGTATTCTTAATGAAACATTGCAGCACAACCATAGCTCTATTTGGCAGTCAACTATTCTTCTCTACTGTGTTCAATAATTTAAATCAACATATATGCTCTCGGAGCAGAGCACTGAAGACAAACAAAAACTACTTGCTCCATCGTGATGTCTTCAAATATAAGAAATACTACTTTGGAGAGTGGAGGAGCTGTAATAACCCATTTATTTATTTAATCTCAAAATAAATAAATAAAAATACAGGTAATTTTTATGCATCAAAATGTAATGTAGGAAAAGCAACTTCTTTTACTTCAATGAAAGACGTCATTTGATAGCCAAGGCCCTATAAAGTTCGAAGGCATACAACATTATTAACTGCAGAACTAAAAGGAAAAAAGCTTACCAATCTTTCTTATGCCTAACAAATAAAAATTCTCAACAAGATACATACAGAATTTCAAATGCCTGAATAGCACAATTTAAAATCAATAGTTGACAAAGTGCAACTAATACCATATTTTGATCATAATTCGCAGCATTACACTCTGGCGTTCCTAGCAAGCTTCGACCACTCGGTATGGTGTGCTCCTTCCATGTCAATCCTCTCATAAGTATGTGCCCCAAAATAGTCCCTCTGAGCCTGTACAAGGTTAGCAGGAAGCCTCGAACGCCTGTAAGTATCGAAATACTGAAGACTTGCAGACATTCCAGGAACACTAATTCCTTTCTGGACCGCTAACCCCACCACTCTCCTCCACGCAGCTTGCCTCTGCACCATCTCCCTTGCAAACTCCGGGTCAACCATCAAGTTAGCCAAATTCGGGTTCCTCTGATACGCCTTCTTAATCCGATCCAAAAACACTGCCCTAATAATACACCCGCCTTTCCAAATCCTCGCCATCTCTCCTAAATTCAAATTCCAACCCTTCTCATTGCTCTTCGCCTTTAGCAAATTCATCCCTTGAGCATAACTACAAATTTTCGACGCGTACAATGCTTGCCTCACATCATCAATCAATCTCTTCTTATCAACAACACTACTATTAATATCAGAACTTATTTCCTCATTTAACCCTTCCTTCTTAAAAATCTCCGACGCTTCTTCCCTCTCAACCTTTAATCCACTCATATACCTACTATCTAACGAAGCAGCAATCGTCGGAGCTGCAATAGACAGCTCCGCCGCCTGCTGCACGGTCCATTTTCCGGTTCCCTTCATTCCCGTTTTATCCAAAATCTTATCAACTAACTCCCCATTCCCCGTTTTTTCATCCTTCACTTTGAATATATCCGCTGTAATTTCAACCAAAAAACTCTCCAATTCTCCGCGATTCCATTCCGCAAAAATATCAGCTAATTCGGCATTACTCAACCCACCTGCATTCTTCAACACATCATACGCTTCCGAAATCAACTGCATATCCCCATATTCAATCCCATTATGCACCATTTTCACAAAATTACCCGATCCTCCTTCACCAATGTAAGTAACACACGGCCCATCCTCAACTTGTGCCGCAACCTTCTCCAAAATATCCTTAACATTCGTATACGCCTCGTGGGACCCACCGGGCATCATCGATGGCCCGTACCTGGCCCCATCTTCACCACCAGAAACACCCATACCTAAATACAATAGCCCCTTCGAATTCGCCTCAGTAATCCTTCTCTCTGTATTCTCATACCACTCATTACCTGTTAACAATATAATAAATAAGTATAGTCATGTAATCAAAAAGAATTTTTACGTGCTTATTAATTAATCCCTCTGTCCCGATCCCAATTTATAAGACACACTCCCCTTTCTAGTCCGTCCAAAAAAGAATGACAAATTTCCATCTTTGTCAAGAATTTAATTTTAAACTTTATCTTTTACGCTTAACGAGATGATTTATAACGACGCAAATATATTTGACTTGTTTTAGACCACAGATTCAAAAAATTTCATATATTTATTAAACTTCGTGTCAAGTCAAATTAATCATATAAATTGGGACGGAGGGAGTAGCACATTTCCTTATTCCGCAACAATTTATTTTTAAATTTTATCTTTTACCCTTAACGGAGATGATTTATAATCGTAAAAATATCTTTGTGGCTTATTTTAGACCACAAAAATTCAAAAGTTTTCATTTATTTTTTACACTTCGTGTCCAATCAAACTACATCACATAAATTGGGACGGAGGGAGTAATTAGATAAGTGATGCACACACACACACTCAGTTTCAACAACATTACCTCCATCGATAATCGTGTCACCAGGCTCCATATGTTCCGATAGAGCGGCAATTGTTTGATCAACGGGTGCACCAGCTTTAA
This sequence comes from Anisodus acutangulus, assembly GCA_029783415.1. Taxonomy (NCBI): domain Eukaryota; kingdom Viridiplantae; phylum Streptophyta; class Magnoliopsida; order Solanales; family Solanaceae; genus Anisodus; species Anisodus acutangulus. The sequence goes on from CM056504.1 coordinate 37,062,069, forward strand.
CGAGAATGATAACAGATCTAGGCCGTTGAATAGACAACACAAAGTCACGTGGATTGTATTGTCCAATTAATGGGAGTTGACCTTCACGTTGAGCACGATCTAGGGTTTCATCAACTTTAGTAGTTGTTCTATTGTAGACAGAAATTGGGAACCCTTTTTCAGCTATGTTTAATGCTAAATTCTGGCCCATAACAGCTAGACCTGAGAGCCCGATTCGAGATAATGTTTGAGCTGTTGCAGCACCGTCCATGATGAATGAATGAGTAAAATTATGACAAACTATAATGAAGGAGATGAGTGTTTGGTGAGATTTTAGGTAATATAGGGGAGAGTGACGGACTTTTCAAGGGAGTGAAAGGGTAATGGCTGAAAATGCCAACGACAGGTTGGTGTAAGACAGTAAGAGTCGATGTTTTCTATTGTTAATTCTAAGGGCTAAAAGGGCAGCGCGGGTCCTAGAAGTGTGTTACAAGAGTCAATTGTACGCAATTTTATCAGCAAATTATAATGTGTGAATTATTTATGCAAAATAAATAGTCCTAAGTTTTTTTTAGGAGAAAATGAAGGAGAGTAATACGAGGAGAATCGAACCCTCACCAATAAGGTGTACGTTCAGATAGTCAACCAACCGAGCTACTGAGATTCCTCAAATAATTGTAAGTTTATATGTGAAATTAGAATTTAAAATTTATGATTTAGAATTATAATCCTTGTAATTAGGGCTATTTTGAAATCGAATCGAAGCAGATAATCTGAATTGAAAAAAATATTATTAGTTTATCAGTAATGAATTATTGGTTTAACAGTTCTTTAACGAGTTATTTATTTTTTACCGAATTATTGATTCTGTAACTGTTTATTTTTTTAAAAAAAATGGGTTAACGGATAGCCCGATATTAATGTTTGTGTTTTTTTAAGTTACTCATATTTAAATTAATTATATATATATATATTAATTTAAATTTAACAGATAAATATAATGCTGCGACCAAAATACAATGAATGATAATATATGAATTACTAGATTATTATCATACAATAATAATTCATGATTATCAAAAAAAATTATCATAAAATGATTAATATACATGAATTATTTTGTAAATGTTGTCTACTCTTATGTCTTATTCAACCATTATTAGTACACATATTCTTATTCTATTATGTACGCTATAATACCTTAGATTTCATAAAAGTTATACCAAGCGATTTATGATCAAAGATAAGGGTCAAAAACACATATCAAGTATCACTTTTTTTTAGTTTCCTACATGAACTATCATGTGTGAGTTTCCTACCTAAACTATCACCGATTAGTTAGCAAAACATACTCAACTATCAGTTGTTCACTTTTCCGACCTGATTGTTGAGGTAGGAAAAATGAACAACTGATAGTTGAGTTGTGTTTTGTTAACTAGTTGGTGATAGTTTAAGTAGGAAACTCTCACTCATGATAGTTCAGGTAGAAAATTAAAAAAATGATACTTGAAGTACGTTTTTATCCTTAACTCTAAAAAGTATCATCGGATTTTGTACCCATCAATTTTGAATTCTCATCTTAGACAATTTCATTTGATTATAAAAGAAAGACTTTATCCTCAACATTAAGATCTCTATCGATCATTCTTCTAAAATGGTCTTGTAGCCCTCTGCCATGTTATTTTCATTGACTAAAACGAAATATTAAAGGGCTTTCAGCTCACCAATTCTTTTTGAATTATTGTCTGCTCACAATTGAAGAAAATTAGTTTCTTCATTTTAAATAAATGTTTCTGTAAAAAAAAACATCTTTAAATTACGAAGTAGGAGTAACTAAGTATTGGAAAACATTTTTGTTAAAGATTTTAGTGCAAATGGGTGTTTTTGTTTGAACCATTTAAGTAGAAGCAATTTAATGATATGTTGGGGGAAATCAAGCTATTGATATGTATGATCGATCTAACTTTATAAGAAAATAAGAAAAACATTGCTATTATTTCCATATCTCAAATGAAACTAATTGTGAGTCGATTGTAAATATTACGTCCTTATGACCTAATAATTAGTGTTTCTGTCAAGATCTAAGTGGTAATTAGTCATGTAATGAAGTCAATAGATACATACATATATCATTCAACAAAAGGCATAAAATTATATTAAACAAATTACGCATCAAAAAGATAAATTCCAGACACTATTGGAATTTGGGATCTAACAAGTAACAACAAGATCATTTTGCAAATTGCAGCTTAATATTGGTACCTTCGTTATGCCAAAGGACGTTATAGCAACTTAGCAAGTGACCTCCAAAAGGAAAAAGCACCCTTTAACCAAATAAAAATTTGACTTCTCATGTGGCAATTGCAAAAATCAATTTAGTCACCATGTACGAGCCCAAAGTTCTTTCTCATTCGAGGATATGATCTGCCTAGTTATAATTTGAACAGAAAAAAAATATTCTATGAAGATAATAATTCTACAAAAAAAAAATTAATTACTGATTTCATGTATTTTATTCTACCAATCTTTTGTGATTTTTTATTGATTTCCGGTAAAAAGAATTACCTAAAATTGAAAGAAATAATCCCCTTATTATTTTCATTAATTGAAAGGTATATATACAAGTTACATATTTTCATAATAGGAGAATCCTATTCCTATTCTATTCCTAAAACATTATTCTACCATAATTCTAACTATATAATTATGGTAAGGTATAAGACTAATTAAGGTAACCTTTACATTACAATATACATACCAAATATACATCACTCATGATGGGCCAACCCGAGATGGGCCTTACTGCCTGACCGTGTTTGGCTGTTACCGAAAGACCCGTGATATACACTTATGTATATCAAGTGTATATCATGGGTATATTACCTTGTTAAACACACCCCCGCAGTCATAGCGGACGGTCTTCGAACGCTGAGACTGTCCCTAAAATTTTTAAAAAGGACCGCGGAAAGACCCTTTGTAAAGATGTCTGCAATTTGATATCTCGATGAGACATGGCATACGCGAACTTGACCAAGGGCAACCTTTTCATGGACAAAGTGAATGTCCATTTCGATATGCTTAGTGCGTTGGTGATGAACCGGATTACCAGAAAGGTAGATGACACTAATATTATCGCAATAAACCAAGGTTGCCTTCTGAATGAGACAATGAAGCTCTAATAGTAAATTACGTAACCAACAAGACTCCGAGACCACATTAGCTACCCCTCGATATTCAGCCTCGGCACTTGAACGGGATAGAGTCGATTGACGCTTTACAGACCAGGAGACCAGGTTGTTGCCAAGGAACGCACAATAGCCAGACGTAGACCGCCTGGTTTTGGGACAACCACCCCAATCAACATCTGTATAAGAGACAAGTGTGGTCGTCGAGGAAGGATATAAATGTAGACCATAGTCAAGTGTTCCCTGAATATTCTGAATGATGCGTTTGAGTGCATTTATGTGCTCAATTCGGGGATCATGCATAAACAAACACACCTACTGGACAACATATGTAATATCTGATCTCATAAAGGTAAGATACTGAAGGGCCCCTGCAAGACTGCGATAGCGGGTTGGATCCTCGTAGGGTACGCCAGCCGCGACACTCAGCTTGGGTTTTTGTATCAACTAGAGTGGAAGTGGACTTATAGGATGACATCTCAGTCCTCTCGATGATCTCAGCTGCATACTTCCGTTGAGACAAAAACAATCCATCGGAATGACGAGTGACGACAATCCCCAAAAAATAACTCAAGGGCCCTAAGTCTTTCATAGCAAACTCAGAGCTGAGCATGGTCATGATAGACTGGCGTAAGGCATCTGTAGAGGCAGTCAAAATGATATCATCCACATACAACATAATGTAGGCCAAAGACGAACCACGACAGTAGATGAACAATGAATTATCCGACTTGCTGTGAGTGAACCCAATAGTCGAAACATAATCAGCAAACCTTGTATAGTAGGCCCGTGGAGACTGTTTAAGCCCATATAAGGACTTCTTCAATAAACAGACATGATGAGGATGTTTGGGATCCCTGAATCCCAACGGCTGATGCATATAAATTGTTTCCTTGAGATCACCATGTAGGAAAGCATTCTTTACATATAACTGATGAATATACCATGCTTTTGAAAAAGAAGCTGAGTACAGTATGAATGGTAGCCGGCTTGACCACCGGACTAAATGTCTCACCACAATCCACCCCAACTTGTTGAGTCTTACCATCACCCATAAGCCGCGCCTTATGTCGTGCAAACGAACCATCTGAATTTTCCTTGTGAGCAAAAATCCACATAGACCTAATAATATTAATACCAGAAGGACGGGGCACCAACTCCCACATCGTATTATCAATAAGAGCATTATATTCATTGTTCCAATTGGGGTTATTTAACGCAGACACAGGAGTACGTGGTAAGGGTGATTTAAGAATATTAGAATTTAAATTAAAATGTCTCTTTGGTTTAAAAACACCCCACTGACTCCGAGTGACCGGTCTATGACTTGAGGATTTATTTGCAATCGGAGACGTCCATAAAAACTTAGAATAATCATCCAAAAAAAGAATATAATATCGGTGACCCAGAGAACTCAGAACAGGAGATGTCCATAGGTCGCTCTGAATAATATCAAATGGCATTAAAGTATGTGAATTCGAGTCAACAAATGGTAACCTAACAATTTTTCCTAAAGAGCAAGACTGACAATTTGGAGTATTATTCATACCCTTACATAAAATAAAATTACTTTTATGTAAAGACGACAAAATAGAAGATCCCGGATGATCAAGCCGAGCATGCCACAAGGAAGGAGCAAGGGCTGCGAACGCTGACGGCAAGACTGGACTCGATGGACTGAAACCGGGTGTGATAGGATAAAGATCTCCCCTACTATCACACCTCATAAGAGGACTCCCAGTCTTGAAATCATTCACAGAGAAACCAAAAGGATCAAATTCAACAGAAATGGAATTGTCAGTGGTGAATTTTCGGACAGACACTAAGTTTTTAATCAATTTTGGGGCATGTAAAGTATTTTTCAATATAAGGGGAGGATTGGGGTGAGATAGAGTTTTATGACAATAACCCTGAATTGGAATAGAGTTACCATTACCGACAATTATACCACGAGAGTTTCTCAAATTGAAATAAGACGAGAGAGTACCTTGATCTAAAGTCATGTGTGTCATTGCGTCGGTGTCCATGTACCAATTTAGATCCGATTGCGTTAATCCAAGTGTGTGCATTGCGGCCTCAATATCGGTGTGAGTAGGTGCGGGGCCCACTGCCGAGAATACTTGTGTGGGCCGAGGCCCAAGCAGTCCACCTTGTTGCCCCGGCCCAGTGCTGAACCGAGAAGCTGACTGTTGACTGTTGGGCCTGAATTGAGGATGTCCAGCCCATTGCCCGTTGGAAGGGCCTGGAAAATAGGGGTTGTTGGCCCACGGCCCATTGCCCCAAGCCCACTGCCATGGGCCCCACGACTGGGACCAGTAGGGAGGAGGCCCACTGTTGATTGGACGGGGCCCACTTCCGGACTGCTGACCACCGAAACCGCCGCGTTTGCCCCAGTGGTTTTTGTTATTATTTTTACGATTATTTTTTCTTCCACCATGTGTATGGTTTTGGCCCGAATTATCAACAAAACCTAAAGAATTTGCGGAAGACGTCATTAGGACGACGAGGCTTGCTCCAGTAGCCACCTTCTTAGCTAAACCGGCTTCTTCCAAAGTAAGCGTGGAGCGGGCTTGATAAAAAATGGAAAGTGGGTTGCTTTGACGAAGGAGAGTCTCAACGCCATTATAGGCCTCAGAAAGGCCGGCAACCAATTGTAGAACCAGACGATTATTTATCACAGGTGCGCCAACGTTACGGAGTTGGTCCGCCAACTCCTTGAGTTTCTTGCAATATGCAGATACGTTTGGAAATTCTTCCATGCGAACTTGAGAGAATTCATGCTCGAGTGTGACAACACGTGAATGTTGGTTATCTTGGAATATGTCACGCAATCTATTCCAGGTAGCCATAGCCATAGTATCCGGCTCAATGATTGTCTGTAAGAGGTCAACCGAAATAGTGGAATAAATCCACTGGAGAACGGTAGTATCAAGAGTAATCCATAACTGAGGATCCTCCGCGGGAATAGGTGCAACGAGAGGATTATGTGATGGATGACTTGATGGGAGATAGCGTGAATTTTAAATAATTCTGCCCACGTCGCATATTGGACGTTTGTTGACACCCAATTTTGTCCCATCTTTTATGATTTTATTCGTAATTTTTAATATTTTTGACACTTTTAAAACAATTTTAAAAATATAGGCATATATGTGTATATATCTTATTATTATTATTATTCGCATTTTTTACTATCATTTGCATCTTTATCATAATCATAAGTTTTATCCGAAAATTCTATGTTATTTTATTCTCGCAAAATTGCATCGCATTTCCATTTTTTATCAAGCATTAAACATTTCGCAAATATTATATTATATTTTATTATTATCACATCGTTATGTTATTTTAAATAATTCACATCTTTTACAAAAAAACAAAAATAATATTTTTAATATTAAAACCCCCTTTTATATTTTTAACCCAAAACAATTTTCACCCATCACCAAAACTAATTCGTCCAGCCCAATTCCCCAAACCCATCGGCCCACTCGGCTGGCCCAACACCCCTTTTCCCTAACCAAAACCCATTCCCCGTATTCCTTTTCCCTTTATTTCCCCCCAATTCCCACAACCCACAACCAAAGCCCACTCCCAGGCCCAACCGCCATCAGCCGAGCCTGGCCCAACACCCCTTAAACCCGAACCGGTCCACCCGCAGCCCAAAACCCGAAGCCCAGTCGACCCCCTCTTTAATTCCCCTAAACCAAAAAAAAAACCCAAAAACCCCAAAAATAAAAAACCTAACACCCCTAACCCTCCCAATCGCCGCCACCCTACACCCCTACCCCCTACGTCGCCGCACCCTACACCTGACACCACCACTCGCCAACATCGCCGCCTGACACCACCAATCCATCACCTCTCACCGCGACCCATACCCCTAAAAACCCGTTCCAAAATTATTATTTTTGGGCCTTTTATTTTAAATTTAAGCTCGGTTTTAGGGGGAAAATGGGGCGATAAAAACCCCTTGTGTTCTTCAAAGAAAAAAGGAAAAAAAAAGAAAAAGAGGAGGAAAGGGGAGAAAAGAAGGAAAAATCGAAAGAATTTTCGGAGGTCCGATTGGATATAAAATATTTTTGGTTGTGTTCTTGATTTCAAACATTTTTCCTCCCTTGTTGTTCAAGAATTAAGTCCGAAAAGGTTTGTTCTCCACTTTTGATTCTCTGATTTTGACACCTGATTCGGGTCGGGTCGACCCGGTTCGGGTAATATTTTTAGAATTCTTGCATTTCATATTTCTATATGTTGGTTATCTGAAATTGGCGTAAATATTGATTTCGAATTTTGACACCTGATTCGGGTCGGGTCATCGATCCGGTTCAGTCGAATCTTCGGGTAATATTTTCAGAATTCTTGCATTTCATATTTCTATATGTTGGTTATCTGAAATTGGCGAAAATATTGATTTCATATTTTGACACTGATTCGGTCGGGTCAGCGACCGGTCAGATCGACCGATTCGGGTAATATTTTCGTAATTCTTGCATTTCATATTTACGTATGTTGGTTATCCAAATTGATAAATATTTGATTTCGATTTGACATCGATTCGGTCAAACATCGACTCGGTCGGGTCGACCCGATTTGGATATTTTTTAGAATTCTTGCATTTCATATTCTTGTTCTTGGTTATCTAAAATTGGTGCTGAAATCTGATTCGGGTTTGAATCACTGATTCGGGTAGGGTCGACCCGATTTGGATATTTCCAGAATTCTTGCATTTCGTATCTCATTTGTTGATTATCTGAAAAAAAATCTGTTTTCAGAATTGGGTCACCTATTCGGGTCACTGTTCATGATCCGGGTTTGATTTTTATAAATACTTCTTAATCCTGTTTCGGTTCCAGAATTTCAGAACTCGGGTCGGATACTTTAATTGCTCACTGCTCGTTTCTTTGGCACTGTTTTATTGTTTTATTAATGTCGCATTAAGGCCGATGAAATTGAATTCGAGGCCGCGCTTTTCTTTCGTTTCGTTCCTCTGTTTTCAGCACTGTTTCAAGTATCCGGGCAACGGATATCTTACTGTTTTTTACTGTTTTATTGTTTTATTAATACCGCATTTTGGCCGATGAAAAATATCCGTCGATTTTGAGGCCTCCACAGTTGTAAAGACGGAGAATATAACTTCTGGGCAAGGATGAGGCTTAAACCTTTTTATTTCATCCGAGGGATCAACATGTTTAGTAGGTGGGGCGATTAAAATAACCAACAAGTTATATGTTCGCAGCCACGACGTGATTATAATGATCTTTTCTTTTCATCTGAGAGACCAACATGTTTAGTAGGCGAGACAATCGAAATAACTACCGAGTCATACGTTTGCAGCCACGACGTGATTGGAATGGTCTTTTCAAAAATTAAGTCTGAGTCCTCCGTGACCAAAACATTCACTGTTTTGGATACGGATCCGAAGTTATTTGTATTTAATTATCTCTAACCGTTTGTTCTTGACAACTTGCAGGGAATAAAGTAAAATAAAGTCAGATGTTCCTCGGAGTTTATTTATTTTATTTACTTTCTTTTAATTTAGCTTTTACCCCGCTCTGTATTGTAATATTATTTATCGCACTTATGTAACTATTGAAATGCTTAGAATAGGCAAACTTAGAATTAATTCGTAGGGTAGTTTAAAACTTAGAAATCCCTTCGCTAGTATATTTACTTGTAGGTTCGGGTAATTCAAACTTATAAACCCTTCGCTAGTTTATTTATTTATAGGCTCGGCATGCATTTTTTATTTTTTTTGCCAAACAAATTTTGATCATCTTCTGGTCACTTTATTAATTGTACAACTCAAAAAAATGATTTTCAAAAATTTACTTCTTTGGCATTATAAATAATTCGCTTTCCCTCCTTACTGTAATTGTCACAAATGCATACTTTTTCAAACTTTACATATCTTTTTCCTTATTATCATACAAATGCATACTTGTACAAAATGTATCCTTTTTGCTAAAATACTTGCAACATCATTTTAAGTTTAAATTTTAAAACTTGTATTTTTCTTAAATAATTAACCTGAGTTTGACCGGATAACCGCAAGTTAGCGGATCTTAAAGGATGCCTAACCCCTTCCCTTTAGGATAATAAAGAACCCTTACCTAGAATCTCATTAGTTTCGCAGACCTTAAAATTGGAGTTACATTACAACATTTATTTAATATTCAGGTGTCCTAATTCACCGTAAAAATAATTAGGTGGCGACTCCTCAACCCTTTTACCCAGGAATCACCGGACACGTCATGCTCCGCTTTTTGACCCTAGCAGGTCGAAAATAGGGCGCGACAGCATGGCGACTCCGCTGGGGACTTTCAGGTTCTTAACCATAGCAAATTCAGGTTAATTATATTGTGCTTTATATTGCTCCTTATTTGATCTATTGTTTTTAATTATTTCCTTTTTGAAATTTTGTATGCATAACTGCTTTAGTTGCTATACTCTCTTACTGCTTTCCTTAAATTGGCATTTCGCTCATATTTCTTCCACTCTGAAAAATTGACACTATCACACATTACACGCGAGGTGTGTTTTGCACCCGCAAAATTCTTTCAAATTTCCAAATTTTTAGGAGAGTTGGTATATGCGCGGAGCGTCCGGACCATCCGGTTGGCCGCGTATCCTTCTCACTCGAGCAGTCCGCTCGGGAACCTTGAGTCTAGTCAGCCAAATCTTAGAAAAATTATGATAGAGCTATACCACCCTTTATTTTAAGTCATGCATGCATACACCTTAGGTGGGTCGATCCTTGGTATCGACTCCACAATTAAGAAATCTACCAAAATTGTCAACGGGTCTCGCAACCCAACGACCAATCAGCATATTACGTGTAGCGTGATAATGATAGACAAATCCAAGCCTAATCATGATATGCTGAAATTGGAAAATGTACATTCATTTTGTCTCATTTCCAACAAAAGCATTACAGTTTAACAACTTGGGTCAATCTGTCGTAATCTCTCATATCTGGCGTTTAGACCCACCTCTGGCATAAGAGAGACCCCATGTATATTAGGACGCGTATATAATTTGCATACATCTGTTTGCTATTTTTCTCCTGCTTTTTACTCTGTGCATATTATTTGAAGCAATAATTACTCGCCTTATACTAACTTGGTTTTCTTCATTTTTTAGAAGGTTTATTTTGTCTCGATTCTTTTTCCCAAAGGTTGATTTGCGTTGACTAAAACTGGCGGAACACCCCTACTTCACGAGGTCAAAGGCACGATCATTTGGCGAAATGACTGATTCAGGTGCATCCGAACAGACTGGTCTGAGACTTATCACTCTCCCGGGAGATGAATCAGGAGCTTCAGAAAGGGAAAATACTATCGTCCAGGAAAAATACATCGCCCAACTGTTGCAACAGATGACAGTCATGCAGACTGAGATTGAGCGGCTCCAAAATCTCACAAACTTGTCCATTAGCGTCAATACTCCACTCCCTGAACAAGGGACGGATGCAACTGCACCGCAAACTTTTTCATCTCATAAACAACCATTTTTCGAAAACCTCCCCGAAAATTCGTCAATAAACAAGACCAATCCACAAGCAAGTCCACAACAAAGCCCGCCACAAAATGATCTGGCATCCTTCACAACTCCACATACCCAAATTACCTCACTTATCCAAAACACCTCTTCCACGCAAAATCACCCGGCAGACCAACACATATTGATGGCGCACGTCGCCGGTCACAACGAGCAGTATATGCCACCAGTATATGCAATGGAATCTCAACCTTTTACTACCGCAGTACCAAACATGGCTCTTCAGGAAATCAGCCATTGTGAAGAAATGGACAGGCAGATAAGGATCAGAACCGATGAAAGTGTGGCGAGAGAGATTCATAGCCTAAAAGAAGCATTCAAGAATATCCAAACCAGCAAGGGGCATGAAGGACTCGAGTACGAAGATTTGTGCATGCATCCCGACATTGAATTGCCTGTCGGATATAAAATGCCAAAATTTGACTTGTTTGATGGGAAAGGAAATCCTTACTCTCATTTGAGATCATACTGCGACAAACTGGTTGGGGTAGGTAAAAACCAGGCCATCATAATGAAGATATTCATAAGGAGTTTGACAGGAGAAGCACTCGACTGGTACACAAGCCAGGACCTGCGAAAATGGCATGACTGGGGCACAATGGCACAAGATTTCGTGGACAGATTTAAGTTCAACACCGACACAGGCTTGGATAGATTTTATTTGATGAACTTGGAAAAGAAGTCCACAGAGACCTTCAGAGAATATGCCATGAAGTGGAGGGCAGAAGCAACAAAAGTTCAACCCCCGATAGCAGAAAGTGAAATGACTACTCTCTTTGTACAATCTTTGAAAGATGCAACATACTATGAGAGAATGATAAGTGTCATACGACGAAGTTTCTCTGAAGTTATAAGGATGAGAGATTTTATAGAAAAGGGAATCAGAACTGGAAGAATTACAAACCTTGTAGCATCGCAAGCAACGAGTGAGATAATCCAGTCGGACTCATTTGAGGGAGCAGTAAAGAGGAAGAGAGACGGAGTGTCCCCCGTCATGACAGTTCAGAAACATAGGCCAAATCAAATGTCAACCTACCAAATGCCATCACCCCAGCCTCCCTACTACAATCAAAACAACCAAAGTCCCCAGCCTTCCTATTATTACCCATACGCCCAAAGCCCTCAACCTTATTATCAATACTCACATGCTCCCTACCATGTCTACCATACCCATCCAATATATAGCCTGCCTCGAGCGCCAGCCTATCCAAATCCCCCATAATATCCGCCTGCATACTTACCTCATCCACAAGTCCATGCACCAAATGCACCTAGACCCCGCGCAAAATACGAAAGAAAGCCAGCCAAAGCCTATACACCTTTAGCCGAACCTCGAGCCCAGTTGTATGAACGACTGAGAACCGCAGGAATACTCCAGCCTATCCAAGGAAATGTCCCCAATCCTGTTCCCAAATGGCACGATGAGGCTAAGCATTGTGCATACTACTCGGGAATCCCTGGGCACGACACTGAAAATTGCTACGCCCTCAGAAACAAAATAGAGGCATTAATCAAAGAAGGAGTTATCCGACTGAAAGGACCTTCCTCTAATAAAAACAATAATCGTTCGCCAAATCATGACGATGCCAATGTAAACATGATTACTGTTGATGAAGAACACAACTTGGAAGAGACCATTGTGCCAGTCCAGAGAGAGGAAAGGGTTGAATCATCGGCCTTTATCACCCCTATGATTACAGTCCAAGTGAGGGCACCGTTTGGAGTAGAAGTACTTCCTCCAAAGCCGCGGATCATGGCACCATCATTTCCTGAAAAAGTCTTATCAACCAACCTCCAAAGGAAGAGAGAGGCTCATTTACCAAAGTCTGTTCCACCGCTGAGTCAGTCATTCGTCAAAGCATGCGCCACTCAGGAATCAAAGGAGGACAATGCAGCCAACCTCAGTGGGGGATTCAAAAGTTTTTTCATTGTTGAAGAAGAAGCAGGATGCAGTGTGATTCTCGATGATCACGCTAGAGGCTCAACCATTTGGGATGCAGAGCAAGGAGACCCTGGCCTTGTTTCTCCCAGAAACTAGTTAATTGCATTAATATTTAATGAAACAATGCGATTCAGATTGAGGCCTGAATCACATATATGCATTTAATGTGTTTTGCCTCTACCTTTTGAAAGCTTAAAAAGACAAATCTGCATTGCTTTTGCTATTTTAAAATCTGTTTTGTTTAATAATTTTTTTTTCTTTTCCATCATGCAAACTAATCTGTCGATAATGTGTGACACATTTGAAACAAGCAAGCAAGACTTCGAAGAATATAAGGAAGACTCACAACCAAAAGAACTGGGGCATAAGCCAAAGCCAGGGTTGGATGAAACAGCAAGATGGCTGATAATTACAAAGTATTGGTACGAGCATTTTCTGCTGGGGCAACGATATATCTTCCGAAGCCAAGTGGATACAGAATCATGTACGAAGAGACTGATTGATGAAAAACAGATGGACGCAGTTTGTCCGGGGCCACTTTACTCTATGTAATACTTTTTCTATGTTGTAAAAGTTGCGCTCCCTCGGCGGGACAAGCATAAAACCCACATAGGGTTTCATCTCTTTAAGACAGAAGTTTCCTGAAAAATTGCATTTTTTCTTGACATGAACTACGTTATGACCTGATTCCCTTGGCGGGATACGTAGGCGGCCACATCAGCTTCGGTCCCACTTTTAGAAAATCCCTTACAATCTCATTTGATTGTAATGAACTACGTTATGACCTGATTCCCTCATGGGGATACGTAGGCGGCCTAAATCAGCTTCGGTCCCACCATTAGGAAATCTTTTTTTACTTTATCTCACATATAACAAAATGCACCCATCTGATCACCCTGATAGAACAGGCAAGAAACCCACACAAGACTCGGCCTGGTCCAGTTGAAAGTTCAGCATCCTCACATATAAAAAACTGGGGCATTTTTTTAAGAGATCACCGCAAGAAGACGCCGATAAACATGGAAAAGCATCGGCAAACTAAGTCTTCAGCCAGAAGAAGGATTTTGGATAAGACGTTTATTTTGTTTCACAGCATGTCACTGCTCGACAGACATTTACATATATGCATACTTTCTTATAAGCAAATTATTTTCAACAAATATTTTCATTAGAGTTCGACAAGAATTTTTTACTGATATGCATACTTTCTTATAAACAAATTATTTTCAACAAATGTTTTCATTAACGGTTAGCCAAGACTGGGAACCAAACATTGGCTACAGGTCTGAATCAGCGGGACATGCAACTATCAAGAGCAGAAGCTACAAAGTCAACGCGAATCAACCGTCCCTACCCCGAACTCACAAATTTTTCTTTGAGTACAGGTTCTTCAGGTTGAAAGAAGCAGGGAAGCCACATCACTTATGATCAACTTCACAAAGAATTTTTGCATGACAGCTCACCGCAAGGATCACGCTCCTATTTTGCATCCATACAAAGACATCGTCTTGACCTACAGAGGACCAGCATTATGTCTGCACAAGGATTTTATTTCGAATCACAAAGAGCTTAAACCTAGCAAACCGACGTGGAACCATCTATTTCAGCAAACTGACAGCAAGAACATCACTTACATCAAACGACGACAAAAACGTCGCATCATATTTTCGTCTGGGCGACATTTCCATTCACAGTCCACAGGAGTTTGAATCGGCAGAAGATTCAGCACAACGTGGAACTATCTTTTATGGCAACGCAACAACTATCTTTTATAGCATCTCAACGACGTCAACATCATTACAGTGACGTCTTCAGCGCAACAGCTATCTTTTACGGCAACGCAGCAACTATCTTTTATAGCATCTCAACGACGTCAACAGCATTACAGTGACGTCTTTAGCGCAACAGCTATTTTTACGGCAACACAACAGCTATCTTTTACAGCATCTCAACGACGTCAACAGCATTACAGTGACGTCTTCAGCGCAACAACTATCTTTTACGGCAACGCAACAACTATCTTTTACAACATTACAATGACATCAACAACATTACAACGATGTCATCAGCATTATCATTACAACGACGTCAATAGCATTACAGTGACGTCTTCAGCGCAGCAACTATCTTTTACGACAACACATCAACTATCTTTTACTGCATCTCGACGACGCCAACAACATTACAATGACGTCTTCAGCGCAGCAGCTATATTTTACGGCAACACAACAACTATCTTTACAACATCTCAACGACGTCAACAACATTACGGTGATAAATAAGAACATCTATCTTTACGACAACGCAAAGAACTATCTTTTACCGCATCTCAACGACGTCAACAGCATTACAATGACGTCTTCAGCGCATCAATTATCTTTTACAACATTTACAACGGCATCAATAACATTACAACGATGTCATCCGCATTATTATCACAACGACGTCAATAGCATTACAACGACGTCTTCAGCGCAACAACTATCTCTTACAGCAACCATCATTATAACAACGTCATCGACGTTACTGCAGCACAATAACTACCTTTTACAGCATTACAACGACATCAACAGCATTACAACGATGTCAGCAACAAACAATATTACAACAACATCATCAACGTTATGACAGCACAACAGCTACATCTTACAGCAGATCGCATTACAGCAATGTCATCAGCATTACCTCTACACAACACGACTATATGACGACGTCTTCGACACAACATGTCCATACAACGACGTCATCAACAACATTATATTCTTGCAACAACAACATCACAATGATGTCTTCAACGCAACACGTCCATACAACAACGTCATGAACATCATTACAATGACGTCAACAGCAATACAACGACGTCTTCAGCAGAACAATTATCTTTTACAGCATTACAACGGCGTCTTCAGCAGAACAATTATCTTTTACAGCATTACAACGACGTCTTCAACACAACAATTATCTTTTACAGCAAAACAACATTACAACGACGTCAACAGCGTTACAACGACGTCTTCAGCACAACAGTTACTTTTTTACAGCATTACAACAACGTCCTCGACGTTACGGCAGCACAACTATCTTTTACATCATTGCAGCGACATCAACAACATTACAACGACGTCTTCAACACCACACCCGCCTCATAATACGGGTATTTTAATTTCAGTCAGGCGTCCACCTTATAATGCGGGTATTTTAATTTCAGTCAGGCGCCCACCTCCTAATGCGGGTATTTTCAAGTTATTTTCTCTACAATTTTTCTCAGCAGTTATACACTAACAATATCTTAAGCTTTAGTTTGCAGGAGTTTTTAATTTGCAGGAACTTCATCACAGCGTGGAACTATCTCTTACGGCGAACCGAGGCAAATTGGTCAACGACCTACTTCGAACGTCGATCCGCTCTTTCCCAATAGTTTCTCGCATCTGCGACCAGTGTCATCCTAAGTCGACACTGGGGCATTGTTTCTTGAATGTGCACCATCTTTGTGCAACTTCACTTCCCCCCCGGGATTCTATTTCTTATCATGCAGTCCCGATGATCAGGACAAAATTGGCTACTCAGTCAACTTCGTTGGCCGAAAACTCTTTCATCGTCTCCGTCCAAAGAGGGGCATCTGTTGACACCCAATTTTGTCCCATCTTTTATGATTTTATTCGTAATTTTTAATATTTTTGACACTTTTAAAACAATTTTAAAAATATAGGCATATATGTGTATATATCTTATTATTATTATTATTCGCATTTTTACTATCATTTGCATCTTTATCATAATCATAAGTTTTATCCGAAAATTCTATGTTATTTTATTCTCGCAAAATTGCATCGCATTTCCATTTTTTATCAAGCATTAAACATTTCGCAAATATTATATTATATTTTATTATTATCACATCGTTATGTTATTTTAAATAATTCACATCTTTTATAAAAAAACAAAAATAATATTTTTTAATATTAAAACCCCCTTTTATATTTTTAACCCAAAACAATTTTCACCCATCACCAAAACTAATTCATCCAGCCCAATTCCCCAAACCCGTCGGCCCATTCTGCTAGCCCAACACTCATTTTCCCTAACCAAAACCCTTTCCCGTTATTCCCTTTCCCTTTATTTCCCCCCAATTCCCACACCCCACAACCAAAGCCCACTCCCCAGGCCCAACCAGGCATCAGTCGAGCCTGGCCCAACACCCCTTAAACCCGAACCGGTCCACCCAAGCCCAGTCGACCCCCTTTAATTCCCTAAACCAAAAAAACCCAAAAACCCCAAAAATCAAAAACCTAACACCCCTAACCCTCCCAATCGCCGCCACCCTACACCCCTACCCCCTACGTCGCCTCACCCTACACCTGACACCACCACTCGCCAACACCGCCGCCTGACACCACCAACCCATCACCTCTCACCGCGACCCATACCCCTAAAAAACCGTTCCAAATCATTGTTTTTGGGCCCTTTATTTTGAATTTAAGCTCGGTTTTAGGGGGAAAATGAGGCGATAAAACCCCCTTGTGTTCTTCAAAGAAAAAAGGAAAAAAAGAAAAAGAGGAGGAAAGGGGAGAAAAGAAGGAAAAACCGAAAGATTTTTCGGAGGTCCGATTGGATATAAAATATTTTTGGTTGAGTTCTTGATTTCAAACATTTTTCCTCCCTTGTTGTTCAAGAATTAAGTCCGAAAAGGTTTGTTCTCCACTTTTGATTCTCTGATTTTGACACCTGATTCGGGTCGGGTCGACCCGGTTCGGGTAATATTTTTAGAATTCTTGCATTTCATATTTCTATATGTTGGTTATCTGAAATTGGCGTAAATATTGATTTCGAATTTTGACACCTGATTCGGGTCGGGTCACTGATCCGGGTCTGGTCGACCCGGTTCGGGTAATATTTTCAGAATTCTTGCATTTCATATTTCTGTAT
This sequence comes from Anisodus acutangulus, assembly GCA_029783415.1. Classification (NCBI taxonomy): domain Eukaryota; kingdom Viridiplantae; phylum Streptophyta; class Magnoliopsida; order Solanales; family Solanaceae; genus Anisodus; species Anisodus acutangulus. The sequence goes on from CM056504.1 coordinate 37,079,658, forward strand.
GTTGGTTATCTGAAATTGGTGTTGAAATCTGATTCGGGTTTGAATCACTGATTCGGGTCGAGTCACTGACTTGGGTCAGGTCGACCCGATTTGGATATTTCCAGAATTCTTGCATTTCGTATCTCATTTGTTGGTTATCTGAAAAAAAATCTGTTTTCAGAATTGGATCACCTATTCGGGTCACTGTTCATGATCTGGGTTTGATTTTTCATAAATACTTCTTAATCCTGTTTCGGTTCCAGAATTTCAGAACTCGGGTCGGATACTTTAATTGCTCACTGCTCGTTTCTTTGACACTGTTTTATTGTTTTATTAATGTCGCATTAAGGCCGATGAAATTGAATTGGAGGCCGCGCTTTTCTTTCGTTTCGTTCCTCTGTTTTTCAGCACTGTTTCAAGTATCCGGACAACGGATATCTTACTGTTTTTTACTGTTTTATTGTTTTATTAATACCGCATTTTGGCCGATGAAAAATATCCGTCGATTTTGAGGCCTCCACAGTTGTAAAGACGGAGAATATAACTTCTGGGCAAGGATGATGCTTAAACCTTTTTATTTCATCCGAGGGATCAACATGTTTAGTTGGCGGGGCGATTAAAATAACCAACAAGTTATATGTTCGCAGCCACGACGTGATTATAATGATCTTTTCTTTTCATCTGAGAGACCAACATGTTTAGTAGGCGAGGCAATCGAAATAACTACCGAGTCATACGTTTGCAGCCACGACATGATTGAAATGATCTTTTCAAAAATTAAGTCTGAGCCCTCCGTGACCAAAACATTCACTGTTTTGGATACGGATCCGAAGTTATTTGTATTTAATTATCTCTAACCGTTTGTTCTTGACAACTTGCAGGGAATAAAGTAAAATAAAGTCAGATGTTCCTCGGAGTTTATTTATTTTATTTACTTTCTTTTAATTTAGCTTTTACCCCGCTCTGTATTGTAATATTATTTATCGCACTTATGTAACTATTGAAATGCTTAGAATAGGCAAATTTAGAATTAATTCGTAGGGTAGTTTAAAACTTAGAAATCCCTTCGCTAGTATATTTACTTGTAGGTTCGGGTAATTCATACTTATAAACCCTTCGCTAGTTTATTTATTTATAGGCTCGCCATGCATTTTTTATTTTTTTTTGCCAAACAAATTTTGATCATCTTCTGGTCACTTTATTAATTGTACAACTCAAAAAAATGATTTTCAAAAATTTACTTCTTTGGCATTATAAATAATTCGCTTTCCTCCCTTCAGAATTGTCACAAATGCATACTTTTTCAAACTTTACATATCTTTTTCCTTAATATCATACAAATGCATACTTGTACAAAATGTATCCTTTTTGCTAAATACTTGCAACATCATTTTAAGTTTATATTTTAAAACTTGTATTTTTCTTAAATAATTAACCTGAGTTTGACCGGATAACCGCAAGTTAGCGGATCTTAAAGGATGCCTAACCCCTTCCCTTTAGGATAATAAAGAACCCTTACCTAGAATCTCATTAGTTTCGCAGACCTTAAAATTGGAGTTACATTACAACATTTATTTAATATTCAGGTGTCCTAATTCACCGTAAAAATAATTAGGTGGCGACTCCTCAACCCTTTTACCCAGAAATCACCGGACACGTCATGCTCCACTTTTTGACCCGAGCAGGTCGAAAATAGGGCGCGACAACGTTTTCCATCTCAAGAACAATAGAGATGTTCTTGATGTTAGAAACCATGAGGGCAGGATGAAAATTGTTCTTAGACATATTGACAGAACAAAGGGAGAGGAGGGGAAATTTGGGAAGAGTGGAGGTAAATAATATCATGAATTCCGGTGAAGGGGGACGGAATTCGGCGACGGTTGTGGCCGAGAAAGGGCACAAAAACCGAGAGCAATGGCGGAAGCAAGACCTAGTCTCTTGATACCATGAAAGAAATAATCCCCTTGATTATTTTCATTAATTGAAAAGTATATATACAAGTTACATATTTCCATAATAGGAGAATCCTATTCCTATTCTATTCCTAAAACATTATTCTACCATAATTCTAACTATACAATTATGGTAATTGTACAAGACTAATTAAGGTAACCTTTACACTACAATATACCAACAATATACATATCAAATATACATCACCCGTGATGGGCCAACCCGAGATGGGCCTTACTGCCTGACCGTGTTTGGCTGTTACCGAAAGACCCGTGATATACACTTACGTATATCAAGTGTATATCACTGGTATATTACCTTGTTTAACAAAAACAACATATATTATGGTCATAAAACCGATCTCTCCTCAGGCTCTATAAATTAATATGGGCGATAATCGGGCTCACTTTTTTCTATGAAAAAATATGCATGTCCATTTTCATGCCTTACATGAAAATACTAGGCAGAGGTTGCCCGTGCTGGGGTTGGGGTGTGTGCAGATACAGTTGATGTATTTGTTAGATTCAGCTTGTTTATAATGAGTAAGACAACATTTCCTGTTGAGTGTTGTGTGAAAAGTCATAAGATGGCACAGTTAAGATGAAGTATCCATTCATGAACATTATGGTTGGCAAGTGCTACATTGTTTACATTCATGGCTGCATTATTTACATCACTTTAGAAAATACTAATTTTCCTTATTAGCATATGCAAGTACAACATAAATTTTCCCGGGTCCAGGTCTACTTGCTTACGATTTCGTGTTCAACCGTTACCCGAAAGTACGGGGTGTTACATCATCTACATGCTATACTATTTACATACAGGAAAGATGGTACGTTTCTATCATGTATTTCCTCTGCTCTATAGCCTTCTTCTCAGCCGCATTAAGCAGAAAGTACCTGTAGAGTAATGCATGATATTTAAGATAATAGTTCAAAGAGCTTCAATATGCCCTTCATATTTTTAAGAGAAATGGACACATCTATAACTAAGCAAATCATATGTAGTCATCAAGTATTTCTGTATCTGAACTCATCGCAAGGACTGGCATTTGCTAATTCAATTATTTGTAGATCATCTAACAGAAGCTACAAAAATCACAGTTGAATAGATGAGCTAACCTGGTTTCGCACCAAAAGTGTTTTTAACCATTTCAAAAAAGCATGCAGCAAATGGACGCGAGGGCAGCTGCGAAGATGTACATTGCGTGCATTCAAAAAGGCAAACCATATTGCAAAAAAAGCAGCGGATCTCACTGGAAACAAAATCGAGAAATAATAGTCGGTTAGATACTGCGTAGTGTATCAAATGTGGCGATAGGACACGTTTGTAGTTGTGGTTATCAAAGAAAAATTGATGATCCAACTCGTGGATGCTAAATGTATGCAATTTTGTCCAACTGTTCACATGGTGCAAGTTGGTCTAATAGATATCAGTGAAAAATGAATATGTACACCAAAGTTTAAGGTATAGACTGAAGTTATAACTTATCCTAATATTTTTAACCTTTCGCTCTCCAAGAGTATACCAAAATATTTTCCTTTGATGAATTGTATGTAGAAATAGTATTCTCTGAATTGTAGAAAATTACATTAATCGATTTAGAGAGAACCCAACCAATATCTTAACCAATAAGCACCATAACTGAATCAGAAGACAAAAGAACAAAAGAGACAAAGTAAGGGAGCTAACCATTTGAACCTGTATTCAGACACTTAGAGAATCATATTCAAATACAAGCAGAGTTAAAGACAGATTATCAGCATCATCCATCAACACTACATATATCCTAATGAGAAATTTGTCTCCAATCAATAGCATCTAGTGAAACAACTCAACCATCTAACACAAGTTCATTTATCACAAAATAAGTACAAGACTAAAAGAGGCAATAATCATAATGTAGTCCTAATATGTGGGAAAGCCTTATGGCAGCCTTGTCTAAGCCCTGAACAAGAACAAGACCAAGTCCAGTCATTGTAAACGACATAACGAAAAAAGGAGGGGAAACTCAAGTTTGACCATTGGACCTTGCAACTTCTTACTGTCGAACAGTCCAAGTTAGATATTCTTGCATGCATTTATCAAATGAGACAATATACCCTCTATTTTATCAGTATAATAGACCAAGAATTTTAAACAACTATTTCATTGATATTGTGACATGCCTAAGCTATGGTAGGATAAGTGATAACTCACTTCTTTATGAGAAACTGCCCCATCCGAGCCTCCCATCGTCCACATTTGTGGAGCGTGATTCCCTTGTATTTCGAACTTTCTCTAGAGAAACCAGTGCTCTAACGTCGAAGTATGTGCACAAACTCTTCTTTGAGAAATTCGACAATGACATATCAGTCACGAGACAATAATAACGAACCAAATTCAGTTTCCTAAGTGAGAAAATAGATTTCAGACCTAGGTGGCTCAATAGTTCGCTATCCCACACCCCTGCTGTAGATCATCATGATAATCACTGGCTCTGAAATTGATATCTGCATCAAGTCCTCTAAATTTAATCTCAGCACGATCATATGCCATGAAATTAAAAGGAAAATTTAACACCATAACAATCCGATTACTGCTATTTAATGGTACCATTATGACTTCACTAATAAAACTAAAAAACTTACAACTATGTCGTACATCCATCAAATCCAAAAGCTTAATTTTATCCAAGTCGTCCACTTAGTGTCAAAGACTATACCTTATGATTAGAATCTTCATATTTCTCAACTTCCACCTGATACGCAAGTCTGATAGAACCCTCTGAACTCTAAATACATCAAATCTTCCTTGTACCTTCTCTTAACTCGCCCACAACTCTAGACACCTCATCGAACCTCTATTTTAATATCTCGCTATGCTTTAACCATGCAAAATGTATCGAATCTCGCAATTTACCAACCTTACCAATTCCCGATATATCAACCTTACCATCCATGTACTATACATTGTGCATTTACTCCCAAGTCTTTAATATTGAACTACTCATTCATGTTATTAGCCAACAATGCTTCAACATAACCTACCACCACAATCAAATCCTCTCCTCAAGAATATGACCTTAACCTTTCAAGATGAAGAGATTCTGAAGATTCCCTCTTATCAATCCACTCTAGACCATTCATTTACGGATGTCGCGTAATTTTTCACCTTGATACAATGCCAACTGCCAATCCAAAACCCTATGGGATCTTCGTCATAACACCTTGTCAATTACCATAGACATGGTCCACCGGGCGTACTCAACAATTTCATTCCATCTGAAAGATGGGAAATAATGCCATAATAATCCATAACTAACCCAAGAAATTATGTTGCTTCGAATCCAAATCCTTCCCTTTCTCCAAGAGGTACCTTTCTCGTTCCAACTTAGATTACCCATGCATTTATCTTAATTCTTCAATTTCCACCTTTCATTCAAATCACAAACACCACTAACGACCGATCATTGCTCAAACCTGCTCCAGAGAGTACTGAAATATCATAGGTCCTGCAAAATAGATGAGTTGATCCTAGAGATAGGAGAACACTGCATACCCAACCAATCGAGAGATTCCCTCGCACTCGAACTTTAAAACTGAAAACTCCTCCCAATCCGACGCATCACATGCACCATCCTTTATAAAGTTCCTCCACTAGAAAAGTACCGATCCAGTCTGGTTATTTTGATAAAAAATGATTTAGTACCCAAGCGATAACCCAAACTATCACTGAACTGGTTCATAATTACCGAACATACAATCCTGCTAACATTCCCATATAGTTACCCTTGCCAAAATCCTTAACCGAAATAATCCTTCTCTCATCTTGGTTTATGAGTTTACTGACCCAATCATCGATATCCGAAAAGCTCTTCACAACTAGAATTAGTTCAAACCGTCATCAATCTGTTACCGTAAATATCCTCATTGACCAACACCTTACTCGAGGGTTCTTGAATGATGCTTGCCTGAGAAGAACCACTTTTGCCTTATTTGGCGAACCAAGACACCGTCAATAATTCACGCGACTATTCTTCTAAGTCGGTCCACTCCACAAAGTCACATCATCCATATATGTAGAAACTCCTCAAATATTAACCCTTGCAAACTAGGCCACAAGTCTTATCTGAAAGCTAGATGCAACACCCGATAACTTCTTAGAACTAAACTTCACACTTGCCAAGTGCATCAATCAGTCACTGGCCATTCCATTAGCCTGTGATATAGTCCAACATACCAACTCATATACGATCTCTTACTCACTTTATATTAAATAACTATGATAACACACAAACTAACAAGATTTTGGTTTCAGATGACTCCTTTTTATCACTAACCTTAAAACACCAACGACCCTATGAACACACCCTTTACTGAAGGATCACAGCTGCCATCTCCTTAAACTTCACTTGTCACTAGTAACCTTACTACCCGACCTAGAACAGATAGCCATTTCCTGAAAGAACTCACAAACCACTAGTTCTCACTCCACTACTACATATCTTCCACGTCGAAGCCCAACATACCTTTCATAACCTTACACGACATCAACCCTCATACGTCTTGCAACCCTTTCCTAACAAGCACGTCAGATATCAAACTTTCCCTCCATATAGCGAAGATTGATCCATCTAATTTCTATTTCTTGCACCTCTGTATTATCATTACCACTTTACAAGGATATCACCGAACTAAGGAGTCCCAATCATAACCCCACTCAACCGAACCTTCAAATCATAGCTAAAGATTGAACTTGGTCATGCGTCCGTATCACAATGACACATCTTATACCCTACCGTGGGACATCATATCGAACCACTCACGCATGAATTGAAGAGCGTGTTCCCACCCTCAATGATAGAATAAGATGAAGATGGTTCAGATACCAATTACCAATTTGAATGAAGTAGCACAAAAGAATGAAGGAAGTGAAGATTTCCTAAATATCTTATAGCCTATTGAGGATGGATACAGACTGTTATGGTTAACTTTTTATATAGGTTAGCGCATAAAGAGCTACTAAGAATTTGGATGGTGCTCTAAATTTAATAATGTGTTTTAGAGTCGCCACCTAATTTACAAGTAAATTAGGAAAACCAGTGTGAAAGGGTTTATTCAAAGAGTTTGAAAAATCCTATCTAAATCAGAGTCAAGGTAAGGGTTCCGGTGATCCCAGAGGAAGGTGTTAGCACCTCGGTATTAAGGATCCGTAGAGTACGGTTGACCTACGGGCTATATAACATGCTTTTAAAAGTGATTAAATTATTTAAGGTTTAAAATCCGCAAAATACTTGTCATTTTTCATGTGTTCAAAACTAAAGTTTTATTTAAAACACAGAGTTAGAAACTTCCACCAAAGTGATATGCACGGGATATTTAATCAATTTAGTTTTCAGACTAAGAACACTCAAATGTGAATTTGAGTAGAACTCCACATTTAGTCCAACTATTTGATTATTATACACTTGCATCCTTTTGTTTAAAATCCTTTTCAAGCTTTATAAAGTGGTATAGTTCCTCTTAAAATAATATGTTTGATTTTTATCAATGAGTTTTTCTTTATTCTTTAGCATGCTATAATCCCATAGTCAACATTATATCCTATTATCCAAAAATTTCAACTTAATTCAAGTCCAAGATAAGTCTTTATTCTTTAGCATGCTATAATCCCATAGTCAACATTTATTTGTCCAACTTAAAAGTTTTTAGAGTTTTGAATTGAATAGTTTGACCAATAGTTGACTTTTAGGTAAACGGATCCGTATTCGAGTTTCGTCGATTCTATTAGGTCCAGAACATCAGTTATGACTTACTAGAGTCTTTGGTTTGGGTCTCGAGACTTTCTGGTGCGTTTTGGGTACTTACTTGGCTAAGTTTGAAATTTGAGAAAGCTAGGATATTTTTGTAGAAAAGTGTGTCTTAATGAGGTCGGATTAGTGTTTCAAGTGCGCGAGTAAGTTCGTAGCTTTGACTATACTCAGGTTGCACATTTGGTTTGCCTGGGGTCCTAGATGAATTTTGAGTGTCAAATCTAAGTTCGGAGAACACCAGAAAAAGCTGGTGTTCAGTGTTGAGTTTTCTTCTTTGCGATCGCAAAAAAGGGACCGCAATCGCGGGCCCTGGTAGGACTAGTCATCGCGATCGTGAAGGGGCATATATTTCTAGTGGGAGAGTCGCGGTTCTTCGCGATTGAGGGCGGGGCCTCGCGATCACGAAGTGTATTTGTAGGCTACGTCAGGATTTGGTCTTCGTGATCGCGAGAAGGGTCTCATATTCACGAAGAAGACATTGTAGCAACAAAGACTAAATCCCTAGCTCGAATTCGTCCTTCAGGCTAGGGTTTGGATTTTGGGGATATTTTGTGAATTGTCCGATAGTTTAGCAATATGGGTGTCATTATATTCGCTTTTTAATATAGAACCAATATTTGATAGACTTTGATCGTTCGGAGGCATTTCGGAAGGGAAAGGCTCCAACTTGAGGTTCGTGGCACATGTTTGATCTTCGAGGTAGGTTATGACTTACCTTTTTAGACTTCGGTTGGATGTACATATTTAGAGTATAATTGTTGTCGAGATATGCATGTGAGCTTTCGGCCATGGAGGGGTGCATAAATCCACTTAGGATTGGTTTGGTTACTGTTAGGTAGGCTATGTTAGTCGTAGAACCTTATTTGCAAAATTGACTTGCTCTGTAATTATGAATACTACTTGATGACACTTCGAGAAATTGATTATTCAGAAAAATGACTGTTATTATGAAATAATTTGGTGTTGCTTACCTCTCTGTACTGTGTTGATTTTATGAGCATGTGACTATGTGCATGCATTATCCGTACTCTGTTGATTTTATAAGCATGTGACTATGTGCATGCATTATTCATTCATACATAAAACTGGTTCATATGAAACTTGGTTTGAGGTAAGAAATAGTTCAATGAGGTCGAAAAAGAGGTAATTTGACATTTTGCATGCCCGACGGGACCTGTTCCGGGCGGAGACATTTGCATGCTCCATGAGATCTATTCCGGGTGGTATATGGATCTATCTAATCCCCATGGGTCATGACTAGACAGAAAGACCGCTAGCATATGTATACATGATTGGTACTGATAAGTTGCATTGCATAGTATCTCATCGCATATCATTGCATTTACTTCCTTTCTACGTGGTTTGGTGTTCCCATTACACCCTTTTTCTGAATGATGAAAAGACTCAGGCTTCGTGCATAATACTATGGAAAAGCTAATATTTATAACTGTGTTGTAAGGATGTTAACACTCAGGTGTTTAGTAGTTGGATGGACTTGAGGCGAATTTATGAGGAAAATGGATACGCTTGAATATTTTCCTCTCACTTGTGTGTTATGTCCACTTTTTTACTATCTATGCGTGTTTCCTTCATTATCATCCTATGATGCCTACGAGTACTAGTGTAGTACTCATACTACATTTGTTGCACTCTTGTGGACATACCTATTTAGGCCCAGTTTTAGACCTCGCAACTGATCGTGAGGCACGATATTCGAGACTTCGTGGTGAGCTACATAGCTGACCCGTGGCCCATGAGTTTCTCCTCCTTATTTATTTTATATATTTGATTTCCATAGACAGTTCTCCTTTGTCCTACAAGACTTGTATCAAACATATTTAGTGTTCTTATACGACCATGACACGGTTTTGGGAACATGGATCTCATTCATCACTTTTCCCGTATTTATTTTATTAAGATTTGAAGAAAGTTGTATTATTTATTTCTTTTTCCGCTTTACTTGAAGTTATATTTTCTGGATTTGAGAGTAGTTTGCCTACCCGGAGGGATAGTGTAGGTGTCACCACGACTCATGATTTTGATCGTGAAAAATATATACATATATATACACTAGTGTTTGCCATGTGCGTTGCACGTGTGTTCCAAATCAATTTGTATAAGTTTGTAAAATAATTTAATTAATATTAAAACATGTAACTAATGAGAAAACATTCTTATGATCTATTAAATATTCAAGTTGATATTTTCTTATTTTTTGATATTTCAAAAGCACGTTGTTTTAATGTGAATATAAACAATGTCTATTATATTAGTAAATTCATCATGTATTAAAGTTTGTGTCATATCATTAAGAAATCGTAAACTTATTCTTTTTTATTGTGACATATATATTAAGGAGTTGTTGCCATGAAAGTAGTATATCAATTCATGAAAAACTCCTTCGTTTTTATGACCCTTGCTGACAGTTAGGATATTACATATATAGTTGCGCTTTTTAAAAAAAAAATCCTATCAATAGAAATATCTCTTTCTTCAAGTCGGAGTTGCCTAGATACGGGTCGAAGCCCTGCCCCGGAACCACTTTCTTCCACCCGATTTGAACTAAACTTCGTTCGAGTGAAATTTTCTCACTTTTTGAAACTTAAACTTTAGTTAAAGTTTTTTTCTTCTCTTCGTCAGTTGTGCTTTTATGGCGTTTAATTATCTTCCATAGATGTATATATTTGTGCATTTGGAATTAATCTAGGATTTTTGTGGTAGCTAAGGATTTGGTCAACCATGGCATCTAAGCGGATTCTCAAAAGCTTAAGGATCTCCAGAAAGATCCTCCTGCCTCTTGTAGAGCCGGTATCTTTTTCTAAACTAGTATTTTTTATGTTCTACTATTCTTGTTATTAAATTGCTTCGATTAAGTAGTAAATAGAAATTAATATATGTGTGTATATATATACACACACTAAGTTTCGACACATGTGTTGCCCGTGTGTTCCAAATCAATTTGTATAAAATTTTAAAATAGTTTAGTTAATATTAAAACATGTAACTAATGAGTAATCGATCTTCTAATATTGTAAATATTCAAGTTGGCATTTTTCTTGTTTTTTTTTATATTTCAAAAGCACATAGTTTTAATGTGAATATAAACAATGTCTATTACATTCGTAAATTCATGTATTAAAGTCAGTGTCATGTGTTTTAAGAAATTGTAAACTATTTCTTTTTTATTGTGACATATATATCAAGGAGTTGTTTCCATGAAAGGAGTATATTAATTAATGAAAAATTTCTTCGTTTTTATGATCATTGTTGACAGCTAGGATAATACATATATAGTTGTGCTTTTATAAAAATTTCTATTCCTATCAATAGAGATATTTTTTTCTTCTAGTCGGAGTTGACAAGATACGGGTCGAAGCCCTGCATCAAAATCGCTCTTCCACCCTATTTGAATGAAACCTCGTTCTAGTGAGATCCCCCCCCCCCCCCCCCCCCCCCTTTTTTAGAACTTAAACATAGTTAAAAGTTTTTCTTTCTGTATATATTTGTGCATTTGGAGTTGATCTAGGATTTTATGGTAGATAGGAATTTGGTCAATCATGGCATCTAAGCGGATTCTAAAAGAGCTCAAGGATATCAGAAAGATCCTCCAACCTTTTGTAGCGCCGATACCTTCTTCTAAACTGGTATTTTGTATGTTCTACTATTAATATCCGAGAAAAAAAATGAGTCTTTATATTGAATTCCCCAAGATTGAACAATATTCTTGGGTTACCAGTGTTAATTAGAAGATCTTGTTTGGTTATTATCTTTCTGAATTCACAAAAAGATGCCACCTTTTACTGGATCTAATCCTCTTTTCTATGGTTTCTCAAGAAACTCCATTGATTCAGGTTCAAATTTTGTCACCATTGACGTGGGTGGTCAGCTTTTCCAAACCACCAAACCGACCTTAAAGCAATCAGGCTCAAAATCGATTATTTCCGAAATTTCAAATTTGGATCCTCCTCCTTCTCCTTTAGGATAGGATCCTCCTGGGTCCTTTTTACATAACACTCTCGCCCGCCCAAGAGGTGAAGCTGGTTTGATAGAACCAGGGTCAGCGCCTACCGACCCTATGTATTCGAGGAGAGGCTGGAACCGAAAAAGACGATGGTGCTATTCCTTTCATTGATAGACCCAAAACTTTTCTCTATCTTGCTTTCCCTATAAGAACTGGAAATCTCCACTCAAAAGCCAAGGCAGGGATTCACCAACTGCTATATCCACAACTCAACTTGGTTCTGTTCAGGTTGCTCATGGCTGTAAAATCACTTCATTTGATTGGTCACTTGAGAGAAAATCTACCATTTTACCACAATTTGCTGGAATTGATTCTATGTTTTTTTTTCCACGTTGGCAGCCATGTCGTTTTTTTTCCACGTTACCAGCTTGTGTGGAGTGCTGTTAGTAGTAAGGGTATATATGGTCCCAAAATTAGATGGCAGGGGTAAAATTGATACCAAAACTTAACGAACGGTAAAAGTGGTCTATTTTTGATAGTTTAAGGGTATTTTTTACCCTTTTCCGTTAAAAAATCTACGACGTCTTATGTAATTTTTATAAATTTTAAATATAGTTTAATTAATTCAAAAAAATAATTAAACAAGTAATCATTTTTTTATAAATAAAATTGACATTTTTTTGTTTTTTAATATTTCAAAGAACATAGTTTTAATGTGAATAAACATTATATGATACGTTTGTAAATTCATCATGTCTTCATATTTGTGTCATTTATTTAAGAAATTGTAACCTTGTTCTATTTTATTATGACATATATATTAAGGATTTTTTGCCGAAAGTAGTATATCAATTCACGAAAAGAACCTTTGTTTTTATGGGACCTTGCTGATAGCTAGGATATTATATGTATAGTTGCGCTTTTCGAAAATATTTTGTTTCCATCTATAGAAATATTTCTTTCTTCTAGTCAGAGTTGGCTAGATACGGGTCGAAGCCCTACCTCAAAACTGCTCTCTTTCACCTGATATGAATTAAACCTCATTCTAATGAGATTTTCTCCCTTTTTGAAAGTTTACTTAGTTAAAGTTTTTTACTTTTCTTTAATTGTATTTTTCCATCCCCTAATATTATTCCTAGAAAATTTATATGTTTCTTACATAATTCCATTTTTTTCTTACTAATGATGACACCATTATCTACGAATAGTCTAAACACCGTTTGTAGGTGTCCTAGGTGTTCTTTCATGTTTTGGCTAAAAACTAGTATATCATCTACATATACTAAAACATATATATATATACACACACACACACACATATACACTAGTTTTTGGCATGTGCGTCGCACATGTGTTCCAGATCAATTTGTATAAAATTTTAAAATAGTTTAATTAATATTAAACTATGTAACTAATGAGTAATCGTTCTTATATATATCAAATAGTCAAGTTGACATTTTCTTATTTTTTATATTACAAAAGCACATAGTTTTATTGTGAATATAAACAATCTCTGTTACGTTTTTAAATTCATCATGTCTTAAACTTTGTGTCATGTCTTTAAGAAATTGTAATATTTTTCTTTTTGATCGTGACATACATATCAAGGAGTTTCTTCCATGAAAGTAGTATATCAATTTATGGGCCCTTGATGACAGTTAGGATAATACATATATAGTTGTGTTTTTCTAAAAAGTTTCGTTCCTATCAATAGAAATCTCTTTCTTCTAGTCAGAGTTGGCTAGATACGGGTCGAAGCCCAGTCTTGAAACCGCTCACTTCCACCGAATTTGAACTGATCCTCGTTCTAATGAGATTTTCTCCCTTTTTGAAGCTTAAACTTAATAAAAGTGTTTTCTTCTCTTCTTCAATTGTACTTTATGGTGTTTAATTATCTTCCTTATATGTTTATATTTGCGCATTTTGAGCAAATCTCTGGTTTTGGTCAACCTGACATCCAAGCGGATTCTCAAAGAGCTCAAGGATCTCCAGAAAGTTTCTCGTAGCTTTTGGAACGCCGATACCTTTTTTTTCTTTTTCTTGTAGTATATATATATATATATATATATATATATATACTAGTTTTCGGTACTGCGTTACACGTGTGTTCCAAATCAATTTATATATATGTTCAGAATATTTTACTTCATATTAAAACATAGAGCTAATGATAAATCGTTCTTCTAAGATATCAAATTGACATTTCTCTTGTTTTTTGATATTTCAAAATCACGTAGTTTTAATGTGACTACAAACAATGTATGTTATGTTTGTAAATTCATCATGTATTAAAGTTTGTGTCATGTCTTTAAGTGATTATAACTTTTTTCTTTTTTATTGTGACATATATATCAAGAAGTTGTTGTCGTGAAAGTAGTATATCAATTCATGAAAAGTTTCTTCATTTACTTATATAGTTACTCTTTTCTAAGAATTTTTGTTCCTATCAATAGAAATATCTCTTTCTTTTAGTCGGAGTTGGCCAAATATGGGTTGAAGCCCTGCGTTGAAACCGTTCTCTTCCACCCGATTTGAACTAAACCTCTTTCTAGTGAAATTTTCTTCCTTTTTGAAACTGAAACTCATTTAAAGTTTTTTTGTTTCATCAGTTGTGCTTTTATGTTGTTTAATTATCTTCCTTATGTGTATATATTTGTGCATTTGAAGCTGATCTAGAATTTTTGTGGTCGTTAGCGATTTGATTAACAAATGGCCTCCAAGCGGATTCTGAAGGAGCTCCAGAAAATCCTTTTATCTCTTGCAATGCTAATACTTTTTTCTTGTCCTTTTACTATTAGCTATTTTTTATCTTTTACTATTCTTTCTGGCGCTTTGTTGAGATTATGTGTTTTCAATTTCTTTTTTATTTTTCTTTTGATATATTTGAACATATCATTTCCAAACATTATCATTTTTATTGCTCAGTTACATGATTAAATGATTTACATTTTTAGTTTGTGAAAGTGCATACAGTTGAAGCTGTTTTGTTGACGGCGTTAGGTCCCTAAATAGCCCTAGGAATTGACTGTTCAAATCCGCTTTTTATTTCTGCATATGAATCCTGTCTATATAATTGTACCATTCAGTGTAAGTTTCAAATGATCTATCTTTGTGATTTTTAAGAAAATTAATGTATTGATTTTTGACAGAATTAACTATACCTATGTATGAATCCGGTTTACATTATTGAATCATTCAATGTAACTTTTAGATTCTTTACCTTTTGATATTAACTAAGAAAATTAATGCATGATTAACTAAGAAAATTAATGTATAGTTTTTTGAAATAATTAAGTTATATTTTTAAGGGCAAAATGGTCTGTCACCTTAGAAGGTCCTCGTCTATTGTCTGGGAACTTCTCTGATAGTATCTATACATGGAACTTCTCTTAAGAACAAGAAGTATTGCTTCAGTTACAAGCTTAAAAATGGATACTTTTGTTGGGTATTTTTGCTCTATGGTACTT
The DNA here is from genome assembly GCA_029783415.1 of Anisodus acutangulus. Taxonomy (NCBI): domain Eukaryota; kingdom Viridiplantae; phylum Streptophyta; class Magnoliopsida; order Solanales; family Solanaceae; genus Anisodus; species Anisodus acutangulus. Next base: position 37,094,815 of record CM056504.1, read on the forward strand.
TATAAAGCAGTACGGGAAGTATATAACTATTACAAGTATTCGAAAGGATAAACAAAGATTCAATAATTCAACTAGTAATCTGAAAATTACAATATAACCACAAAACTGAAATTACAATTTTGTTGAAGACGGAAAAATGGAAACTGGTTTTGCTGAGTCGAGTGTGACACTCTGTCCTTAAGACAATATTGCCCCGTATGTATCCTTTATACGTCCTGGACAATTTGTCTCCCAAGATAAAACAGCAATGGAACACTTGAACAAAGGAAACTCAAGAGCTACCGTGAAGAATATTGAGTAACGAAATGATGCCTGGAAGTTGTAGGAAGAAGAAAATTTTCCGCTTGTGTAAGCCTCTGAATTTTCGTGTATATTATATGTGTGTTCTTAGTGCTCAACAATAGTGTAAGAGGGTGTTTACATAGGTGATGGAGGGGCTGAAAACTGCCTCCATAATAGCCAAATAATGGCCATTATGGAGGTAGTAAAGTCACCAACATAAATGGTGAAAGACCAACGGATTTGGCCATTATAGGAGGAGTAATTCAGCCAAAATAAATGGCTGAATTGAGTGCTTGGCGTTCTGCTTTGATCGTCCAAATTCGACGTTACAAAACTTGAGGACCAAAGCTGTACATCTTGAAACTTCAGGACCAAATCAGACATCTGAAAGAATTTTGGTCCGAATCAGACATCTGGAAACCTCTGGGATCAAAGCGTACTTACGGCAAAGTTCTCTGGCCCAAAAGATAATATCGAAGACCCACACCACGGCCACGACCGTGAACCCTAACCCGAAACTCAAAACCGAACCTGACGGACGGCAAGCGGCGGCAAGGCGTGTGGTCTTTCCTTGAACCGAAGCACATCTAGGTCCTCCCTCCTTTAAACACATGGGATACCCCTTGGGGTCCCAAACCCCAAACCAATTTCGAGTCTTATATACACAACAATTCTTTCTTCCTCTACCGATGAGGGAAAATTGAACACAACACCACACTTTCCATGCTTCAAACACCTCACTTCGTGGACCAATATCTCTTTCATTTCTCAATGAAATTTGACGATTCTTGGCCCTACGGTTATCTACGTACTTAGTAGATCATGCATATATGAAGAACCAGATTCTCCAACATACGTAACACTAGTGTTTAAGCCGTTAAAGTTGGTCGGTCGCAACTCCCGCCAAAGGCAAATTTCCAACAACTTTAATGTCGAGCGGACTTATTAGATCAACTAATTTAACTTCAGTTGCCTGATGGTCCTACCTCTTGCAGCTCCTGATGCAATCCTAGTTGCCTCAAGATCATCTATGTGGAGTCAAGACCATGAGCTCCAAGCTTCACGAGGGTAGCACATGATGATGGACGTCAGAAAAAAATACTTTAGTGCAATCCCGAGGATTCCGAGTGTGGATGATTGCATGGGAAGGTGAAAAATGCATGAATGTCAAGGATGACACCATCTGCGAACCGCACATGATGCCACATATGGTGTCTACTAGACATAAACCAAACGTAGAGGCTGAAAACCCAAAGAGGCAGAAGAGCACCACCTACGATTCGCAGATTGTGCCACAGATGATGCCTGTGAATCACAAGTCTTCCACAAATCATGACAACTCAGTGTTTTGGGTTACTTTTGCAATCCAAATGTGTCACTTTGGGATGCTTTGTGTAATAACTTAACCTAATATTATAGATAAGAAGCTTAGGTCATTTCATTATTTAGAAAATGTTGAATTGAGATATTTTGATACTCCTTTGAGAGTTTGAGAGTTTGAGGCTTGTTGAAGCCATTGATTGAACCTTGTTTGGGAAAGATGAGTTGTTTGGGACATTGGTTCTCTTGAGGTCTATCTCATAGGTTAGGTGTTTATCTTGGTTAATCAATTGAGGTCCATAGTTTAATATATTTTGGATTTTTTTTTATTCTATTTTATTATGTCTACCTTTTTATCTTTTAGTTTATTGTTGTTTCCTTCATCTTCCGCATTTGATATTGCATCAATTGGTATCGGAGCTTGATTAAAGAGTTGTTTCTACTATTCTTGTCTTGGATTTTGATTACTACAAAAACAAGTGTTCTATCCAAAAATTTGAAAATCCAAAAATAGTTTTTTGTTTGTTAATCTAACACTTAATTTGAGTTCATTAGTATTATAGGAGTCTAAATCTCAAATTTTAGGTCATTTGAGTCAATTTTGAGTCATCTACCAGTGTTGGAGCTTGAAGGTTTAGAAACTTGAAAGTAGATCTAGTTGAAGAAAGGGTAATTGAGGGTTAGAGACTATTGGATTTTGTTCATCTAGTTAAGAAGGTTTGAAATCTGAAATTTGAGGTAAATTGAAGAAGGTTTGAATGTCTGAAATTTTTGAATCTTCAAGTGTTCTTGAAGACCTTCAAAGTATTATTGAGGAACAAGAAGCAAAAAGTACCATTTGATCTTCAAAACCTAATTTTCTTTGGTGAAAGTCTTATTTGGGCCAAAAAAGGAAAATATCTATAAAAAAAAAAGGTGGGCCCAAGTAGTTAGAATATTCAGAAAAATCATAAAAAGGTCAAAAAATGGATCCCAATAAGAATTATTGCGTCATAGAGTTTTGGATGCATTGTACAACTCGCAGAACGAGTCACAAGATTGTCATGAGAGTCGCAGGAGTATAGCGGGACATGACAAAAACTTCTGAAGTTGAAGTGTTCATCCTGAGAGTCACAGGAATGACACAGGTATCTCGGGATTTGCATTTTTAGCTTTTGGCTTAAAATTTCCTTTTGTTTTGATTTCTTTTCCATTTCTTTGATTCTCTAAACTTATTAAACTTTAGTAATTTGGGGTTGGGCCTGATTATAGGTCGAGCCCATTTTTTGTAATTGGATTCATTTTTCTGATTAAATAAAAAAAACATTTGGGCATAATTTACTAAAAAAATACTTGAGGTTTATTAGTTCTTGTGTCCTTATTTTCTATTCGTGCCAATTCTTTTTCGTTCTTTTCTCGTTTTTAACTTCGTAGTTAACTTCTTGATTCAAGTCTGTTAGTTTTAATCGAGTCGTCCGTTCTTCGAGACAAACAAGAATCCATTTCGGCCAAGAGTAGAAACTAAATCCCTTGTGACTAATCGGATTAAACAAAGTTCAATTATTGGCCGAGGCAATTTGTGAGGGAATCAAAGGTGCGAATGTTCGAGTGACTGTGAGATTTATTTTCACTAACTTAACGTGTTTGCTTATTTCGTCGAATAGGTACCTCTTCATGGAGTTCGGTTCTTATTATGGAGGCATGAAACCATATTCCTCCAACACTACCCAAAGTGTTGTGAGACTCAACCGAAGGGCAAGATGAAAATTGAGCCTAACAAGGGATTCCATTCAATGTTGGTGAAAGTACGTGACGATTGGGGAGTTTGCCTTAAAATTAATTACCGTCGTCATGGTTTCTATATTTCTCCTCAAGACGTACTCCGTCTAGGATTACATTGGACTCAGAAAGAAGACCCTTATATTGGAAAAAGGGGATATTTGGTCAATATGGTGAATATACCCTTTTCTCATGGGAACTATCAAGAGGAAGTGTGGTGTATAGTACTTTCCATTGGAGCATGTGACTTGTGTTTGGGATATTCTTGGTTCGAAGACCATAGGGTTTCTTATGAGCGCGATTGACATAGGTATGTAGTAGATGAAAGGGAAAAACTTCTATTTCCACATACACCTCCGAGGAAACCTCCAAGTATGAGAGTGGCGAGAGCCTAATGTGAAATGGCCTATTTTGTGTATGGAAGCTAGTGGCGAAGAGTTTTACAAATGGGAACTCATGATGGATGAAATCTTTGCCAGCTACAACTATTCATAAGATAGGAATATCGACTTCGTCCTTAGAACTTTTGAAGCAAGGCTTGCCAAGTTTTGGAAGTACATGAGCAAGGGAATAATGGGAAGTCCAATTGAGACTTGGGAGACATTGAAAAGGAACTCGAAGAACTTTTATCCCGAGCCACATGAAAAAAGGGAATAGAACCAAGGACAATTCTCAATTGAAGAAGCCAAAGGAAGAAAGGCAAAATGCTCCTTGTGAGACCATTCAAGACCTTCCACAATAAGGGGAGATTACCGTACCCTTCCACTTGGTGCAAAAGAAAAAGACTGTGTGGAACCAAGATGTCTAATGAACTTGAGAGACAAAATATTGAGAGAAGTAAGAGAGAGCAAAGTGGCAACTCAAGAGAGGAAAAATGAGAGGATGTGCGGAGTGATGTGAGGGAGTTGCCACACAATCAAACTAACCTTTCTACTTATTCTTCTTATTGTGAAGAAGCTTTTGTAGGTACTCATGAAAATGAACTTCTAAAGGAGTCTTCACGTGATGAACTCCCGTGCTTGGAAGAGATAATGGAGGTCAAGACCGCCTTTCCACTTGGTCAAATGGGCTTGCAATTGAGAGAACAAGGTAAAAAGCTTCAATGTATAATGGCTAAACTCAACACTTCTAATCTTTTGATTGAACAAGTTTGTGATGTAAGTGTGAGTGATAGCTTGACTATCTGTGAGCTTAATGATTATTTGCTCTATAATGATAGTGTCTTTGTTGAGAGTGTTCATACACTAGTTGATCCTTTTGATGACCGAATTAACTCTTCTTGCAAGGTCGATTTGTGTCCACCTAGTGTTGACACTTGTGATTTGAATGAAAGTAAATTATCATGTGATCAATTTGAGTGTAATGTTAGTCCACTATTCGAAGAATTTTGTGATATGATTAATGAACCTCCGATTAGTGATGATGTGATTGTAGTTGATCATTTGAATGAGTGTGACACCCCAACCTTATTTGATAAATGTGAAAATAAGTCTCTTGGTCTTGTCATTGTGTCAAGTGATGAGTCCCAAGATTGTGATGTGTATAATGCAGATAGTCATGAAGACCTTACATGTTTAAAATCTTCATAATTGATTAACTGTTTTGTCATTAAAGATAATATCTTATTTGATGATAACATGACTGTCACACCCCAGCTTAGGGGTGTATGGCCTGCACCCGGTGCTTAAACGGCCCGAGCGTAGCACATGTATATCATCACATAACTGTAAACAGTCTGGGCCGACAAGGCCTCAAGATATCAGCCACAAGGGGAAAAATAAATATGATGACCTGATAAAATAACAGCAGAACCATCATGTGGATATATAACAAGGCCTACAAGGCCATAATTAACATCAGAAGGCCGATAAGGCCAAACAGTTATACCAACCGACTGACAAGAGGCCATCAAGGCCATACAAAATGACAAATATATAAACCCATAGTCTACAAGCCTCTAAGAGTAGTACAACATAACATCAGCCATACCCATAGCTGCATAACATAAACATACTGACCCAAAAGGCAACTTCAGAACAAGTGGAGTGCAACACACCCTCCACTAAACTAGTATCCTACTGGAAGGATAGTCAACCTGTCTACTGGGACCTATGGGCATGAAAAACGGAGACCCAGAAAAGGGCATCAGTATGAAAAATATACTAAATATGTAAGGCGGATAACATACATAAAACAAAATGTAATACGAGAGGTGAAGGTACATAAATCAACTTGGAACTCAGAAACAGGCCTCATAGGGCTCACAACTGGTACAACCATGAATATATGCATGTAAGTAAAACTTGGGCCACTCTATGGGGTATTCTGCATTACCAATATTAAGGATGATTATGTGGTATTATGCATTACCGCTCCTCTGTCATCCGTATCCAAAAGTCACACATTTAAACTGGCTAAGTGACGTAGTTCTTTGGTCATCTCTAACTTGTTGGTTTTAACACCATCCAAACTCTTCATAGACTTGCAGCTTAAGGCGTCAGCTACGGCATTTGCCTTATCGAATGGTATAAAATGATAACATCGTAATCCTTTAATAACTCCATCCACTTTTTTGCCTTAAATTCAGCTCCTTCTGGCGAAATATATATTGTATACTCTTATGGTCTATGAATGTGTCCACATGGACTCCATATAAATAATAACGGCATATCTTCAAAGTAAATATAACAACTGCCAATTCCAAATCGTGAGTCTGGTAGTTCTGCTCATGTTTCCTTAATTGCCTCGAAGCATATGTAATGACCTTACCATGTTGCATCAGAGCACGCCCCAACCCTACTATGGAGGCATCACAGTACACCACATAGACCTCTGATCCCTCAGGTAATGCCAACATAGGTGCCGATGTTAATCTATTTTTCAACTCATGGAAACTCTTTTCGTAAGCCCATGACCGTTGAAACTTGGCTGCCTTACGCGTCAGCTTTGTCAATGAAGCGACGATAGAAGAAAAATTCTCTATGAACCTTTGATAATAACCTACCAAGCCCAAGAAACTATGCACTTCCATAGGGGTTGTGGGTATCGGCCAATTCTTTAACGCCTCGATCTTCTGACCATCCATTTTGATGCCTTTGTCTGACACTACATGACCCAGAAAAGCCATTGAGTTCAACCAAAACTCACATTTAGAAAACTTAGCATATAACTCGCAATCTTTGAGTACTTGTAATACCGATCACAAATGATCTACATGCTCGGCTTCTGATCGAGAATATACCAGAATGTCATCAATAAACACTATTACAAGGATATCTAGGAATGGTTTAAATACCCGGTTCATCAGATGCATGAAGGCTGCCAGCGCGTTATTCAAACCAAAAGACATAACAAGAAACTTGTATTGGCCATATCTGGTTCATAAAGCGGTCTTTGGAATATCTTTCTTCTTAACCCGTAGTTGGTGATATCCAGATCTGAGATCAATCTTTGAAAAATACTTAGCACCTTGCAAATGGTCGAACAAATCATCGATTCTAGAGAGCGGATACTTATTTTTAATAGTCACCTTATTCAGTTGACGGTAATCAATACATATTATTAAGAAACCATCTTTTTTACAACTAAATAATATTGGCGCACCCCATGGGGAAGTACTGGGCCTGATAAAGCCCTTTACCATAAGATCCTTCAATTGAGCTTTTAGTTCTTTTAACTCGGCATGAGCCATTCGATATGGGCGAATAGATATAGGTTGGGTATCTGGAAGTACGTTGATAGCGAACTTAATTTCCCTTTTGGGAGGAACGCCGGGAAGTTCATCGGGGAATACGTCAGGAAATTCACTAATGACGGGGACTGACTGAAGAGTTTGAGGCTTTCCCTCCGCATCCTAAACTTGCACGAGGTGGAAGATATATTCTTTCGAGATCATCTTTCGAGCCTTAAGGTAGGAAATAAACCTACCCTTTTGCGCTGCTATATTTTCTTTCCATTCAATGACCGGCTTTCCTGGAAAATTAAAGTGAATGACTTTCGTCCAACAATTGACATTAGCGTAGCAAGAAGCCAACCAATCCATACCTATAATGACGTCAAATTCTACCATTTGTAGTTAATTTAAATCGGCTATAGTATTACGATCATAAATATTTATATCACAATCCTTATACACCCGCCTAACAACTATAAGTTTACCCACAAGCGTAGACACTTCAAACAACTTATGTAAAAATTCAGGCTCTTTTCCACACTTACTAGCAACAAAAGGTGTAATATAAGACAAAGTCGAACCCTAATCTAAAGCATATACGTCAAGAGAGAAGACATATAAGATACCTATAACCACATCTGGGGACGATTCAAGGTCATGTCGACCTGATAATGTATAGATGCGATTCTGGAGACCTCTTGAACTAGATGTTGCTCCTCTGCCTCTGCCCCTACCAGTTGGTGCTTGTGTACTTTGCCTTGAAGGGCGTACTGAGGAAGAAGAAATTGCTACAGGCCCTGTTGGTTGTGCCATGCCACCTCCACCTCTCGTTGAGCAATCCCTAGCAAAATGCCTTGGGTAACCACAAGAATAACATATATCTATCTCTCGGTGACATTGCCTCATATGGGCCCTGCCACACTAGCACATCGAGGTACAAATGGTCTGAACTAAATTGAATCTCTTCTATGTTGTGGGTCGAGTGCCAGTGAACTCTGACACTGACCAGAATAAGTGGTCAAATTACGACGTTGGCCCTAAAAATGTGATGGTGCACTGGTTGTCGGATAAGATGGGTGTCTAGGAAACTAAGGCCTTAATATGCCTCAAAACCCCCTGTATCACCTGCGGATCGAGCCCTCTTGTGTTGGCCCCTATCATACTCTCAATCATCCAGCTATTGTCTCTTGCGGTCCTCTAGATTCTGTGCATAGGCCTGAATACGGGAGATGTCCATATTTTGATTTAGTGAAGCTGTCGTGCACTTTTCAAAAAATGTGGCCCCAACCTATTAACAAATTGATGTACCTGGTTGCTCATATCAGCAATAATCGTGGGAGCATACCTAGCCAAGGAGTTGAACTGCATGTTATATTCTCTGACACTCATATTACCCTTCTCTGAATGTAAGAACATATCTCGCCTGGCTCGTTGAAGATCGACTGGCAGATACTGTTGTAAAAATGCTTCAGAGAACTCTCTCCAACCCAAAAGTGGGGCTTGGGATCCCTGAGTCTGCTCCCAAGTCTCAAACAAGTTGCGGCCATATCCCATAATATATAAAAAGCCAACTCTATTGTCTGTTGCATCCTATACAGAAAATTATGTGGGTCCATATTAGAATTTGTCTCTGTAAATACTAGAGGGTCCAAGTTAACAAAATCCTAACCTCTCACACTCACAGATCTATCAACAACACCGAGGATTTGATATTGGGCCTGAGATGCCACAAGTCGAGTTAATAGTTGAGCCACACTCCACATATCTAGGTCCTAATCGAGGGCAATTGGAGGAGTAACTGGAGGCACATCAGCTCCTCCTATCCTTCTGGAGGTGGGGGTGGGGGTAGAGTCCTGGAGGCCTCAGATACTGTTGCATCTTGGTGCTCATGTCTCCCCAAGTGAGCAGGTGGTATGAATTGTTCTAAGTGCTAATGAGGCGTATGAATTGTTAGAAGATATGGCCACAAACAACCATCAACGGTTTGATGAGAGATCAACGAACAATAGAAAAGTGACGGGGTTCATGAACTAGATGTCATCACTAACTGCTCAAGTTGCTTCTTTGACAAAGCAATTGCAACAGAATACTATGTCCGCCAATGTTATTAAGGTGCAAGTGGGTTGTGAAATTTGCGGGGGTCCACATACTTTTGATCGGTGCATAATAATGAATCCAAATAATATTCCTATGGACCAAGCTCAGGTTCAAGCATTTGGGAATTTTCAGAGGCCCTACAACAATCCATTCTCCAACACTTATAATCTTGGGTGGAGGAATCACCCTAACTTCTCATGGAGAAATAACCAAGGCCAATAATCATAGTTTCAAGGGCAATATCAGCAGAACAGTCCACAACATCCAATGAATCAAGCTTCATCTTCTTAGCAGTCTAGGACACAAGTCCCACAAGAGAATCATAATGAATTGCAAATAGCTTTGTTGACTCTCACTAATACCCAGACTCAATTCATGACAGAGACAAGATCCTCTATTCATAATTTGGAGACACAAGTGGGGCAATTAGCAAGCATGTTGAATAACAAACCTCAAGGGAATCTACCTAGAAATATTGTTGTGAACCCTAAGGAGCAGTGCTAGGCCATCACTTTGAGAAGTGGTAAAAAAGTTGAACAGTCTACACCCCAACCACCTATTGAAAATAATGACAACTTGGGAGAGATATCTGGTTTAGAGAAAGATGGAGTTATTGTAGGACACCCTAGTACAGAAAAGGTACCACCAGCGGTTATTATTGATCCTCAAATCAGAATTCCATACCCTCAAAGACTTCAGTAAAATTCTCTTGATAAATAATTTTCCAATTTTTTAGAGGTGTTCAAGAAGTTGCACATCAACATTCACTTTACTGAGGCCCTAGAGAAAATGCCCAGTTACGTAAAATTTATGAATGAAATTCTCTCTAAAAAGAGAAAGATGGGATATTATGAAACTGTGGCCTTAACTGAAGAGTGCAGCACCATTTTGCAAAAGAAGTTTCCTCGGAAGTGAGAGATCCAATGAGCTTCACTATTCCCTGCACTATCGGAAATTTTAAATGCAAGCATGCCTTGTGTGATTTGGGGGCAAGTATAAATTTGATGCATTTGTTTGTATTTCGTAGACTTGGTGTGGGCAAAGCTAGGCCTACAACAGTGACTTTACAGTTGACAGATCGTTCATTGAAGCATCCATGGGGTATTATTGAAGATGTGGTTTTTAATGTGTTCAAGTCGATATCTTATCCTAGAGCAAGTGACAATTGTTTTTCAATTGATGTGATTGAGGGGATTGTTTCTGAGAAGAGCACGAGTACTGATGCTCTTGAGGTGGCGCTAACATAGTCTGAGGAAGATAACAGTGATGATGTTCAACATCCGACTAAATGACGTTAACGACAGTGTCATTGGGAGGCATCCCAACATTTTATTTGTTTTATTTTGTTTCGATTCTTCATAAAAAATAAAAAAAATTATTTGAAGCGCCGCGGCGCTAGGGAGGCAGAAAGGTTGAATTTTGTTTTGGTTTGAAGAGCCGCAACGCTTCCATCAGAGCTGCGACGCTTGGGAGACAGAAAGTTCAAATTTTATAGAGCCGTAGTGCTGTCTGGACGAAGCCGCGACGCTACTTCCACCACCACCACCACCATTTTGAGATTGCTTGTCGGGATTTTGGTACATCTCCTTTCTCTTTCTTTCTTTTTCACATTAGGGACAATGCGTTAAATAAGTTTGGGGGAGGAGTCTGTGTTATTAGTGTTGTGTTTAGTTGTTTGTTTGTTGTTAGTGTCCTAGTTGGATAATTAAATTCAGTGTCATGTACCAGTGAGCCAAGTTGATAATTATAGCCGATGAGATTGAGTGAATGCGGTGTGATATAATTCGATGGAATTGACAGCTATGAAATGAGAAATTTGTGTGCTTAATTAAGTTGGACGTTTCTTGAGTTTGCTTTTGGTTATTAATAAAGATGAAAACTTGATCATGATTGTTGAATTTCTTGTACACAAATATTTGATTTATGCATTGTTGAATGTCGAATTGAGGAAAGATGGTGAAAAATTCTAGAACTTGCTTGCTTGCTACTTGAGACGAAATCCTAGATGATGCATGCTTAGGAAGATGATTTAGGCCATTTTTGAAACGATTGAGCCTTTCAAGCCAACCTTGACTAAATTAATCCCTAGTTACCCTTTTTTTAGCCTTAAGTAATCCTTTGTTGATTGACGCCAATTCTGAGCCTACTTGAAACCCTTTACTATTTTCCTTCCCCTGAATTTTACCATGAGCATATAAGTATATAATTAGGGATTGGCCCTTTATAATTGGCATTTTAAATTGGGTGCTATCAATAGAAGAGTAAAGGATTGAGAAAAAATTGAAAAAAAAGGGAAAGAAACTACAATTTCCTTGTACATACATTGAAAAACAAGTTTGGGGGGGGGTGTAGTTCGAAAAGAAAAGAAAATTGGGTAAAGAAAAATTGAGGATTGTTGTTGGTTTGTAACGTGGATATCGAGTTTAGTTGATTTGTTTATATGTTTATGGTAATTTTGAGCCTAAATGACATTTCATCTACCTGTGCCTAAGCCTATCATTATAACCTACAAAAGTCCTATTGATTCTTGAGCATGTGTTGTCTAAATTAGTGAAGAGTAGTAAGTTAGCAAGCCTATGGGATTATGGACTTGATGGACTGTTGGTGAGAATTCGGTTTGTATAAACTGAGTTGAATACTTGTTTATTCAGTGATCATGGTTGGGTTGCCATATGTATTGATGCTTTTAAGTGAATTCGGGGGATATCTGACTTGAAATTCTAGATTGCAAAATGATGGCTATAATGTTCTAAGGATTTTATTGCATAGTATTCATGAGTTTTTAGGCTTGATATATTGTTATTGACTTGATTCATTTTACAGTTCATTTTTTTGTTGTTTTTAAAGTGTCTAGAGTTCTTTACTCGAGGACGAGTAAATGTTAAGTTTGGGGGTGTTTGTTAAGTTTTTTTAAGTACTATTTTAGAATGCATTTTGGGTAGTCTTGTGTTAGTCTTTAAGTTGTTTTGTTCCGTGTTACGCTTGTTTTTGTTTTGTTTTCAGGATAAAGTGATACAGAATGGAAGTGAGGCAGATTTAGAGAGAATAAGCGGATATTGAGGATAAATATGCCAGTTTGGTCAAAGAAATGGTTCAGAGAAGTCCTGGGAAGTTCGCGAGGCAATTGAACGTGTCTCTGATAAGAAAATGACAAATGAGTCGCGGCGCCTACAACAGAGCCGTGGCGCCTTGGAGGCAGAAGAGACCACGATTCTTGAGCGAGAGCCTCTCTGGAAGCGCCGCGACGCTTGTGTCCGTACAGATTACGAAAAACTCATTTTTCACAAGGGCAAAAAGGTCTTTTCAAAGGGAAAATTAGGGTTGCTATAAAAGGAAAATGAGGAGAAAAAAGAGGCGGACAAGCTTGGAGAGAAAGAGAGTTTGGAACCTTGGAGGAGCTATTGAAGATCAATTCCTCAAGTTCTTTTCCTTTGTCTGGAAGTATCTTTATGTTAATTTTCAGTTTTTGTGTTAATTTTAATATGACTATGAACTAATTCTTCTATTAGGATTTTCAATTAAATCACTTGAACCTCTATCATGAACTAATGCAAAGTTATCTTATCTTCTTCATTTATTAAGGTCTTTTCAATTTGTTGTTATTGAATGAGAATTGATTGGCCATTGGTATCTAAATGAGTTTAAATCAAATCTGAAAAGTGAGATTTGAATATGTTATAGTTGAATTGACATAGGCTTAATCTTGAACGAGAGTATCACGATTGCTTGTGTAGCTTTTAGGTTGTTGATCTTAATGCTTCCTAAGTGATAGAATTTATCATAGAAATATAGAAAATTCTCATTTAGGTCGAGTTTTATTTGTCGTAACTAAATATAGAACGTTTTTGTTAATTTGCTATCTTAATAAGAAGAAGAACTGTTAATCTTGCATTAGTAAATGGTAGAGGGGATAGTTGATGAGATTGGAATCCCTAATTGCTCTCATTCTCGAATTTAACTCGTGTGTTTTTGTTGTTAGTTTATTTTTGCATTTTACCTTCGTTTATGCTTTCTTTATTTTAATCTTTACAAATCAAGATTCGTTATCCAAATAGAAACTATAGATTAATTAATTGGTAATTGATAATTCAGTCTCTGTGGGACGATACTCGGTCTTACATAAATTTATTACAAATTATGATACGTACACTTGCGTAGCTCTAAAATCCGCAACAATATGGAACTCAAAAATAGGCCTCAGAGGACTCACAACTGGTACAACTATGAATATATGAATGTAAGTAAAAATCAGGTCACTCTATGGGGCCATATCGTATCGTATCATATCAAATCCCTCTATGGGGTGAGCTCATAATAAACTGCTCGATCATATAGAATGCGGTGGTATCTGCCCAACTGATCAGTGGTGTGCACATATAAGTGCATGCCTGACCGACTATAGCGCAGTGCGGTGTTATAAATATATACATATATATATGTGCAATGCAAGACCAAGCTCAAGAGTCACTATAGTTAGAGTCGGAGTGACCTATTGTCATTATCCACCGACTATCATTATTGTCACTATGTTCTTCAACCTTAACTAATTCTCAGGAGACATAACGAATATGAAGAATATGATCAACAAGGATTACTCAAGGGATGCGAATAAATTGCTTAAAGAGAAGCATAGAAACTTAGGATTTCTTCGTATAGAATTATTTCAAGGAATGCACTTATGTTAGATCATGTCAAAGAAGGAAATTAGCCTTACATATCTCAGCTTCCTTAACTCCACAGTATCCCGATGCAGTCCATAATACAACTTAATCTACATAAGCACAATAAGGTCTATGGTAAAAACCCATTAAGAGACTTAGTCGAATCTTTACGTTAGTAATTTGTCTATATAAATTTGGGCAGCATATCCCCTATAACATTGACTCCCTCCAACTCCATATATAAGCAGCAACAACCAAAGAAACACAAAAGATACAAACACCAACAACAAGTCACATTATATCAACAATAAGTCATTAATATATCACGACGAGCGACAAGCTCGGATTGGAACCCATTCAAACCTTTATACCCTTTCTTGATCTTAACTCAAACATACAACATAACCAGCATGCTAACAAACATATTCTTATAATCTTCCAGCCTTATATCTATCCTTAATAATCAACAAAAGCATCCCAAAAAGAATTAAAAATTAATACGAACAACTTTCAAGAATCGAGTGGTCATTTCTTCTTCTAGCTTGTAACCTTATCCATCAAACTGATACTTGGTCAAGCATTATAACAACAACATCATCATAACCAAATTATTTTCCATCATTTCCAGTCATAAGAAACAAACCATATATATATATATATATATATATATATATCCTCCAAACAGTCCAACAACAAGACAACAACATTTCATATTATTTCAAATACTAACCTGTAGTTTTTCATCCAAACTACTTAACCAACCCGGGAAAAAAAAATACGCACAAACAAGAGAGTGATTTACACACCTTACACAGTAATTATAACTTGAAATAAAAGCCTTTAACAACTCACAACAACCTTTGAATCCGCCACAACACCGTAGAGGTGTTATTCTTTACTAGAGTTAACTTTTGATGCTGAAGTTGGGTGAAATCACTGTGAATTTACCTCCAAACCCTTATGAACGGATAGAGGGATCTTATTAAAGTATAGGGACGAAGTTTGGTCGAAAAATGACCAAACATGAGCCTTAAAACATACTTAAAGCGAGACTAAGTTGGCCACTGCCTAAGTGGGTCCCAAAAGAGGACTGCCAGCGAAGTCTCACGAAAATGCAAATATCTCTCTACTCCGACATTATATCGATGCACAATTTCATGGATGTATCACCCCGTAATTCCAAATATATTGAGAGAAAAGCTCTGCAATATTTGACCTAAAATTCAGCAAAAACATGAACGTAACTTGCAATAATTTTTGTCAACTTTTGTTTTACAACTTGCTTGACTTTAAAAATTAACATACGAATATTATATAATTCAAATAAATTAAAACACAACCTCATTAACATATTAATCACTCCTAGTTTATCCCAAAAGTACATGTTATAACATCTTTAATTCGTTTAGCCCCAAAACTTTTTGGGACATGCTTAACACTTGTCTAATATCTCCCTTAGCCTTATAGGAGTTTCATGGCTTCCCGGACTCATATTATTTTACTTACGATATGAACGGCGTGAAAATTGCAATGTGTAACAATGTCTATCGAGGAGAATGTGCATAGTGGCATGTTTTGCGAGGTTGAAAATATAGCCATTTTTGGGAGCTACAAGATCTATGGGAACCCACTATGGGAGATTGAAACCATTCCCTTATACAGAAGCCTCACCTTAAGGGATTGTATTCAATCGTAAAGGTGGAAGGTTTGATATTCTTAAAGAATCAAAAGAAGAGGCATCTATAGTTGTGCGGGAAATTGACTTGCTTGATTGTTTAAGGAACCCAACTAGTCATTACCCTTCCTCTAATGAACTTAATTGTGAGCCTTTTTATGATTCTCCACCTATCTATAATAATGATATGCATGCTAGGCTTGAATCAAGTGACCTCTATGGATTTGATCCGTTCTGTGATAATGCTAGTAAGGAGAGTTATATTGATGATATTACTTTGTTAGATACTTTACTTACTAAATTATATTCTTGTCAGGTCACACATTTGAGTATGGAGTCCTATATGTTCTCTAAAGATTTTCTACTTGACTTTACATTAAGGGACACTTTCCTCTACTACTTGTTTTCTTATGATGATACCCATGCTTGTGTTGAGGGTGTGTCTTATGTTAGCAATGGTTTTCATGGGATATATGGGGGTGTTATTTTCCAATATGTGTGGGTGTTCTTCCTTTTTAACCTCGGTGGTGTTATAGATGGTATGTCATTGATAGATGTTTTCCATACCACATTGTTTTCTTATGGGGTTCCTTGTACATGTGATGAGGTTTTTTGTGTCTAATGGGGATTTTAAACTTGAAGTTGAATTAAGAGACATTTTCCTCTACTATTTGTTTGCTTATGATGATTGTCATTGTGAGATGATCCTCGCGGATTTCTCTAGTACTAATGAATCTTGTAGTGGTGGCACTTTGTCTTCTTATTGGATGTGTGTAGGCGATCCATTAAATTTGAGGATAAATTTCTTTCAAGAAGTGGAGAATTATGCAATCCTAGTTGCCTCAAGATCGTCTATGTGGAGTCAAGACCATAAGCTCCAAGCTTCACGAGGGTTTCACACGAGGATGGACGTCAGAAAGCATACTTTAGTGCAATCCTGAGGTTCCGAGTGTGAATGATTGTATGGAAAGGTGAAAAGGCCAATAATGTCAAGGATGATACCATCTGCAAACCACACATGATGCCACAGATGGTGTCTACGAGCCACAAACAAAATGCAGAAGCTGACAACCCAAAGAGGCAGAAGAGCACCACATGTGATTCACAGATGGTGCCACAGATGATGCCTGCGAATCACATGTCTTCCACAGATAATGATAACTCAGCGTTTTGGGTTATTTTTGCAATCCAAAGTGTCACTTTTTGGCCCTTTATGTAATAACTTAGCCTAAGACTATAAATAGAAAGCTTAGATCATTTCATTAATTAGATTATGTTGAATTGAGATATTTTGATACTCCTTTAAGAGTTTGAATTTTTGAGGGCTTGTTGAAGCCATTGTTTGGGAAAGATAGGTTGCTTGAGACATTGGTTCCAATGAGGTCTTTCTCATAGGTTAGGTGGTTATCTTGGTTAATCAATTGAGGTTCATAGTTTAATATATTTGGGTTATTTTTTATTCTATTTTATTGAGTCTACCTCTTTATCTTTCAATTTATTATTGTTTCCTTTATCTTCTGTGTAATGACCCGTTCAGTCGTTATATGCATTTTGACCATTTTACCCCTGTTGACCCAACTCTTGGGGTTATCGGACGATCTTAGTAAAAATTGAAAGAATTAGAACCCTTAAGTGAAAATGTTTGATCAATAGTTGACTTTTGGGTAAATTGGCCTTTTTCGGAATTTCGTCGATTCCGTGAGGTCCGGAGGATCGTTTATGACTTGGTGGGGGTGGTTGGATAGGTTTTCGGGGCTCTCGGGGGTGTTTTGACTATTGATTGGAAAGTTGGTTTTAGGTTGTTAGGGGTTGACCCGATAAAATAGATCTCTAATGGAAATTCTGAGACCACGAGTGAGTCTGTAGCGTGTTTTTATATGTAAATGCATGTCTGGTTTGTGTCTTAGAGGTCTAAGGTGATTGTCAGATTTTGGAATTGTATTTTGGAATTTCTGGTGTCTGTTACTGGCTTAGGCGAGCCTTTGTGCGCCGCAGCAGACCCGCCTCGGCGAGGACTGGTCCGCTACGGAGAGTGTTGGCAAAATTGTGAGGAGCCGCCGTACCGGGAAATAGAATGCTATGGCAAGTCTTGGGTTTTCATATTGAGCCGCCATAGCGAGCGATTGGGCGCGGGCACGAGCTCGCTGCAGTGGATCTGGAACCGCTCTAGTGGACGACGGGGACTAGAATCCTTTTTAATGATAAGTTAAACCCTTCATTTTCCATTACCAAAATTATTCCTCCACAGTATCTCAAGGGCTATTTGAAGTGTTCTTGAGTGGATTCTCTTTGAGGTAAGTCTATTCATCTTTATTATCCTTTATTTACCTTTCCTAAGCTTAAAGCAATGATGAAAACCTAGAAAACTAATTGAAGGAAGATGGGGTTTAATAGTTATTACACTACTTGAGTTTTAATTGTTATAAATGATTATTGTTAGTGGATTAGACTAATCTAAGCATGTAATTTCATTAATTAGTAACCAATAGGCTTGAATCTTCCATTCTAGTGAGAATTTGATTATGGAAAAGCTAGGGTTCATGTCTAATTTGGGGTTTTTGCTATGAATGATGAATTTGACCAATACTTGGGCTAAATTAGCAATTGGAGAGTAGATTTGAACTTCTAGAGCGTAGGATTATCAATTCCACTATTGAATTATCCATTTTACCCTTGTGGGCCCGTTTTCACGCTTTTTCATAGTTGGTTTTGATTTAAAAGATAGTATAGGGTACGGGTATTGTTAGTTTCCATTTCTAACTTAGATTTCAATAATGACTAGACTTTGAGTATAACAGAGACCCTCAGAAAGGCAAGTCTCTAGTGTGATCGGTCATGGCTCCGCTCGGCTACTAGGTAGGTTACGACTTACTTTATAGTTAGACTCCGATTAGCGAAGCATATGTAGAGTTAGTAATTATTGGAGAAAGTATGTTACGCCTTCGGATATGAATTTTAGATGGAATACTTAGGTTTGTACTGTTGTTGATTATGGTTGTTGCCTTATTTGATATAGTGGCTCGTTGCCACGTGCATGATACTAGACTTGACCGTATGTAGAGAAAGGATTGATTCATTTTTTATCTGATGATTATGTATCCATGTGTGTCACGGTTGACTTGATATATTATTATTGGCATTTGATATCATTCATACATACATGATCATGCATTGGATCGGGTTGCACATTCCACAACATATACATATATTGGATCGGGTTGCACGTTCTGCAACATATACCTATATTGAATCGGGATGTGCACCACAACAGGTACATGGGATTTCACGGGTCCCCCATAGGTCATGACTACCGGGACGTAGAGGTATTTCGCTCAGAGCGTGTGTGTATCATTGCATTGCATATGCATTCATCTTCTCATATTCATACTCATTGGATTCGGACTTGGTATTTGAACTTGTGGTGTTGGTCTTGGACTGTAGTATTTATATTTGATTGTGAGCATGTCTATCTTTCAGTCTCTTTCTTTATATATGTTATCTAACTATTGTCGTCCTATGATACTTACCAGTGCATAGTGTTTGTACTGATACTACCTTGATGAATTATTTTATGAGTGCAGAGTTCGTGACAGGATCCACTTCCTCTCCTCGTGACTGATTTCGGAGACGTTGTTGTCGAGTATCTAGGGTGAGCACATGAGCGGATCCGCAGCCCAGATGACTCTCTTATTATATACTTGTCTTTTTGCTACTTCGAGACAAAATTTCTCTTTTTAGACTTGTATTTATATTTAGACTTGCACTTATATATTAGTGGCTCTTGTACGACCTTAGACTAGATTTCTTGAGAATTGATGTATTATTCCACATTCTATCTTAACTATCATAGACTTGTTATTATATTGATGGTTTGGGTTTACTTTATATTTGATCAAATGGTAATTAAAGGACGGATTCGCCTACCATGTGGGAAAGAGATAGATGCCCACACATTTTCCAATTTGGGACGTGACATTCCGCATTTGATATTGCATCAGCGCTGATACCTTCTTCTTAACTAGTATTTTTATGTTATACTATTCTTGTTATTAAATTGCTTTTATAAAGTAGTATATAGAAATGGATATATATACACATATATATATATATACATACATACATACATACACATACTAGTTTTCAGCACGTGTGTTCCAGTATCAATTTGTATAAATTTTTAAAATATTTTAATTAATATTAATACATGTAACTAATGAGTAATTGTTCTTATATACATCAAATAGTCAAGTTGACATTTTTCTTATTTTTTTATACTACAAAACCGCATAGTTTTAATGTGAATATAAACAATCTCTGTTACGGTTGTAAATTCGTCATGTCTTAAACTTTGTGTAATGTCTTTAAAAATTGTAACATTTTTTTTATCGTGATAAATAATATCAAGGAGTTGCTGCCGTGAAAGTAGTATATCAATTTATGGGCCCTTGCTAATAGCTAGGATAATACATGTATAGTTGCGCTTTTCTAATAAGTTTTGTTCCTATCAATTGAAATACCTCTTTCTTCTAGTTAGAGTTGGTCAGATACGGGTTGAAGCCTTGTCCCGAAACCGCTCTCTTTCACCCGATTTGAACTAAACCTCGTTCTAGTGAGATTTTTTCCCTTTTTAAACTTAAACTTTGTTTAAAAAAATTCTTCTCTTCTTCAAAATTGTACTTTTATGGTGTTTAATTCCCTTCCTTATATATTTATATTTGTGCATTTGGAGCAGATCTAGGGTTTAAGTCAACCATGACATACAAGCAGATTCTCAAAGAGCTCAAGGATCTCAAGAAAGTTCCTTGTGTCTTTTGCAGTGCCGGTACCTTTTTTTTCTTTTTCTTATAGTATTTTTTATGCTCTACTATCTTTTTATTAAATTGCTTTGACAGAATAAACTATACCTACGTATGAATCTGGTTTACATTGTTGAATCATTCAATGTAACTTTTAAATTCTTTACCTTTTGAGATTAACTAAGAAAATTAATGTAAGATTAACTAAGAAAATTAAGGTATTGATTTTTGACAGAATAAACTATACCTACGTATGAATCTGGTTTACATTGTTGAATCATTCAATGTAACTTTTAAATTCTTTACCTTTTGAGATTAACTAAGAAAATTAATGTAAGATTAACTAAGAAAATTAATGTATTGTTTTTTGAAACAATTAAGTTATATTTTTAATGGAAAAATGGTCTCTCACTTTTGAAGGTCCTCGTCTATTATACGGAACTTCTCTAATAGTATCTATGCAGGGAACTTCTCTTAAGAACAAGAAGTATTGCTTCAGTTACAAGCTTAAAAATGGATACTTTAAGGTCGAGCGAACTTATTAGATCATCTAACTTAGCTTCAGTAGCCTGCTGGTCCTACCTTTTGTAGCGCCGGTACCTTCTTCTTAACTAGTATTTTTTATGTTCTACTATTCTTGTTATTAAATTGCCTTGATAAAGTAGTAAATAGAAATGAATATATATACACACTAGTTTTCGGCACGTGTATTCCAGTATCAATTTGTATAAATTTTCAAAAAAATTTAATTAATATTAAGAATACATGTAACTAATGAGTAATCGTTATTATATATATCGAATAGACAAGTTGATATTTTTCTTATTCTTTGATATTATAAAAGCACATAGTTTTAATGTGTATATAAATAATCTCTGTTACGTTTGTAAATTCATCATGTCTTAAAATTTTTGTCATGTCTTCAAGAAATTGTAACATTTTCCTTTATTGTCGTGACATATATATCAAGAAGTTGTTGCCATGAAAGTAGTATATCAATTTATGGGCCCTTGCTGACAGCTAGGATAATAAATATATAGTTGTGCTTTTATAAAAAGTTTTGTTCCTATCAATAGTAATATATCTTTCTTCTAGTCAGAGTTGGTCAGATACGGGTCGAAGAAATGTCCCGAAACCGCTCTCTTCCACCTAAAACTAAACTTCATTCAAGTGAGATTTTCTCCCTTTTTGAAACTTAAACTTAGTAAAAGTTTTTTTCTCATCTTCAATTATACTTTTACGGTGTTTAATTATCTTCCATGTATGTTTATATTCGTGCATTTGGAGCAGATCTAGGGTTTTGGTCAACCATGACATCCAAGCAAATTCTCAAAGAGCTCAAGGATCTCCAGAAAGTTCCTCGTAGTTCTTGCAGCGCGGTACCTTTTTTCCTTTTTCTTATAGTATTTTTTATGTTCTACTATCTTTTTATTAAATTTCTTCAATAAATTAGTAAATTGAAATGAATATATATATACACACACACATTAGTTTTCGGTACGTGTGTTGCATGTGTGTTCCAGATCAATTTGTATATGATAGAATATGTGTAAATATGGCAATAATCATTAATTATCCTTTGTTTATGTTAGGTGTATAATTGGTTATTTGTTACCTTAATTAGAGCCTAGAATCATGCTTGTAATAGTTGTATATTACTAACCTCTTTGGAGGGGAATGGACACGAAATCAAACTCTTTCATGGTATAAGATTCTAGGGCATATTTCCTCTCCTCCACACCTTCCGCCATGCCCTAGTGTTGCTCCGCCGTCACCTTTTCTTCTTTGTCTCCTCTTTCTCGTCAGCCATGTCTGACTCAAAATCAAGTTTTCATCCCACTCTTACTGTTTCGAGCATCAAGTCTCATATCTTCATTACTCTTGAGATGGAGAACGTTCATTACACGACGTGGGCGGAGCTCTTCAAAATTTATTGTAGGTCACACCGAGTTATCAATCACATAATTCCACCGGAAAAAGTCAAGGAGAAGGTGCCGACAACCGATGATGAAAAGAAATTATGGTTGACCCTCAATACAACGGTTCTCTAGTGGATTTATGCCACGATTTTGAGTGACTTATTGCATATAATTCTTGAACCCGACTCCACGGCAATGGAGGCTTGGGATCTATTGCGTGACATATTCCAGGATAATAAAAAAATTTGTGTTGTCACACTTGAGCAAGAATTCTCTACCAGTGACATGGAGGATTTTCCCAATGCATACGCATATTGTCAAAGGCTCAAGGTTTTGACGGATCAACTCAAGAATGTCGGGGCGCCGGTGACTAACAACTGGCTCATTTTACGAATAGTTGATGGTCTCACTGATGCGTATAGTGGTGTTGGTACACTCATCCGCCAAAGCGACCCTCTTCCACCCTTTTACCAAGTCCGTTCTATGCTCATACTATAAGAAGCGGGTTATGCTAAAAAGGTTGCCACCGTGTCTAATTCTTCCATGGTTGCCACTTCGTATAAGGAGTCCGATGATAACTCCTCACAATATGAAAATACGCTGCCAAACTGAGGTCAAAGGGGATGAAACAACAAAAATTGAGGTAAAAATTAAGGCGGTGGCCGCGGTGATGGAAAGGGTGATGGCCACTGTAGTGGCAGCAGTGGCGGTAGGGGCGGCGGCCAGCAGCAGTGCTCCGGCCTGACATGTCAGCTGCAGGCCAAGTGGGGTGGTGGTCCTCCACAGTGGCATTGGCAGTGGCCATGGGTTGTCCCCCCGTGCTCTTTTCCTTCGGCTCCATGGGCCATGCCCAGTTCGAGAAATAGGCAGCAGTAGCAGGCCAGCATTATTGGGCCACACCCTCAACAACAATAGGCCCATTCCGCAACAGCCACACTAACCGATATCAAGGCAGCATTGGACACTATTGGGCTCACTCCACCCGATTCAAACTGGTATATGGACACCGGAGCAACGTCTCATATGACATCCTCACAAGGTAATCTCTCGTCATATTTTAATTTAAGCAATAATCGTGGTATAATCGTCGAAAATGGTCATTCAATTCCAATTCATAGTTATGGTAATACAAGCTTGCCCCCCCCCTTCCCGAACCCACATTTAACCTTAAAGAATGTACTTCATCCTCCTTAATTGATTAAAAACTTAGTTTCAGTTAGAAAATTTACCACTGACAACTCGATTTCTGTTGAATTTGATCATTTTGGATTTTCCGTGAAGGATTTTCATACTGGGATACGCCTAATGAGATGTGATAGTCGGGGCGAGCTATATCCCATCACCACTACCACCATAAATCGATCCAACTCATTATTAACTTTTGTAGCTTTAGCACCTTCTTTATGCATGAACGTTTGGGTCATCCGGGATCACCTGTTTTTGCCTCCCTTAGGCTAAATAAATTTATTGAGTGTACTAGAACTCGTAGTTCTCATGTTTGTCGCTCATGTCCTCTTGGAAAACATGTTAAATTACCTTTCGTTACTTCTAATTTATGCAATTTTATGCCTTTTGATATTATCCATAGTGATATTTGGGCATCTCCCATTTTGAGCTCTTCGGACCATCGATATTATCTTCTTTTGTTGGATGATTACTCTAATTTTTTGTGGACATTTCCTTTGTCTAAAAAGTCACAAGTTTTTTACATTTCTCTCCGTTAGAGCATTCATCCGCACTCAATTTGAACGAAAAATTAAAAATATTCAATGTGATAATAGTAAAGAATTCGATAATGGGCCATTTTGGAATTTTTGCAAAGCTAATGGTTTATCTTTTCATCTCTCTTGTCCACATACCTCACCTCAAAATGGAAAAGCGAAAAGAAAAATCTGAACCATTAACAACATTGTAGAACTTTACTTGCACATGCCTCTCTACCACCATCATTTGGCAACATGCATTACAAATGGCCACCTATCTTCACAACATACTTTAAATATTTTAATTAATATTAAAATATGTAACTAATGAGTAATTATTCTTCTAATATACCAAATATTAAAGTTGACATTTTTCTTTTCTTTTTTTTGAGATCTCAAAAGCACATAATTTTAATGTGAATATAAACAATGTCTTTTACGTTTGTAAATTTATCATGTATTAAAGTTTGTATCATGTATTTAAGAAATTATAACTTTTTTTTCTTTTTATTGTGACATATATATCATGGAATTGTTGCCATGAATGTAGTATATCCATTAATGAAAAGCTCCTTCGATTTATGGGCTCTTGCAGACAATTAGGATAGTACATATATATTTGGGTTTTTCTAAAAAATTATGTTCCTATCAGTAGAAATATCTCTTTCTTCTAGACGGAGTTGGCTAGATACGAGACGAAGCCCTACCCCGAAACCGCTCTCTTCATTCTGATTTGAGTTGAACCTCATTTTAGTGAGATTTTCTTCCTTTTTGAAACTTAAACTTAGTTAAAGTTTTTTTTCTCTGATTCACTTGTGCTTGTATGGCGTTTGATTATCTTCCTTATTTGTATATATTTGTGCATTGAGAGTTGAGCTAGGGGTTTTGTGGTAGTTAGGGATTTGGTCAATTATGACATCCAAGCGGATTCTCAAAGAGCTCAAGGATCTCTAGAAAGATCCTCCTACCTCTTACAGCGCCGGTAATTTATTCTTAACTAGTGTTTTTTTTGTGTGCTACTATTCTTATTATTAAATTACTTCGATAAAGTAGTAAATAGAAATTAATAAATACACATATATATACACCAGTTTTGGCACATGCGTTGTACGTGTGTTCCAGATCAATTTGTATAAATTTTCATAATAGTTTAATTAATATTAAAATATGTAACTAATGAGTAGTCGTTCTTCTAATATATTAAATATTCAAGTGGACATTTTTCTTACTTTTTGATATTTCAAAACCATGTACTTTTAATGTGAATATAAACAATGTATGTTACGTTAGTAAATTCATCATGTGTTAAAGTTTTTGTCATGTCTTTAAGAAATTGTAAACGTTTTATTTTTTATTGTGATAAATATATCAAGGAGTTGTTGCCATGAAATTCATTAAAAGCTCCATTTTTATGACCCTTGCTGACAGCTAGGATATTATATATATAGTTGCGCTTTTCTAAAAAATTATGTTCAATAGAACTATTTCTTTGTTTTAGTCGGAGTTGGTCAGATACGGGTCGAAGCCCTGCCTCGAAATCTCTCTCTTCCACCCGATCTGAATTAAACTTCGTTTTAGTGAAATTTTCTCCCTTTTGAAACTTAAACTTAGTTAAAGTTTTTTTTTCTCTTCATCAGTTGTGCTTTTATGATGTTTAATTGTCTTCCTTCCCCTCCCCCCCCCCCCCTCTCTCTCTCTATATATATATTGGGAGTTGATCTACGATGTTTGTGGTAGTTAGGAATTTGGTAAACCATGGCATTTAATAACAAGAATAGTAGAACAAAAAAATATTAAATTAGAAGGTATCGGCGCTACAAGTGGTAGGAGGATATATATACACACACACTAGTTTTCGGCATGTGCATTGCACATGTGTTCCATATCAATTTGTATATATTTTTAAAATAGTTTAATTAATGTTAAAACATGTGACGAATGAGTAATCGTTCTTCTAATATATCAATTATTCAAGTTGACATTTTTTTGTTTTTTGATATTTCAAAAGAACATGGTTTTAATGTGAATATAAACAATGTCTCTGACGTTTATAAATTAATCATGTCTTAAAGTTTGTGTCGTGTATTTAAGAAATTGTAACATTTTATATGACATATATATCAGGGAGTTAATGCCATGACAGTAGTATATCAATTCATGAAAAGCTCCTTCGTTTTTATGGGCACTCGCTGATAGTTACATATGTAGTTGCATTTTTCTAAAAAGTTTTGTTTCTATCAATAGAAATATCTCTTTCTTCTAGTCGGAGTTGGTCAGATATGGGTTGAAGCCCTGCCCCGACACCGCTCTCTTTCACCTGATATGAACCGAGCCTCGTTCTAGTGAGATTTTATCCCTTTTTGAAACTTAAACTTAGTTAAAGTTTTTTTTCTTCTCTTCTTCACTTGTGCTTTTATGGTGTTTAATTATCTTTCTTTTATATATATATATATATATATATATATATATATATATATATATATATATATATATATATATATTTGTGCATTTGGAGCTGATCTAGGCACTTTGTGCTAGTTAGGATTTTGGTCAACCATGGCATACTAGCGGATACCCAAAGAGCTCAAGGATCTCTAGAAAGATCCTATGACCTCTTGCAGCGCTTGTACCTTTTTTTAACTAGTATTTTTTATGTTCTACTATTCTTGTTATTAAATTACTTCGATAAAGTCGTAAATAGAAATAAATATATATTCATATATATACACTAGTTTTTGGCACGTGTGTTGCATATCAATTTGTATAAATTTTCAATATATTCTATTAATATTAAAACATGTAACTAATGAGTAATCGTTCTTCTAATGTATCAAATATTCAAGTTGACATTTTTCTTGTTTTTGATATTTCAAAAGCACATAGTTTTAATGTGAATATAAACAATATGTTACGTTTGTAAATTCATCATGTCATGTCTTTAAAAAATAGTAATCTTTTTCTTTTTTATTGTGACATATATATCAAGTAGTTGCTGCCATGAAAGTAGTATATCAACTCATAAAAAGCTCCTTTGTTTTTATGGGCCCTTGCTGACAATTAGAATATTACATGTATAGTTGCCCTTTTCTATAAAATTATTTTCCTATCAATTGAAAATCTCTTTCTTCTAGTTGGAGTTGGCCAGATATGAGTCGAAGCCCTGCCTCGAAACCGCTCTATTTCACCCGATTTGAATTGTACCTACCCTGTTCTAGTGAGATTTTCTCTGTTATTGAAACTTAAATTTAGTTAAAGTTTTTTCTTCTCTTCTTCAATTGCGCTTTTATCGTGTTTAATTATCTTCCTATATGTATATATTTGTGCATTTGGAGCTGATCAAAATTTTTTATAATAGTTAGGAATTTGGTCAACTATGACATCCAAGCGGATTCTCAAAGAGTTCAAGGATCTTTAGAAAGATCCTCTTACCTCTTACAGGGCCGATACCTTCTTCATAACTAGCATTTTTTATGTTCCACTATTCTTGTTGGCTGGCTTTGTTGAGATTAATTGAACCAATCTTTTCCATAATTATCAGTTTTATTGCTCAGCAGACATGATTAAATGATTAACATTTCTAGCTTGGGAAACTGCATAGAGTTGAAGCTGCTTTTATATTTATTGCTCCAGAAAAAATAAATACTAAAATTGGACTTAGCTACAAATTTTGTAATTAATCCGTTGTTAAATTGATCGTAGCTAAAATTATTTTTTGACAATTCGTTACTAATCTGTCACTAAATAGAACTAGCGATGAATCTTACTGTTTAACTTTCCGTCAATAATTCATGTTTATTTAGAGAATTTTGTCAATTTGAGAAATGAAATTACTAATGTGAGGAATATGAAAAATAAAAAAATTGGGTTTAGTGTGACTAATTTTATTGTTTAGCTACAGAATTTGTCAGTTGCTAATTCCTAATTTTTTTGTAGTGATTTTACTTATTTAACAAGAGTGCTAAAATTTGTGTACCTATTCTATTCAACCTTAGTAATCACGCCGGCATCTGAATTCGATAATTATCAGTCATCCTTATAAACTTTTAGATTGATTGTTATATCATTCTACCTATAATATCTTTCTAAAGTACATTATTTACGTGCAACCAATTACATAAATACGCTTTTTTGTTAGTCCCTAATCGTTTATACAAAACATTAATCAATTTTTTGTTACCAAAGATAGATTTCACATTAGAAAAAATTATCATATAATTATTTCCTAATATTCATGAATTTAAAATTAATTTGATTAGATAAAGCCAACTAAAATGTATGTTGTCTAGTGTGAGATCAACTTTTAAAGGATAAAAGACGAACGATAATTTGCAAAGGGACTTCGTGCTTATATACATGTGTGTAAATTTATCAATGCATTAAACCTAGTTTGATGATAAAGAATACTTAATTTTTAGTTTTTCATTTATTCATTTCACTCATAAAACTTTCTCAACATTTGTTTCCAAGTAAAATGCATATCCAAACACAATTTAAACGCTCAAATAAGATATTTCAGCTTCTATGTTCAAAAGCCTAATTTTTTCTGCATGAGTAAAAAAAGGCACATGCGAGATAACCCACTCCAAAATTGCAAATTTTCTATAAAAACAATAAAAAAAATTAGGAAAATCAATATATCAACAATGAAGGTAAAATATAGTTTAGTTCTCAATGATATGATATTTCCTTTCTTCCAACGTCTATTCTTTTGCAATATAAGTATATAAATATTTTTTTTGTTCAGACTAAGAATATTAATACGATAAGTATATTTTGCTAGGGCGGCGGTAAACAAGTTGCTCCTTCCGAATAAAAAAGAGTGTCCACTTAGCCATTTGCACACCCCTTAATAAAATACTAATTTCTAGATAAAAATAGGTAATTTGACTAAATTATCCCTAATTAAATAGACATTGGGATTTGATCGCATAACACTTAATAGGGGCAAATCTGGAATAATGAGATTAATTCTTTCTTGATTTAATAAGTGAATACTCTTTTTAACTCAAGAAAAAAAGGGTAAGTGGACATTCTTTTTTATCCGGAGGAAGTATTGAGGAACACTCTACTTTTTTTTCTTTTGTGTAGAAATAATTGTCCAAATATGAAGGGAATGATTAGACTACCGTTCCACAAGAAGATTTATTGAAAAGATATGAAAGGTATTCTGATTACTTACATAATTCAAATAAGAAATTTTAAGAAAGGTAAATTTTATTTCAATTTCAAACTTTTAAATATTAGGACTTCTTATATAGTTGAAACAAAGAAAGATTTAAGAATCAAAAAAATTCTCGTTAATTTCAGATTACCCGTATTAGGAAAAGTAATAAATTACAATTTTGTTCAGTATAACTCTATTTTAAAAAGGGAAGAAGAAAGAAAGACTGAATGATATTTTGTCAAGGGCAAAAAATGAGTTGGAAACTCATTCTTTTCTTTTTTGTCATTTTTTCTTTTACTAGTATAATAAAACTATCAAGATTAAATGTATTACAGTTTTATATATCCTCGTAGTTGATGTGTTCTTTTCCTATACCAACTGTAAGATATCAATTCACTTAACGAACGTGACATTGTGTTTTTTTTTTGGGTAAAATAGGTACTAAAAATTATAAATGAGATAAAGGGTCTATTGTTCAAAATCGAGAGAGGGTTGAAAGCTATTTGTAAGCTATTTTTTATACGTTAAGAGTATTTTTGGCCCTTTTCATTTAAGATTTGACGAGACTTTTTTGGTGTTGATGGTTAATTTTTTTTACCCCATTGTATACGTCACTCAAATCCAACAAATATAAATTATTAAATATTTAATAGAGATTAAAAATGTTATCTTATGACAAAATTAAAGGACTAAAACTGTTCAATACATACTTAAGTGACTATTTTGAATCTATCATCAAACATAAGAGAACTATTTTTGTCACTTTCTCACATAAGAGAGATGAAGGATCTCTCTCACTGTTAGGGATGGTTTGGTAGTAGGTATTAGAAAAAATAATACTGATATTAGTTTTAGTATTGTAATTCCTTGTTTTATAGTGTTTTCAACATATGTGTTACACGCCATATTCAGTACTATCCTATTCAGTTAATACAATAAATCAAACAGTCCATGAAAAATAATATCGTATTACTAATGTATCATATTAAGTACTATACACCCTACCAAACGACTCCTTAATTAATTAAGGGATCCAATTGTCACATCTTCAAAGTACTGGGGCGCAGATCAAAATTACCGAGCAAAGATACGTAACGGTACACTGTACATACAACATTTTTCTTGTCTCCTATATAAATAGAAGTCCTAATTACACCTTAAAATTGTTGCTTCTCCAGTTCCAGAAAATCCGAATTACAGCAAAGTAAGAGGATCTCTGAGGTAAAGTTATCTTCTTCAGTTGTGCTTTATTAATGGTGTTTAATGTTTAATTATCTTCATATATTTGTGCATTTTGGAGGTTTTTTTTAATGGTAAATAGGGATTTGTGAACTAATGGCATCCAAGCGAATTCTTAAGGAGCTCCAGAAAGATCCTCCTACCTCTTGTAGCGCCGGTACCTTTTTCTTAACTAGTATTTTTACTATTCTTGGCTTTGTTGAGATTATGCGTTTGTATTTTTTTTTTAGTTTCCTTTTGCTATATTTGAACAGATCTTTTCCGGAATTGTCGTTTTGATTGCTCAGCTTCATGGTTAAATGGTTTACATTTCTAGTTTAGGAAACTGCATAGACTTGAAGCTGCTTTTATATATATTACTGTACTAGTGTTTGGCACGTGCGATTAGAGGTGGCGAAATGAGCGCATGAAAACATACTCTGCCCAACCAAATAACCCGTCCATTTATTAACTCAACTCATTTCAGCCCATAAAAACATAACAAATGAGTTGATATGTAGCCCATATTGACTCATGAGAAATCTTGTCAAAATAATTTCAATTTTTTTATTTGATAGAAAAATAATAATTTTATAAGGTACAAAAAATTTATAAAAGTTGAAATAAACTAATTAAAACTTAGTAATTTAGGGGGGGTATATCGGTTCGGTTCGGTTTTGTATCCGAAAAATATGAACCGAATAAAAATCGGGTTTTTTAAAAAAAATCGAATACAACTTTTAAAAAAAAAATGATATGTTCGGTTTATATCGCCGAACGTATCGGATTATATCAGTTTTTTCTAGTGAGCCAGGTCGGGTCGAGGAATTTTTTATTTTTTTAAAAAAATTGAATTTCCAAAACTGAAATTGACATTCACACCTACACTACCATGAAATTTTGTCGTTGAAATCTATTGTGTATCGTGAGATGTTTATTAAAGAAAAAGGAAAATTAGAAACCGATTTGGGGGAAAACACAAATTGATTGGAAAACGGACATTTTCGTAAAAATTGGCTGCGCCAAACCGCATTGCGGCAGTTTGGGCCGGCCCCGTCTTGAAAAAATACCCAAAATCAAAAAACAAATCGGGTAAAACGGACATCCGAGCGCAGAGTTATGACCATTTAAAGTTTCACCAATTTACATCTACTTTCTCTCGTCACATTTTATATCAATGCTAATTAAGTTCATGCCGCATTCGACTTCCATTAAAGCTTCATAGATTGACTTCAATGGCTATGATTCAAGAGATATTAGTTGCCTAAAATAAAAAATAAGAATAATTATATATTTAATTCGGTTTGGTTCCAAAATTAAAAAAATGAACCGAATCACTAAATCCTGATTCGGTTTTTAAAAAAATCGGTTTATTTTTACCGAATCGAATTTCGATTCGATTCGGTTCGGTTTTTTCGGTTCTCCAGGTTTTTTGCCCACCCCTACTTAGTATGATTTTGGCGGTTTGGGTTATGACCCGCATTTTAGCCCATTTCAGGCCAAGTAACTTTTGGGCGGGTTAATAACCCGCACATTATTAACTCAACCCATTTTGGCCCGCTCAAATTCAGCCCAATCCGCCCATTTGTTACCTCCACACGCAATGCATGTGTACCTTGTACGACTATAATCTTTTTTATAAATCACAACTAACTGAAAATTTCTTCTTTCTTTGAGCCGAGGGTCTTCGGAAACAGTCTTTCTATCTTCTCAAGGTAGGGGTAAGGTCCCCGACCCTACTTGTGGGATAACACTGGGTATGTTGTTGTTGTTGTACTACATAATTAAATAGTTGGAAATATTAGTCCCATCTTGATAAAAAATAATGTTATCCCATCTTGGAAATATAATTGTGCCATTCAGTGTAATTCTTCAAATGATCTATCTTTGGAGATTAATTAAGAAAATTAATGTATTGATTTTTGACAGAATAACTATACCTGCATATGAATCTGGTGTAGATTATTGAACCATTCAATGTAATAATTAAATTATTTACCTTTTGAGATTAACTAAGAAAACTAATGCAAGATTAACTAAGAAAATTAATGTATTGAGTATTGAAAGAATAAATTGTATTTTTAAGGGCCTGGCGGTTAACAGATCGCCATTTCACCCTCTGCGAGACAAAGATCTCGAACATCGTATAAAAAGTGACTTCCTTATATAATATAAGGGGGCGACACGTTACGTTCGTGAACTGATAACCATCCTTCGACTAACCTAGCCTCCTCCTAAACCCAGTGATCTTTCAACCGTAGCTTTTTCCCCCTTTGTATGAGAGTTCTAAATGGTCTGTCAGCTTTTGAAGGGCTTTTTGGTCTTTCAATTTTTTTTTAATGTTTCCACTTTTAATATAGTACGATTAATAACCCATAAGTACACTTTTTTTCTTGGCGGGAACGACTTATGATAGAATCCGCCGTGTTTATCTTGACGAAATGGGCGGAATAGCTATTCCAATGCCAAAAATGTTCATGATGTTCAATAGCTTTTCGATGGCTTCCCTTGCATTACCAGGTATGAGTGGTTTTATTGCCGAATTGATAGTATTTTTTGGAATAATTACCGGCCAAAAATATCTTTTAATTCCAAAAATACTAATTACTTTTGTAATGGCAATTGGAATGATATTAACTCCTATTTATTCATTATCTATGTCACGCCAGATGTTCTATGGATACAAGCTATTTAATGCCCCGAAGGATTCCTTTTTTGATTCTGGACCGCGAGAGTTATTTCTTTCGATCTCCATCTTTTTACCCGTAATAGGTATTGGTATATACCCAGATTTCGTTCTTTCATTAGCAGTTGATAAGGTCGAAGTTATTCTATCTAATTTTTTCTACTTAAATACCACACTTTGTTCACATCAGGATTCGAATTTATGCATGCGCCTACACACATCCGCGCCATACTACTTTTCCCAGTAAACCAACCAAAGCCCTGGGCCAGAGTTGAACCTGTTCTTCTAGCACATGATTGTATAAATTTCCATGGTTAATTGTTTTTTTTATTTTTTTGCCTTTTTGCTTTGAAAGGGAGATTACATCAGGTCACTTCATCTATATAGGAATATATATATAGGGAACTTCTTTTGAGAAGAAGAAATATTGCTCCAGTTACAAGCTTAAAATGGATACTTTAAGGTTGAGCGGGCTTATTAGATCAACTAATTTAGCTTCAGTAGCCTGCTGGTCCTCTTGGCTTTTCTGTACTCTTAATGTCTCTCTTTACCATGAAGAAATCTTTATTCAGGATGACTATAACGGTGTTACGCAGCATTTGTACTATAGACTAAAGAAGAAGTAGTTGGGCATATATGTCCAGACTTCTACGCTCCCCATTCTCCTTTTTCCACCTGGTACATATTCTTTTTTTGAACTATATCATGTTGTCTATAGAGGTAATGTCCTGGAGTTCTTGCTCTATTATTTTAGAAGGTAACACGAGATTGAAGAGCTTTCTTTTTCCCTCTTCCTGAAAAAGGCCAAGGATAACCTAAACAAGGGCGAGATAATTTGCTAGTAATAGGGAAATATGATACATAGTAAATTGTTGTGTGATTGCTTTTCTACTAGTAAGTTTGGTTGCTTATGTGTTGCTCAATTGCTTCCTCTGGATTGAAATTTTGGCTTCTTGTTGAAATTTTGTATTAACTGAGTGAATACTTCACGATCTTGGTAGAGGTAAGGTCTGCGTACACTCTACCCTCCCCATACCCCACATTGTGGGATGTCACTGGGTATGTTGTTGTTGAGTGAATACGATCTTGCATCCGTTGCCAAGTCCATGAGATTGAGAAATATGTAGAATGACCCATGCAGTGGCCGTAGACAAGCTTATGTGAGGGAATTTTGAATTATGATACAATCTGGATTTCATGTTTTCCAAATTAGTAGAAATGAATTAGCATTGTTTAGGACTGAGGTTCTCAACTTGGGTTTGACCTGCATACATAGAGGTTCACAGCTTACCATGTCCAAGCTCATACTTGGGACTTGTTTATAGTCTGCATCTAGAAAACTGTTATCTGATTCTTTTTTCTGTTGTTAAATCTGCTGATTGTATTTTGAGTTGCTGAAGAAGTGTTTGTATTACACCCAATTTTTCAGAAACTTGTTTAAGGATCTGCATGTGGCAAGTTGTTCTCTCATTCCTTGTGCTATTGCTTATGTTATCTGTATTAGGCCCAGTTGCTGAAGATATGTTTCATTGGCAAGCAACAATTATGGGTCCACCTGACAGTCCTTATGCTGGTGGAGTGTTTCTTGTTGCTATTCATTTTCCACCTGACTATCTGTTTAAACCACCAAAGGTATTAAATTAGGGATGTGTATTTAATGATGACACTTGATGATCTCCTTGTTTGTTTGCTTATTAACATGATATTTCTGAAACTTCTCTTGCTTCTTTTACATAATCAAATTTGCTTATCATTTCTAGGCTTGTACTTTACTGACTTTGTTCACTTTAATAACTTTATTAGGTAAGTATAGATATCAAGGTTCAATGCAACAGGTGTCAACTGTTAATTGTGATTCTTCTCATTTCCTATACAAAGTCACAACTCACATTTGTAAATGGCCTTTAATGAAGTTCGAATTTCTGGGTGTTTGACATCACCTTCGTAGGTCATCTAATCGATTTTAGAAACCATGTCATCAGGTCAATTAGATTTTAATCGTGTTAGTTCTTTTTTTTCCAAAATCTATGAGCAGCAATAAATTATGTTACAAGATTTAAGCAGGCAGAGCACACTGTATTTGAGAAGATGATGCCACATATGAAAGTACTTGAGTTCAGCTTTAGTTCTATCGCTGGTCCCATGCCCTGTGATTACAGTTTCAAATTAGATTTTAATCGTAGTTTTCTCTTGTTCTTAGTAGTAGTATTTATATATCGCGTAGCTCATTATTCCTATGTGTGTATTACTTCATTTGTTCTATATCTTGATAATTTGCTGTCTTATTTTCTTGCAATCTTGTATTGACTACGTTTTTTGAGCCGAGGGTCTATCAGAAACAACCACTCTGCCCCACAAAGGTAGAGGTAAGATCTGCGTACATCCTACCCTCCCCAAACCCCACTTTGTGGGATTACACTGGGTATGTTGTTGTTGTTGTGTTTTGCTGACTGAGCTTCGATTATAAGGAAGCCATGGTAAAAAGTCGGGATTGCTGACGTTGGCAGATCGCATTTTATTAATGCAGTCATGAAGGTCTAGTACTGAGTCTTGTTGTTATTTGAGAAACTGTTCTGTAACGCTTGCTAAGGTACCAAGGCGTAGAATTCTAGTCTATTGTCAGCGAGAGAGAGTATAGTTTGTCGACTTGAGTATAGTTAGGCTTGTGTAACGTAACTAGAGCCTGATCTAAGGTAGGAAGAATACATCATATTGTGCAAATTGAAAAGGGATGGCTTAGATTTCCCTTTCTGATCGAGGCTTGGTGCATTGAGTCAAAACCATGAGATCTTGGAATCTTGGTGCTCCTTTCTTATATGTGTATTAACACTTACGTGCAGGTTTTGCACATTGCTTGAGAATCACATAATGGAATCTCTCCACATCTTTTAAACTGTGACATATATGTTTTAAGATCCATTTGCCAAAGCACATAAGTTTGAAGAACTTTTATGTGCAAAATCAACGAGGGACTTGGACGTCTCTTCCCCACAGGATGTTGTTCTGCAACCTCTTTACTTCTAATTTATTTTCCCTGTCGACAAATTTCTCATCTTCATTACATGGGATAATTGTGCAGGTAGCTTTCAGGACAAAGGTTTTTCACCCTAACATCAACAGCAATGGTAGCATTTGCCTAGACAGTTTGAAGGAACAGTGGAGCCCTGCACTTACAATCTCCAAGGTTAGTTGAATCTCTTGGTATGGGTTACCACACTTATTCGACCTTTTTTATTTTGGCTATTACATGCCGAGATTTTTTAGGACTAGTATTCTTCCTGGTTGAACAAAATGTCCTTAAGGGAGTGAATATGCATTGGATCAGTATTTATATGCCCACATCAATCATGTACTCCTTGTTTTCCTTTTTCATTGAACCAGGCCTCAAGGAGGATTCCTGTGCATATTTATATTTATATTGCTGTCTTTCCGTGTGGTCAAGTTTGTGGAGTAGTTCTGGGTTAAACCAACTGATACAAATGCCACAGATAGTAAAGTGATGCCATTTTTGTTGCTTTTCCAAGGTT
Organism: Anisodus acutangulus; assembly: GCA_029783415.1. Classification (NCBI taxonomy): domain Eukaryota; kingdom Viridiplantae; phylum Streptophyta; class Magnoliopsida; order Solanales; family Solanaceae; genus Anisodus; species Anisodus acutangulus. Next base: position 37,131,294 of record CM056504.1, read on the forward strand.
GGTTTTTAAAAAACGGAAAAGGGTCAAAAATACCCTTAAACTATCGAAAGTAGACCCCTTTTACCCTTCGTTAAGTTTTGGTAGCAATTTTACCCCTGATGTCTATTTTTGGGAGCATATTATATCCTTACTACTAACAGCCATCCACACAAGCTGCCAACGTGGAAAAAAACCCTCTTTTAGCAAATTCACATTTTTTATGAACTCAATTTCCCCAAAATTGAAGACCATTCTTGAATTATACCCAAATCAAGAAATATCCGAGAAAAAAAATGAGTCTTTATATTGAATTCCCCAAGATTGAACAATATTCTTGGGTTACCAGTGTTGATTAGAAGATCTTGTTTGGTTATTATCTTTCTGAATTCACAAAAAGATGCCACCTTTTACTGGATCTAATCCTCTTTTCTATGGTTTCTCAAGAAACTCCGTTGATTCAGGTTCAAATTTTGTCACCATTGACGTGGGTGGTCAGCTTTTCCAAACCACCAAACCGACCTTAAAGCAATCAGGCTCAAAATCGATTATTTCCGAAATTTCAAATTTGGATCCTCCTCCTTCTCCTTTAGGATAGGATCCTCCTTGGTCCTTTTTACATAACACTCTCGCCCGCCCAAGAGGTGAAGCTGGTTTGATAGAACCAGGGTCAGCGCCTACCTACCCTATGTATTCGAGGAGAGGCTGGAACCGAAAAAGACGATGGTGCTATTCCTTTCATTGATAGACCCAAAACTTTTCTCTATCTTGCTTTCCCTATAAGAACTGGAAATCTCCACTCAAAAGCCAAAAGCTTTGATTTTCAAGATTGGTTTTATCCCAGTTCTATGGTGTAGAGTACCTTTTATTGAATTCCCAATTGAACCCATCTCAGTTTGAGCCTTTTGATCTTGAAAATTGAAAAATCTGTGATTTTGCCTTTGAGTGGCAGGGATTCACCAACTGCTATATCCACAACTCAACTTGGTTCTGTTCAGGTTGCTCATGGCTGTAAAATCACTTCATTTGATTGGTCACTTGAGAGAAAATCTACCATTTTAACACAATTTGCTGGAATTGATTCTATGTTTTTTTTTCCACGTTGGCAGCCATGTCATTTTTTTTCCACGTTACCAGCTTGTGTGGAGTGCTGTTAGTAGTAAGGGTATATATGGTCCCAAAATTAGACGGCAGGGGTAAAATTGATACCAAAACTTAACGAACGGTAAAAGTGGTCTATTTTCGATAGTTTAAGGGTATTTTTTACCCTTTTCCGTTAAAAAATCTACGACGTCTTATGTAAGTATTTAGGTGAGGCAAGGTGGGAACTGATTCTGCCCCTTCGGTCAAATTGTAATATTTTGAGTTGAATACCAGAAGCAACTGGCCTTGTTGCAAAGTAATAAAACTCCCATATTCTTTGTGTTTTGATAAAACAGAGAAAGTAGGCAGGCATTCATCAGATCAGATTTTAGTTGGGTGTATTATAGGGGCTTAATCAAATTGTCCCTTGCAGGTATTGCTCTCTATCTGTTCTCTGCTAACAGACCCTAATCCTGATGACCCTTTGGTGCCGGAGATTGCTCATATGTACAAGACTGATAGAAGCAAGTATGAGACAACTGCCCGGAGCTGGACTCAAAAATATGCCATGGGTTAGTTGCTGTGACCATCTCTGGAGGGGCTCCTTTTCTTCCGCTGTACTTTGTATTATGTATTAAGAAATTGTGTTCTTATGCATAATCAACTCAAGGGGAAAAGTTGAACAGGTCCTTGAAACAATTTGATTTGCTTTTTGTTTGCGAGATTCAAAGTACGTGTTTTACCCCTTTTCATCTGCACTTTAGTTATCACTTACCTGCAGAGCATTCCCAAACTTTTATGTGGAAGTTTATCTCGAGGTTTCTCAAGATTACAAACCAAACTCCAAAGGGTAAGATACGGATGCACCACATCTGGTAGGCAAATGGTTTGTGGTTATGTTGTTCGAACAACAGCCAATTGTAGCTATAAACAAATCGAGTCTCTGACTAATGATGTCTTGAAAGGTCATGGTGTTTTTATCGAATTTTTTGTCATTACGCAACAAATTTCTGTTGCCATGTATTTAAAGCGATTCAGTCTAGATTTTTTTGTTTGAAGTAAGCAGACAGATATGAATTTGTTATTTTAGTTATTGCACTTAGTTACACATGTCAAAGTATGTCACTGTTTGGTTCTTGCGTGGTTGTCATTCCTAGGTGTATGTTTTTGGTCTATAGAGACCTGTTTAGATTTGTGAAGATTAATCCAATAGTGTAGCAGGGAGGGGAAAATTGCTAATGTCAGGAAGTGACTGAATAAAATGGCTCCTAGTCTTTGGACTGTTTGTGGAGTCCAATTTGGTCTCTAAACTGTTAATATGAGACTGAAACCAAACAGGAACGGATTGCCTGCCGACAGAAAACCATTGGGTCTGGGACTTTTCATGGCAAAAAATTAGAGTGAAACATTGCCATGAGGGTGGTTGGATTGGTTTATTTTAAGTATTTTTTTGGCTTTTAGGTCCCTTTCTACTTTTTGAGGTGTTTGAGAAAGATAAAAAGTGTTTTTAAGCATTGATTTTTAGGCCAAAAAGATATAAATATAAGTTAAAAATCAAAAGTTGGATAGACCATCTTTTAGCTTTTAGCTTTTAGCTTTTAGCTTATAGACTATTTTAAAAAGTCAATCCAAACACCCTCTATATTGGATGTTAATTTTTCGATAATATAATACGAAAAGGTTATAATTAAAAGATGATACAAGGCTTATTTGCTTTAATTACTTCTTTTAATGTGAGGAAACTAAAAGCTTACGTGGAAGCGTGGTGAATGTTAAAGTAATAGTATGAAAATATATATCTAACTCCTATTTCTTTTTGTTATCACTCGAACTGAAAATTCTGAATTTTGTTGAATTATCTCTTGAGTGTTAGTAATATCAGGTCTTAATGTTGCTAGCTTTGGTTATTTATTTTTCCATTGTCTTGAGTTTTCTTTTCCTTTTATGTTTGATCAATTTTTTTAGTTGCTATTAGGAGAATATGAGTATGAGTACTGACTAATGAGTAAAGAATAAGTAGCTATATCACAAGAATTAAGTATAAGCCACCCCTCTAACTCAGTTGGTAGAGCGCGACTCTTAACTTCGTGGTCGTGGGTTTCGAGCCCCACGGTAATTTATTTTCAACAACAAAGGAAAAAGTCTAAAGTGCCCATTAGCTAGAAGGCAAAGTCGTCTTTTCCTACTTTGCCCCTACTTTACTTTTTCCATATTAATCATATGTTATAACATTTATGAGTTTCAAAAGTGTCTTATAGCTTATTTGACCAAATTTTTAAAATTAATTTATTTTGAGAAGTTCTTTCAAGAAAATTACTTGAATCAAATTATATTTAAATAATTAATTTAAAAAAGAGTTTTAAGCAGTAATTAATATTTGGGCAAGCTTTTAAAAAGTGATTGCAAATGTATTTGGTCAAAAGTATTTTCCAAAAAGTGAAGCTACTTTTTTAGCGTATCTTACTTCCCCTAAGTTTTTTTTTCCTCACGAAAGCTTGGCCAAAAACCTTTTTTTTCAAATAAAACAAAATGCACTTTTAGGCTCCAAAAGCTTGGCCAAACAAGCTACAATGTCTCAAAATAAGTGCTTAGTAAAAAATCACGCCCATTAAAAAATTAATAAATATAATTTGGAGTTTATTAAACTACCGCTATTTATTAAATGTTTTTCTTTTAGAATTGATCTATATTAATGATGACTACTTCTTTAATATTAAGGGCATAGTTAGAAATACTTGTCAATTTTGATCTTGAATTACCAAGATGAAAGTTATTTTGAATCAATTTTTTTTGCTAAGATGATACTTGTTTTGGGACTAGGGGAGTATTAGACTACTACATTTCAGTCCATTAAATTTTTTTGCCACGTCAACGTCCTTGTTATTTTCCTGGAAGGAAGAAGCATGGATGAACAGTAGATAGTACTCCTCCATCTTAATGTAGGTGATATTTATTTATCCGGCATAAAATAAAAATTTTAAAATTAATTTATCGTTAAGTATAGGAATATAATATTATTTTAAAATAAGTTTTAAAAAAATACATCACATCAATTAGGACCGAGTATAATAACATATAAAGATATAGTTGCTACTCTTCGCAAGAATAACATTCGGCAAAGACACAACTAACGCACCAGAGGTGACACCAACCACACTCCTGATAAGACATGAAAATTCTACTTTGATGGCATGACTAATTAAAATGGATACGGAGTAGGGACATTGAGCACTTCACGGGGATAATTTCATAAGGAGTCATCATTTAATGTTTATCTTAGAAAGTATTTTGAGTAACAATTCGCGACTAAGATATTATTTTTGAAGAAAAATGGTTTTGAACAAAAATATTTTTTGAAACAAATATTTAAAAGAAAAACTATACTTGAAAATATTTTACTTTGCAAAGCTATTAATTTCCCACTCTTAACGAAATTTCTTATAATTTTTTCACTGCCGTTAAATCTTCTTTTCACATTATAACAACATTCCCAAATGATATGCATCAAAACTAGAGTAAGTCTGTAACATAAAACAGTATTATAATAACAAAATAGTAATTTTACATTTTGAGAAAAGAGCAAGAACAAGAGGCACTATAAAGAACTTCAAATTGACACTAATAGAAAAAGGAAATAGGTAGAAATTAAAAAGAGAAGATCAACTCATTAACCACCGATTCTTTTGGAGTTGGTCGAGGTTTTTTGTGGCAAACAGGGTGATTGTATTTTGGATTTTGCAGTTAATATTTAGTATGCCTCTATAGTTATACTTATACAATCAAAACCTTTCTATAATGACAATGTTTGTCCGAAAATTTTATAGTTGTTATAGTGAGCTGTTGTATGTATACTGTATTTGATATTTCGATCTCATTTAAAAGTTATAAATAAAAGTACGCAAATAATTATTTTTCTGTAATTTTTATATTATAAACAAAAATTAAACAATATACTTGTTAATTTTAAAATCTTAATTGATTTTCATATCTCATTAATTAAAAATTTAAAAAGGCTAATAAATTTCATAACTAGTTGTACCATACCGATAAAGAATTAAAATCTAAGAAATATACACATTTAAAATTAGTTGAGAATTTAACTATATTATTTATTTATATAATATATTTCATATAAAATATTATTACACAATTTTTGTGTATGAATGTTATATAGATGTACTTTTACAAAGAATGTACCGTTATAATGAATGTTACTGATGTTATAAGTAGCTATTTGTTATAAAGAAGTAAAATATAACATAAAAAATCAGTTCCGAAAAATCAACGTACAACTACTTTTGTTTCCGATGTACAATATTAATACTACAACATATGTTCCTGGTGCTAGAAATTTATGTTGACCAATAAAAATAGTTATTTATTTAATAAAATTTCATATCATATTTTTGTTAATTGAGAAATTTTTTTGAACCTAAAAGAAACGTTCATTTTTAACCTAGGTGGAAAGTAAAGCATTTTAAAGCCATTTTCAACATGTTAAAGGCATTTTTGAGCCTTTTCTGATTTATTTATGAAAGAAAGGAATAAAGCTCAAATACACCATTGAATTATCATAAATGACTCATTTATGCCGCTCGTTAATAGTTGGGCTCATTTATTCCATCATCGTGATTGAAATGGCTCATACATGCCACTTTCAGTTAACAACTAAAATGATTGATTTTCAAAAATTCAAGTTTGACAAGTGACCTCCAATTAGAGGTCCACGTCGCCAAATTAAAAGCAACCCAAATAAAATTAAAACCTATCCCAAATAAAATTAAAACCCAACCAGACCCGACCCACCCAAAATCTTTTTAACCCAAATCCCTATTCTTATTTTCCTTATCACATTATACGATCAAAAAAATCATTAGTAAGAAATGGTTGTGTTAGATTGAAAATTAGCTACTGCACTAAAAGAATATGAATACTATCCATTAGTTATTTGTCAAGCAATCCATTACCTAGAAAAATCAGTAGAATCTTAATAGTGTAAATGAAATTAATTGTCAAATCATCCATTAGTTGTCGCTCTAAAAGGATTCATCTCGTATGTGAAGTTTATAATTCTCACTTTGTACAGGATCATGCTTCTTTACCCATTAGGTTCAATCTAACATTGATCGTATAATTAGATGAAGGAAATAATAATAGGAATTTCGGTTAAAAGGGTTCTAGAGGGCTCGGGTTTCAATTTTATTCGGGATGAATTTTAATTTTATTTGAGTTGGTTTAGTTTGACTGCATGGATCACTCATTGGAGGTCTCGTGTCAAATTTGATTTTTTGAAACCATCAATTTGAGTTGTTAATGGAAAGTGACATGGATGAGCCATTTAGGTCACATTAATGACATAAATGAACCCAACTATTAACGAGTGATATAAATGAGCCATTTCGGAAAGTTCGATGACATATTTGAGCATTTTCCCTTTATGAAATGAGCACTTGAGAATAGGGGTGAAAACTTTTGTAAAATTTGAGCCGGAAATATCTAATATAAATAGCGCATATCATATGTTAAGATGTTCAATTGGAGCCAACGGTAGTTCGAATATCTAAATGAAATATAATATTAAAAGTTTCATGAGCGGGTAATGTATTCCACCAAATATAAAGGACCCATTTGGCCATGGATATTTTTTAATTATTTTTCTTTTGGAATCGCAGTCGCTATTCTTCGGATGCGCACAAGGTAACCCCACTTCTATGCAATAGACGCAAACCACACAGAAGAGATAACCTATACTAGACAAATCACATACGACGAGCTCGACCTAGAAAACAAGTCCCATGACTATCGTAGTCAGTCGATAGATAGTTGATTTTGAATCTGAGACCTCCATTATGGAAGCCTCATGTTCAACCAACTGAACCAACCTTGTTGGCCATGAATATTCTTTTAGTATTGAAAAATCATGTTTAGACATAAAATTATTACAATTTTTCAAAATTCACTTCCAATACATATTTTCATATTTTCACTCCAAATTACTCACAAAAATAACATTTTTTTCAAGTTATATGTCCAAACACAACTTCAATATTTAAATACCACTTTTTGACTTACAAACATTTATATTATGAAAAAGTCTTGGCCTAATTTTCCAAAAGCATCCTCTCCTTGTGGAGCATTCTTGAAGAAGAAGAAGAAAATTTCTGTGAATAAAAAAAATAGGATAAACCCTAATTCACAAAATCCTCATCAGTGTTATGGACGCCCCGCTGCTTGTATCTTTGACCCAATGTGTCATCAACAAGGTAATTAAATTTATACTTACCTTATTATTAGTCTTTGTTTTTTACTGTTCACTTTTACTCAATTTGAATTTTGATTTGTATATTGATCTTTAATAACAACATACCAGTGTAATAGTGTAATCAAAGTAAAATAGATAAGAAAATAACGATAACAGTATAGCAAGATAACAAAACAATCCAAGTAATAGGTAGATAAGACTACTATAAGTATATACTCCAGGTAGAGGAATATAATTTAGTATTTTTCCTGAACCAAATTGAGATATAAGTAGTGCCCGGGCAGTTGGAGTAACAATCTTAGGACCCAAGGTTCAAATTACAACAAAGGTGACACTATACGCGATACTTACTAGTACTACGTTGTCTACTAGACCTAGTCGCAAGATGATTAGGATACATCAGTTTTTAGAAATGTAGAGGCTAGTGAATTTCTGGTTTTCCAGTATCTTTGGATTAGATAACTACCTGTTGAGTGAAGCAAAATTAAGGGTGTGTTTGGTACGAAGGAAAATGTTTTTTTGAAAACAAGTGGATTTCTTAGTGTTTGGTAAGGAAAAAAAAATATCATCCCAGGTCATTTGTACGTAATCTAGCAAAATACTATGGGTGGGATGGAGTGGGGAGTGGGGAGTGGGGAGTAGGGAGTAGGGGTTTGGGGGTGGCGGGGGGTGGGTTGGTCAAAGGGTGGGGGTTGAGGCCGTTGGGTGAACTTCAAATGTCATTTATGTAACTTGTTTTCTCTACTTCCATTAAGCAAGTCATTTTCCTCATTTTTGAGGAACTTGTTTTCCTAGAGAAAATATTTTCCAAAAATTTAAGCCAACCAAACATGGAAAAATTGGAAAATATTTTTTTCCATACCAAACACACCCTAACTTGCTTTCTACAGTTGCTGGCTGTTTTTCATATTGTATGGTGAAACTTCTTGATCATGGAAATGATCAGGGGAAAACTAAATATTTAAGAAGTGACTAACTAGTCATGTTCATTCGGTATAAATGTGGGAAAAAGGAAAATGAGTTGTAAGTAATTGTTTCATGGGAGTGATAGAATATTCTTGTTTACATGTATCTTCTTTGTGGCAGATACACAAATTGTTATTAGCAATTTTGTAATAACAATGGTGTCAGAGTCTGCTTACAAGCACTTCGTTTATCCCACTATGTATTCACCACCTCACACCAGCACACTGCCCACCAAGACTTAGGCGGATGGGACGATTTCACCTAGCGTGTTTTGTTTTTGCTGAGTTATGAGCAACTTTAGAAACTGCTTCAATGTTGAGTTCAAATTTCATGTGCAATGGTTAATTTCCTTGATATCTTTGGTTTCCCTTTATGATCATTGGAAGGTGAGGAAATGCCATACTCATGATTCATGAGAAGCTAATTAGTTTCCTCTTGTTTCACCTTTTTTACATATTTTTTTGATAAGGTAAGGTTTTATTAAAAAAACAGTATCAAGTACAAAGAAAAAGTATGCTAGATTACATTAGAAGCCTAAGCAGTCTAGCATTTCATCTAAATTCATACAACATTCCGTCCTTCCAATAGTATACGTTGTGCAAACAACTATATCTCACAGACTGCAACTGCTCCATTTTTCCTTCAAAACACCTCTGATTTCTTTCTTTCCATATAGTCCAAGCAATGTTAAGAGGAATGGCACTCCATATCTTCTTCAGGGATTCATCTGGACACACAGCTTCCCAGCACTCTAACACACTCCTGAATGTCATAGGACTTGTCCAATGAATGCAAAAATTAGCTATGAACATGGCTTTTTACATATGTAAGGAATACAATTAGAGTAGAAAAGAAAAAGAAAGCTAAAAAGAATCTTGAGCTTGTTATTCAGTTCTCTTTTTAAAAAAGAATCTTGAGATTGTTATTCTGTTGCGTTTTGCAAATATCCAGTAGATTTGTAACCTTTGATTGCTAATTTACTGATGTCATACTGATTAGAAAATGAATATTTAGGATCTTGTTGGTGGGGGACCGAAAAAATTAGGTGATGCAACTGTTAGGCCAATATTGTATTGCTGTAATTAAAGCATGTTATGTTTGAAGGTAAACCATAATATCAGACACATTGTGTTCAAATCTAAGTGGACACTTAGATGAGACAATAGACATACAAATGTTGAAAACTAGTGGAAGAGGTTGGGTCAAATTGCAGAAACCTTATGCCAGAAGATTGATATCGACTTTATAGAGGGTCAACCGCAGCATGATAGAAAGAGGAGAAACAGATCACTTCACAAAATCATAAAACTAAATACTATTTTGCCACTATCACCTTTACTATTTCCTGTTCTCATATTCTGAAATTTCATCAATAAAATTGTCAATGTAAACTGTTCCGGTAGATCATGTTTGACAGATGGAGCAGTTGCACATGTACTTAAAAAGATACAAGGTTGAAAGTGCCTACAGAACATCTAACGCGTTATTTCTTGTTTTATATGTACTCTAACAAAGATATATCAATCCTAAACAAGTTGGGGTCGGCTATATAAATCCTCACTGACCAACAACAACAACAATATAACCAGTGAAGTCCCACAACGTGGGGCCTGGGGAGGGTAGAGTGTACGCAGACCTTACCTCTACCTTGGTAAGTAGAGAGGTTATTTCCGAAAGACCCTCGGCTTAATACAAAGCATAAGCACAAGCAAAGCAAGGAAAACAGTCAGACCCAGACAAGAAATTTAAAGAAGTATGAAAATGATGGTAGCAAAAGCGAATAAGTCATGATAAAGCATTCTGAAAAAAAAGCAGTAACTAACGCATGTAAATAAGATAAACAAAGCACACTAAAGAACATACAACAACAAAAATCAAATGACCGGGTACAATAAAATAATAATGCGCCTACTAGTATGATAGGCTAAATAGTGTTACAGTAATAACACTACAACTACCAGTATGTAAGCGTAAGTAAGACTATGCTCAACTATCTACTACCCTTCTACCTTAATCCGTGTCCTCCACAACCCCCTATCTAAGGTCATGTCCTCAGTAAGTTGCATCTGCGCTATATCCCGTCTAATCACCTCTTCTCAATACTTCTTCGGCCTATCTCTACCCCTCCTGAACCCATCTATAGAAAATCTCTCACACCTTCGCACTGGGTCATTTGTGCCTTTTCTCTGTACATGCCCGAACCATCTCAACCTCGCTTCTCGCATCTTATCCTCCACCGATGCCACTCCTACACTGTCCCGGATATCATTTCTAATTTTATCCCTCCTTGTATGCCCACACATCCATCTCAGCATCCGCATCTCTGCAACTTTCATCTTTTGGATATGCGAAGTCAAGACTGACAAATACTCCGCCGCATACAACATAGTTGGTCTAACCACCACCCTATAGAACTTGTCTTTAAGTTTTGGTGGCACCTTTTTATCGCACAAGACTCCAGATGCGAGCCTCTATTTCATCCCCTGCACCAATACGATGTGTGACATCGTCATCAATCTCTCCATTCCCTTGGATAATAGACCCGAGATACTTGAAGCTTCCTTTCTTTGGAATGACCTGAGTACCAAGCCTCACCTCCACGCCTGTCTCATGGTCGCTCCCGTTACTGAACTTGCACTCCAAGTATTCTATCTTGATCTTACTAAGCCTGAACCCTTTAGTCTCCAGAGTCTGTCTCCAAACCTCTAGCTTAGCGTTCACTCCGCTGCGAGTCTCATTAATCAGGACTATGTCATCTGCGAATAACATACATCATGCACCTCCCCTTGAATTTGTCGCGTCAGTCCATCCATCACCAAGGCAAATAAGAATAGGCTAAGAGATGATCCCTAGTGCAGCCCCATCATCACTGAAAAGTGCTCCGAGTCTCCTCATACTATTTGTACCCTGATCCTAGCTCCATCATACATATCCTTGATCGCCCTAGTGTACACCACAAGTACACCTCTAACCTCCAAACATCTCCATAGAACTTCCCTCGGAACTTTGTCATATGCCTTCTCGAGGTCGATGAAAGTCATATGTAAGTTAGTCTTTCTCTCCCTATACTGCTCCACCAACCTCCTAATAAGATGAATGACTTCTGTAGTTGAATGCCCCAGCATGATTCCAAACTGGTTCTCGAAAATAGACATGCCTCTTCTCACCCTCGTCTCCACGACCCTTTTTCCAAACTTTCATAGTGGCTTAGCAGCTTGATACCCTATAGTTGTTGAACTCTGGATGTCACCTTTGTTCTTGTACAAAGGAATCATTGTACTCCACCTCCATTTTTCGGGCATTCTTGTCGTCTTAAAATGACATTAAACAACTCAGTCAACCACTCCAAACCTGCCCTGTCTGCGCTCTTCCAAAATTCAACTGGGATCTCATCAGGCCCGGTCGCTTGTCCCATGCTCATCCTGCGAACAACACCCTTAACCTCCTCAACCTTAATACTTCTACAATATCCAAAATCTCGGTACCTTCCGGATTGCTCCAGATCTTACCGCACAATGTCTTTATCTCCTTCGTTTAAGAGTTTATGGAAGTAAGACTGCCACCTCCGTCTAATATGCACGTCCTCCACCGGTACTTTGTCGTCATCATCCTTGATGCACCTCACGTGATCCAAGTCACGGGTCCTCCTCTCCCTCGCCTTGGCTAGTTTGTACAACTTCTTATCCCCGCCTTTTCCCTCTAATTCCACATACATACGTTCAAAAGCCGCCGTTTTCGCCGCCGTAACCGCGAGCTTTGACTCCTTCCTCGCCATCTTACATAATTCCCTATTCGTCCACTTCTCCACTTCATCCTTGCTTTCTATCAATTTCACATACTCCACTTTCTTTGCTTCCACCTTCTCTTGAACTTTACCATTCCACCACCAGCCCCCTCGATGCCCACCACGGCTAACCCGCGAGACCCCTATCACTTCTCTAGCTACCTCCCGAATGCAACTGGCCGTCCTGTTCCACATACCGGTCGCATCCCCACTACTCCCCCCAAGCCACCCTGCCCATCAACCTCTCCTCCATCTCATTTGCACTAGCCATGGTCAAACTCCCCTATTTGATTCTTAGCCTGTCATCCACAACCCTCCTCTTCTTCTCCATCTTAATCTCCAAATCCATCACCAAAAGCTTATGTCGGATTGTAAGATACTCACTCGGAATAAATCCTCACTGACCATATTTTTTAATTAGCTTAAGCTGTGTCATCATCATACCAAATAAATAATAAGTGAAAAATAAATTATATATATATATATATAAATATTAGTAATAATAATAATAATAATATTAGAAGTTCTCTATATTTTTACTGAGGTATAAATCTGTGATGAGGTTAAAATACTCCTAGAGAAACAATAGTTTCAAGATCAACGTATTAACAAGATTAAAACCTTTTCCCAACTAGTATATATCACCTATATGGATCGTTTTCTTCCATTGTGCCCAAGTCTTTCAAGACGACTTCTTTTCATGTGATTTTAGGTCTACCTCGTCCCCTTTTTAGCACATCGACTCACAATAGTTTCACACCTATAGAGCGTTGCATTTATAAGTCAACGTAGGACATGACTAAACAATCTCACCGACCTTCTCTCATTTTATCCTCAATGTGTGTTACTTGCTCGTCCCGACGACTGTGGTCTTTTTTAATCTTATCTATTCTTGTATGACCGTACATCCGTCTTAGCATCTGCATCTATGCAACATTCATCTTGTGGATATAATGGACTTTAGCGGCCCAACATTCACTATCATATAACATTATCCGGCTTTTAACTATTCTGTAAAACTTACCCACTTTCGTAGACATCCTTCTATCATACAACACCACGATGGCTCTTCTCCAAGCAAGTTGAGGTAAGATATATGAATGAATCCTTATTGACCATGTTACTCCGTTTAAGCTTATCAAATATCTTGATACCACAACCAATTGCCTTATAAGCTAAAGCTCATTATGGGAGCATGTTTCCTGTTGGTTGGTCTATTTTCCAAATACCACCAATTTGGCTTCTTTAGTAGAAGGCTAATTCTTGAAAGAAAAAGTATGTGGCAAAGAAAAGTTTAATAATGAACATTTTGGTTTTGTATGTTCTTGCATGAGGCTTTCTGTTATGCATCTAAGCAGGAAACATGAATAAGAAACTTGTAGCAGTCTCTGTTTTCAAATATGGATGAAATGGTTTTTTTCAACACTCCAACATGTCTTAGCACTCGAAGGGCTATATTTCAGCGTGAGAAGCTACTATAAGTTTTAGCTCCCTTGTGCGTAGTGGTGATTGATTCATTAATATTATTTTGCCCAAGTGTTCATTACACTTGCTTATATAGTATTTTGTCTTGTTGTGAGTTGGAAATTTGCATATAATGGTAATTTTCATTTTCTTATGCAGAAATTAAAGAAATTCTCGCTTGCTGAACAGAGCATTGGGAAACCAGAAGGGACCAATGTGAAAAGAAGTTAATCCCCGTGAAGTCCTAAAGAGGGTCTACTGTGACCCTTCAAGTGCTATGGAGAGGTCTCTGAAATTATCCCTTATATTAATCCTTATTTTATATTCTTTGAACTTGACTTTTCTATGGAGAACTGTTATATTCACCTTTAGGATGTTACGATTAATTAACCAAGCTTCTGAATTTATTAAGTATTTTTTTTGCTAAATGATGGACTACTTGGGTAAGGATAATTTTATTTTAGAAACAATATCAAGCAAGTGAAATTGGACCTTACTTTTTATTAGAGTCGAGGAACTAATTAATTAGTAGAGAGGGAAGTTGAAAACAACCCAAACTATAAAAATAGGATTGTTAACTGTGTAAACTTCAATAAGTATTTTTAACAAATTTTATTAACATTTTAAAATCTTACATTTTTTGTTGAGAATATTATTAGATGTTATTAATTAAATAAAACCAGATGAAGATATTGATAAGGTTCCAATCAACCCAGTTAATAAACCAGAGATGATTGATTCAAGACTAAAGAGTGGATGATACCATGGTTCTATTAGATATATTTTACTACTGTTATTTCTTTTAATTTTAATATCACAAGTTAGAAATGGAAGATAGGTAGATGGTTTATGTTGGAGAGTAATGGTACATATGGTGAATGTGTTGGTGATTTTGGGTAGTGTGGAAGATGAAGGGTTGGTGTGGTGAGTTAGCATGCCATTTTGGCTAAAATAGATAGGGTTAATGAAGAAGGGCAAATTTGAGCCACTTTTATAACGTTAAGGGCGCATATGCACCAATAGTATAAAATTAAGGGCATAAATGGACCGATAGTATAATGAAGGGCAATATTAAATCTTTTTCCGTAGTAGAGGGGCAAATATGACCCTTTTCCTATTTTAAAATGATGACATTCTCTATAAGGTGGAAATAGCATACATTGAGGATAAATGAGAGAAAGTCGCTTGAGATGATTTGGTCATGTCATGTCCAGCCTTAACCTCCAGATGTACCGATTTATCAGTGTAAAATCATGGTGAGTAAAACATTAAAAAGGGATGAGATATACCTAATATCACACAAAAGAAAGTTATCTTGAAAGAACTACTTCCTCTTGAAATCCACGCAACTTATTAAAATATAGGCATAATCGAAGAAAACGATTTATATAGACTATATTCATTACTTAAAAGTATGTGTTTAAATCATGTTAGTATGTATATTCTCGGTTCTATATCTTGTACGGGTTTTTAATCCTAGTATAAATTTATACTAGTGAAAAATATAAAGAACTTCTAAAATTTATTATATAATTATTAGTAATATTTTATTTCATATAATTTTGACCATAAATTAATTTTAATTAGAAAAACATGGTCAATGAATATTCGTACAACTGATTTTCAACTTCTTTGGAAATGGAGCAGTTATTACGGTAGCAATCTTAATTCGGTGACTTAGTTATGGGATCACAATTTTTAGTTGAAAATTTTCCTTTTAATTTGATCTTTTTTGAACATTTATACTTTAGTTATTTCAATAGTACTATTTGTTAGATACTTTGTAGTAATATATATGAAGTGGAATTGTCCTAGAATAGAAGACAAAATTAGTTTGAAGGCTTATATATTACCAGCCGTGGTATTTTCAGGCTTATTTAAAACTTGAATTTAAATGGACATGTATATTCATAAAATAAAATGACTATTTAGTATAGTCACTTTTCTAACTATAAATTAGGTCTTCCGTTATAAAGTGGCTAAGAAAAAGCTGCAAGCATAAACATAGGCTTTGTTGTATTCTGAAAGAAATTGCTTCTATCCCCCCCCCCCCCCAGTATGTATACAAACAATATTTCTTCAAGAAAAGTCGGGTTTTCAGGCCTCTTAAGTCATTTTTTCTTCAATTATACTCCTATATTTCCAACACTATTACTAAAACTTTGATGATAAATTCAAGAGCATAACCTGATGGGTAGAATTGTCTTTTTTTGAAAGAAATGTTTGGATTTCTATGAGAGATTGCTTGCTTAAACTAGATTATATAGGTATTAGTATTAGAAAAATAAGGTTAATTATTTTAACTGGTTTAATTTAATTCAATTAATCCAAATTGCCTTGGATTCTTAGTTTATGGCGGCTCCTCCTTTTTTTTGTGTTAAGCAGGCCTTGTGCAAGTTATCATTGGGAGCAGGGGTAACTTACTATTGTTATAGTCAAGAGAAACTTGCTTGCTCCTTGTAAAATCTCAGTAAAATGAGAGGTGTATTGGTGGGAGAAATATGTTATTTGGCTGTGTAATTTAAGGAAAAATATTTATTCACGTTCCGTTCATTTATTGGCTGAAGTTCCGAGCTTATTGAGGTGGGTGGGCATAGTTGGACATAACATATACAGAGAAAAACGAGAGAAGCAATGAATCCCTTACGTTTACATTTATAAAAAAGTGAAGAACTTGCTTTTGGGAAAAACATATTAATAGCTTATATGTTGTGGGAGGATTATAATTCTGGCCCTTCTTGCGCCAACATACATCTAATGACATAAAGTGATGCATTAGTATGTCGAAACGGAATTCATAAATAACTTTAAGAATTTAGTCTCTTTCTTCGTCCAAGTCTACTAGTTGACCGAGAAAGCACCGTCATTTTTGCATGGCTTGGACTGACTTTGATGATGAGTAGGCTTGTTATGCTTTGGCCCTTCTGCGGGCTTTTATCGAAGAAAGCCTTTTTTCACGTGGTTCTGGTCTCTTTTCGGTTGCTTTACAAAGGGGAACAAAAAGAAAGTAACGTGCGACTTGAAGGACACGAGCCTCTTTGCTTAAAAAAGAGGGGGCAAGTCAAGTAAGTTATTAGTCAATGAATGACTGATAAAGGATCCATTGATGGTTCTTGCGTGGCAGCTGGTATAGATGATAAAAGGCGGGCCGCTTTTTCGGGACCGGGTGTGATGCTCAGTTGAAAACTATGAAACAAGTCTGCAGTCGCCTCCGATGATTGGTTTGTCAACCACGCTTTCTCTCCCTCAAAACAGTGTGTGTCCGAATATGTTCTCACAGGCCGGAAGAAGCGTCTTTTGCAACCTTTCCTTCACATGTGGCAGATTGTGCAGTTTCTGGTTTGTAAATTCCGAAAATGTTAAGTTAGGGAAAAATTGAAAGTTATGCCGATTAAATAGGTATTCGATATCCTATGCATTTCTTTGGGCTTTCGGGTATGATTCTTTGCCGGAGAAGCCTAGATCACTAGTTTGGGACTATCGAGGCTCGACGATGGGGAGAAGCAAAACGAAATCAGGATTTGGTCTATTCTTGAAATAAACAACTCGCGCACACACTCTTTTATCTTTATGTTTTCACTGATTTACCTAATCGATAATGGACCTAAATGACTTTTTTAGGGCCAATTCCAGCATGAGAAGAGATAAATGTTGATTAATCTAGCTAACATTGGAAAGTTGGGGGAAGAGCGCATTTCCATCACGAAAAATTCAATCCAGCCACAGGTTCCCCCACGACTGCCTTGTTACGACTTCACCCCAACCGACCGCTAATTCTCCTTCCTTAGGTCTCAAATGTGATTGATCTGGCCGTCAGTCCCGACGGATTCAATAAATAAATCAATTCATGAAAACCTCCTTCATTTTTATGGGTCGCTGCCCCTTGATGACAACTAGGATATTATATATATAGTTCCTCCTTTCTAAGAAGTTTCGTTCCTATCAATTGAAATATCTTTCTTCTAGTCGGAGTTGGCCAGATACGGGTCAAAGCCCTGCCTCGAAACCGATCTCTTCCACCCGATTTGAACTAAATCCCGTTCTTGTGAGATTTTCTTTCTTTTTGAAACTGAAACTCATTTAAAGTTTTTCTATTTCTTCATTTGTGCTTTTATGGTGTTTAATTATCTCCTTATATGTATATATTTCTGCATTTGGAGTTGATCTAGGGTTTTTGTGGTAGTTAGCGATTTGATTAACAATGGCATTGAAGCGGATTGTCAAGGAGCTCAAGGATCTCCAGAAAGATCCTCTTAGCTCTTGCAGCGCTGGTACCTTTTTCTTGCCCTCTTACTTTTAACTATTTTTTATCTTTTACTATTCTTGCTGGCTTTGTTGAGATTATGCGTTTCTGGTTTTTTTTTTATTTTCCTTTTGCTATATTTGAACAGATCTTTTCCAAAAATTATCATTTTGATTGCTCAGCTACATGATTAAATGGTTTACATTTCTAGTTTGTGAAGCTGCTTTCTTGCCGGAGTTAGGTCCCTAAATAGCCTTAGGAATTGACTATTCAAATCCAATTTTATTTTTGCATATGAATCCGGTCTATATAATTGTACCATGCGGTGTAAGTTTTCAAATGATCTATCTTTTGAGATTAATTAAGAAAATTAATGTATTGATTTTTGACAGAGTAAACTATACCTATGTATGTCTACATTATTGAACCATTCAATGTAACTTTTAAATTCTTTACCTTTTGAGATTAAATAAGAAAATTAATGTATTGTTTTTTGCGACAATTAAGTTATATGTTTAAGGGCAAAATGGTCTGTCAGCTTTTGAAGGTCCTCGTCTATTGTGTGTGAACTTCTCTGATAGTATCTTATACAGGGAACTTCTCTTAAGAACAAGAAATATTGCTTCAATTACAAGATTAAAAATGGATACTTTAAGGTCGAGCGGACTTATTAGATCAACTAATTTAGCTTCAGTAGCCTGCTGGTCCTCTTGGCATATCTGTACTCTTGATGTCTCTCTTTACTATGAAGAAATCCCTATTCAGTATGACTGTAACGACGTTACGCAGCATTCATACTATAGGCTAAGGAAGAATAGTTGGGCATTTATGTCCAGACTTCTAAGCTCCTCATTCTCCCTTTTCCACCTGGTACATATTCTTATTTTGAACTATATCATGTTGTGTATAGAGGTAATGTCCTGGAGTTCTCGTTCTATTATTTTAAAAGGTAACACGAGTATCAAGGCCAAGGATAACCTAAACAAGGGTGAGATAATTGTTTTTCTAATCTGAAGTTAGTAACAGGGATATATGACACATAGTAAATTGTTGTGATTGCTTTTGGATAGAAAAGATCCCTTTTCTACTAGTAGGTTTGGTTGCTTATGTGTTGCCCAATTACTTCCTCACGACTGAAATTTTGACGACTTGTTCAAATTTTGTATAAAACTGAGTGAATACGACCTTGCCATCCGTTGCCTATATCCATGAGATTGAGGAATAGGTAGAATAACCCATGCACTGCCTTAGACAAGCTTATGTGAAGGAATTTTAAATTACGATACTATCTGGAATTCACGATTTTCAAATTAGTAGAAAAGATTTAGCCTTGCTTAGGACTGAGGTTGTCAACTTTGGTTTGACCTGCATACATAGAGGTTAACAGCTTACCATATCCAAGCTCATGCTTGGGACTTGTTTATAGTCTGCATCTAGAAAGCTATTATCTGATTCTTTTTGTGTTGTTAAATCTGCTGTTTGTATTACACCCAGTTTTTTCAGAAACTTGTTTAAGGATCTGCATGTGACAAGTTGTTCTCTCATTCCTTGTGCTATTGCTTATGTTATCTGTATTAGGCCCAGTTGCTGAAGATATGTTTCATTGGCAAGCAACAATTATGGGGCCACCTGACAGTCCTTATGCTGGTGGAGTGTTTCTTCTTGCTGTTCATTTTCCACCTGACTATCCATTTATCCCACCAAAGGTATTAAATTAGGGATGTGTATTTGTTGATGACACTTGATGATCCCCTTGTTTGTTTGCTTATTAACATGATATTTCTGAAACTTCTCTTGCTTCTTTTACAAAATCAAATTTGCTTATCATTTCTAGGGATGTAATTTTACTGTATCATCTAAGATCGAAACGTCTTTGTTCACTTTAATTGCTTTATTAGGTAAGTATAGATATCAAAGCTCAACTCAACTTGTGTCAACTGTTGATTGTGATCCTTTTCATTTCCTATACAAAGTCACAACTCACATTTTTTTTCGGTAACTACACAACTCACATTTTTAAATGGCCTTTAAAGAAGTTTGAATGTCTGGCTGTTTGACACCTTCGTAGGTAATCTAATCGATTTTAGAAACCATGTCATCAGGTGAATTAGATTTTAATCGTGTTGGTCTTTTTTCCATAACCTATGAGCAGCAATAGCTATATGTTACAAGATTTAAGCAGGCAGAGCACACTGTATTTGAAAAGGTGATGCCACATATGATGAAAGTACTTGGTTCAGCTTTAGTTATATTGCTGGTCCCATGCCCTGTGATTAGAGTTTTAAATGGATATATGTCTTCCTGTGTTTTCTGGACTACGCTTCGATAATAAGGAATCCATGGTAAAAAGTCAAAGGATTTACTGACATTGCCAGAGTGCATTTGTTAATGCAGTCATGAAGGTCTAGTACTGTGTCTTGTTGTTATTTGAATAACTGTTCTGTAACGCTTACTAAGGTACCAAGGCATAGAATTCTCGTCTATTGTCAGCAAGAGAAAGTATTGTTTCTCCACTTGTTTATTTCAACCATGTGGTACTGTTGCTTGTGTAACTTAACTAGAGCCTCTAAGGTAGGAAGAATACATCATATTGTGCAAATTGAAGAGGGATGGCTTAGATTCCCTTTTCAGTCGAGGCTTGTGCATTGAGCCAAAACCATGAGAACTTGGAATCTGGGTGCTCTTTTCTAATAGGTGTATTAACAACTTAAGTGCAATTTGGCACATTGCTTGAGAATCACATGATGGAATCTCTCCACATCTTTTAAACTGCGACATAATGTTTTAAGATCCATTTGCCAAACCACGTAAGTTTGAAGAACTTGTGTGTGCAAATTCAATGTGGTGGTTGTTCTGCAGCCTCTTTACTTCTAATTAATTTTTTTCCCTGTCGGCAAATTTCTCATCCTCACTACATGGGATAAATGTGCAGGTAACTTTCAGGACAAAGGTTTTCCACCCAAACATCAACAGCAGTGGTAGCATTTGCATAGACATTTTGAAGGACCAGTGGAGCCCTGCACTTACAATCTCCAAGGTTAGTTGAATCTCTTGGTATAGGTTACCACACTTATTAGACCTTTTTTATTTTGGCTATAACATCAGGGGCGGATTTAGGGGGTGGGGAGGATGTTCACCCAAACACTCTCGACAAAAAATTATATTGTATATATAGGGTAGAATTTTTGTGTTTATGTACAGACATTAACTTTTAAATACCCTGAACAAATGCAAAAGGTTAGCTCAAGCGGTCCAGGGTGTGTTCAAAATTGTCTCCATCATCCTAGGTTCGATTCTCATGGACAATATTATTTTTTATGTTTAGCTTTTGTTTTTTTTTTCCGAATCCCCTAAGTGAAAATCCTAGATCCGCCATTAATTACATGTTGAGATTTTTTAGGACTAGTATTCTTCCTGGTTGAATAAAATGCCCTTGAGGGAGTGAATATGCCAATGTAAATATTGGATCAGTAAGACTTATATGTCCACATCAATCATGTACTCATTGTTTTCCTTTTTCATTAAACCAGCCTCAAGGAGGATTTCTGTGCATATTTTATATTTATAGCACTTACTTTCCGTCTGGTCAAACTTGTGGAGTTGTTCTGGGTTAACCCAACTGATACAAATGCCACAGATTGGAATTATATTTTATGATGCCTTTTTTTATTGGTTTAAAAAGAATCTACAGTGTCTTATAAGTATTTAGGTGGGGCGAGTTGTCATGTTGAAATGTTAAGAGTTGAATAGCAGAAGCAGTTGGCTTTGTTTCAAAGTAGAGCTTCTATAGTTTTGTATTGATAAATCAGAGGAAGTATGTGGCTGAATTTATTCGTTGTGTTCGCAATATCATTAATTATAATTGAACAATCAACATTAGAGTTTAGTTGGTTGTATTATAGGGGCGTAATTAATTTGTCCCTTGCAGGTATTGCTCTCCATCTGTTCTCTGCTAACAGACCCTAATCCTGATGACCCTTTGGTGCCGGGGATTGCTCAAATTTACAAGACTGATAGAAGCAGGTATGAGACACTTGCACGAAGCTGGACTCAGAAATATGCCACGGGTTAGTTGCTGGTGACCATTATGGAGGGGCTCCTTTTCTTCTGTGGTATTTTGTATTTTGAATTAAGAAATTGTGTTCTTATGCATAATCAACTCAAGGGAAAAGTTGAACAAGTCCTTGAAACAATTTGATTTGCTTTTTGTTTGCGAGTATCTAATGGTGTTGAAAACTCTATGTTGGGTTCAAAGTATGTGTTTTACCCCTTTTCATCTGCACTTTAGTTATCACTTACCTGCAGAGCATTCCCAAACTTTTATGTGGAAGTTTATCTCGGGGGTTTCTCGAGATTATGAACCAAACCCCAAAGGGTAAGTTACGGATGCAACGCATCTGGTATGCAAACGGTGCGTGGTTATGATGTTTGAACAGCAACCAATTGCAGCTATAAACAAATCGAGGAGTTATTAATGTTGTCTTGAAAGGTCATAGTGTTTTTATCGAATTTTTGGTCATTACGCAACAAATTTCTATTGCCATGTATTTAAAGCGTTTTAGGGTATATATTTTTTTGGTTGAAGAAGGTAGGCAGACAGATATGAATTTGTTATTTTAGTTCTTGCACTTAGTTACACATGGCAAACGTACATCCATGGTTGGCTCTTGCGCGGTTGTCGTCCCTAGGTGTATGTTTTTGGTCTATAGAGACATGTTTAGAATTGTGAAGATTAACCCAATAGTGTAGCAGGGAGTAAAAATTGCTAATGTCAGGAAGTGACTGAATAAAATGACTCTTAGTCTTTGTACTGTTTGTGGAGTCCAATTTGGTCTCTAAACTGTTAGGGGTCGTTTGGTTCGAAAACAAATTATGTTGGCATAAGTTATGCTGGGATTAGTTATCTTGGAATTATTTCTTATTGACTGTTTGGTATGTTGTATTAAAAGTAACATACATTGCATAATTTCTAAAAAGAAGAAGCTTCTTTACAATCCTGGGATAACTTATTCCACCCTATGACAGGTATAAGTTATCCCAGTAATATTTTTATTCATGTGATAACTATCTTAGAATTAGTAACCAAACGAGGGATAATTCCTTATCCCTGAGCTATTTTTGCTTATCCTTCATACCAGATGACCCCTTAATATAGGACTGAAACCAAACAGGAATAGATTGCTTGCCGACAGAAAACATATTTGGCCTGAAAATATATATCTTAACCTTGTGGGCGTGGGCATTATAGATATTTTTTCCAGCAATAAAGAAAAAAGTGTGAAGTGCCCATTAGTTGGAAGGCAAAGTTGCCTTTACCTACTATACTTTTTCCATACTAGTCTCATGGTACGTGCGTTGCACGTGTACATCACGTCGAATAATATAAAATGAATAAAAAATTGTTGAAAATATCAATTGACGTAAATCAAAATACAATTATTTTTCTTTGATTTTTGTTGAGAAACATGAAATTCAATGACCTTTCTGTGAAGTATATGTAATAATTCTGAGTTGCAAATTAGTATATATTAATCAAATTGTTAATTGTTTAGAGTTTTGGTATTTAAGTTTCACAATCTACTGTACTTTTGCATTTTTAATTTAGACTTCAGTTTTAGAAAGATGCAATATATATATTTTTTAAGCTTAATGTTCACGTAGGAATATACACATTGATTGATCTCTATTTCACCAATTGTACTCACAGGTGTATATATAATGATACTATTGTTTAGAGTCTGAAGAATTTAAACCCATTCTCAATCCAAGTTGATTCCATCTTTCTTGTGTCATTAGAAATATTTCTCTATAATACTCAACTTATTTAAACTAATATGCTCGGAAAGAAATCATACATGCAGGAGGGGAATAGGGAAGATGGAAGCATATACTATATGTTTGTCACATCTTTAATTTGAAATGAATGACTTATCAAAGCATTGTCAACGCAGTGGATCAAAATATTTTTATATATAAAAGAATTATAATTATATTATATAGTTTGAACAAGAAAGCAGCACGTATACCTTAACTCAATGAGTAAAACTCTTTTTATAAATTCATAAACGTTTGCATTATAAATGAAAATATAAATTGCTAAAAACAATAACACAAATAACATCTAATTAACATGTTTATAATCATCGTGAAACAATACATTGGAAGGAGCCCGTAAATCGATCATTCATCACATCACATCACACCACAAAAATAAATATCAACGAAAAACTTTATTAAATTAGGACGCACTATAATTAGAGGCAAACTAACCAAAAGTTGGAATGTTAAAGAGGTAAAAAGAAGACGTTAGATACCTATTGAAGTTCATTCTCACTGATTCCCATAAACTTTGTTGATTGCTTCATGTTAAGAGTCTCACATCGGATATGAAATGGGTACATGTACTCCTTATATGGACTCTTTATATGGACTTGGACAATCCTCACCCTACAAGATAACTTTTAGGGTTGAGTTAGGCTCAAGATCCATTCTTTATATGGTATCAGAGCCGGACCCATTTCAATTCTTTGTTCATCGATGTTGGGCCCCCAAATTATATTATCCACGCTCCTGTTAACAAGGTTTGAGCGTGCGGGGGAGTGTTAAGAGTCGAACATCGGATATGAAATGGAAACATGGGCTCCTTATTGGGCAGATCAGGTGGTTGTGGGTTGGTCGATGCAGGTACCGGTGACGGTGTGAGGGTCTGGGTTCTAGTGCTGTGTGAGGTTCCGTGATCTGGTATTGTTGCGATGTCGGTTCGGGTGATTGGAGTATTGGTGGACGGCGGTGACATAGTGGTATTCG
This sequence comes from Anisodus acutangulus, assembly GCA_029783415.1. Lineage (NCBI taxonomy): Eukaryota > Viridiplantae > Streptophyta > Magnoliopsida > Solanales > Solanaceae > Anisodus > Anisodus acutangulus. The sequence goes on from CM056504.1 coordinate 37,155,879, forward strand.
GTTGGGTGTGCCGGTGGGTGGTTGAGGTGACGACGTGATGTGGCAGAGAGAAAAATAGCTAATTGTCGTGGTGGTATGGGCAATCAATGGTGATCGATGATGGTCGGACCGACTGTCGGTGGTGGTAATGGCAGTGACAGTCGGTAGAGATGGGGACGTGGGGGTAATGTTGGCGGTACAGGATGGAAGGTTGGTTGACAGACCGCCAGTAGTGGCAGTGGCGGGAGGTGGTGGTGATAGAGTGCTGATTGTTGCCGGAACAGTGGTAGCATGACGGAGAGCTTGGTGGACAAGCGGTGATGTGTCTGAATCATCAAGAAATTATAATTAGTGACTCAAATTTTTTGAATGTTGTCAAACGGGAAAACATATTCGACAAAGGTGACGTGAGATTATGATTTTATCGGTGGATAGTTCATAGCATAAGTACCCCTATGGTTCGATGGGAAGCCTAGGAAGGTGCACAAAGTAGATCTGGGTGCCAATTTGTGGGGGCAGTGAATGTCAGATTAGGATAACACAGACAACTGAAAATTCTAAGATGGTCATAGTAGGGGTCCGGCGGTAGAGAATTTCGGTGGGTGTCCTATTTTGAATCGCACGGGTAGGTAAAATATTGAGAACGTGTTCTATAATTTTTAATGCATATACCCAAAAAGTATGGGGGAGAGATGCATGAAAAAGTATGGTACAAATCATATTATTAATGGTGCGGAGAATTCTTCCGGCTTTACCATTTTGAGGGGAGGTATGGGGGCACGTAAAACGAAAGATCATGCCATTACCGCACAAAATTTATGAAATAGAGAATTATTGAACTCACGATCATTATCACATTGAAATATTTTTATGTCTTTTTCAAATTACATTTTAACTAGTGTACAAAATTCAATGAATTTGGATAACAATTGAGATTTGAGTTTCAGGGGATAGTCCCAAAGGAAGTGAGAGAAATCGTCCAAGAATACCAGATAATATTTGTGGCCTAAGTTGCTAGTTATGGGAGAAGTCCATAAATCTGCATGAATAATATCAAAAGGAGAGAAAGTAATACTTATAGAAGGCTTAAATGGTAGTCTAACGTGTTTCCCTAGATGACACTAGGAGCAACTATATGAAAGGTTCCCTTTGTCACATTAGATTAAATTTCGGTTTCTAAGGGAATAAAAAACGTGAGAACCCGGATGACCAAGTCTACTATGCCACGTTGAGGGAGATATTGTTGTTAAAACTGTGGGAGGAGTGATGAGGGAAGCTAGAGATGTGGGAGAGGTGACACTGGTACGGGACGTGGATAGGAAATGATAGAGGTCCCTTCACTATTGCACCTTGTAAGGAGTTTTTCGGTACGGAGGTCCATTACAGAAAACCCAAATGGGTCAAAATTAATTGAAACGGAATTATCGGTAGCAAGTTTTCTAACAGATATTAGATTCTTGATAATGTTCGGGGTATATAGGACATTTTTAAGGGAGAAGTGGGGATGCGGTGGTGGGGTTAGTGTGTGGCCAAACTCTTGAATTGAAATGTTATGACCATTTTCGATCATAATAGATTGCAGAGTATTTAGATTACGCATTTGAGGAAGATTACCAGAATTGTTGGTGAGGTGAGACGTAGCGCCCGTATCCATATACCACGCATTATCGGGCTTCCGAGGAGTCAATGTGTTGAAAGCCTGACTAAAACTGGACTGGGGAAGGCCCGGAGTAGAGAAGCGGGCCCCATGAAATTAGGCTTGGCTTTTATGGGCCGTCGGATGGGAACCCAAACTGTTGGACCGTTGTTGGGAAAAAGTCTGGTGGGCCGGATGGCCTTGGCCCAACAGTTGGTCGAGCTGCACTGTTGTTGGGACTTAGGCCGCAGCTTCTAGTCTGTTTGGTGGCCACAACTGTTGGGCTCTCTCTGGGGGCTGCTGGGCTCAAGCTGGAAGCCCAGTTCCTAGCTCACCTACTGCTGCCAGCGATGCATCTCTGTCCACATCTATATTTTGTGGTGGTTTCAGACCATAGTGGCTGCCGGAGATCGGGTAGGAGAGAGAAAACAATAATGAGGGGTTTGGGATGTATACGAGGCGTATATGAGGCAAACACAACCATATACAAGGCGTATAACGGCTTAGGAAGGTTGCATACGGGTAGTATATAGTGACAGGGATGGTATCAGCCGTATACAGAGTGTATATCACCGTGTATATGCTGTATACAAGGGGTATACGACATGTTAGAGAGATAGGGACGGAGGGATGGTTGTATATCAGCAGTATGCCATAGGTATACATGGATGTTTAGCAGAATTGGAGGGTTGGGCAGCTGTATATCAACGTATATCGAAGGTATACCGCTGGTATACGGTCAGTTCAGCACCGAAAAAAGAGGGGAATGGGCGGTCGAAATTAGGTTTTGGGTGGGGAAGGATTGTTGGCTTCTGATATCATGTAAAGAATGGATGTGGGGCCTAACTCAACCCCAAAAGCTAGCTTGTAGGGTGAGGATTGTCCAAGTCTATATAAGGAGTCAATATTCCCATTCCATATAAGGAGTCAATGTTCCCATTCCATATCCGATATGGGACTAATAACACTTCTAGTAGTGCACGATAATGAAGAATTTGTAGACTGGAGGTACTTTTCTCGTGTAAGGATTCTTTTTTGCATGAGGACTTCAGTACAAGGCAAAATAAGTATTTTTATATCCACTTAACTTTGGGGCTCGATTGTATACCAAAAATGTTCAAGTTAAATTCGTTTAACTCCACTATTTAAGGCTTTAAAGTCGTTCTTAATTAAGTAAATTTCTAAGTCCAATGTGATATCTATTTTATATGTTAAAAAAGACGAACGACATTTCGCTAAGGGCTTTTGTGCTTTTAACTTAATTTATCAATTTATTTTAATTGCACTTTGGATTCATTTTTTTTATAAAATTAATTTCTCACTTTTTTTTATCAATTTGGTTAAATATATTAATTATTATTTTACATTGCATAATATAAAAGTCTAAGGGAGAGAAAAAGAAGAGGAAAAAGAAACCCAACCAAATCTCATGCCCTTTCTCGATCGGCGGCAGATCCCTCATGCATTTAATTTCTAATTTGTTTTCTCTTTTCTTTCCTTCTCTATTTTTACTTTCTTATTACTTTAAATTCTTAAAATAATTGATACTTCTAAATATAAATAGAGTTGAAAGTAAACAAACTTTCCTACTAAAAAGAATATATTACATGACTTTTCCTAAATAGTACGGAAGTTATTAAATAAAGCAACTATTTTTAAATATTAAAAAAAATATTAAATGGCTTATGAAAAAGTTCTTGTGAACCCATAGATTACACTGTGGCGCTATCTATATATCGTATCTCAACTTCTACAAATAATGTATGAAGTGGGAACAATCAAAAGGTCTTTTGGAAGGTCGTGTCATTGGATTTCCGTATTATACTTTAGTTTCAACGTCTCATCAACGCATGAAGTATATTAACAATTAACGAATGAAGTACACTAACAAATACACAAGAAAAGATTTTAAAAACACACGACGTCGTTTTAACCTTCCTATACATCGTATCAAATATCAAAATACAAGATATAATTACCTATCAAAAATAATAAAACCATTGTATCATCATGTATAAATTCAACAATATCCAAATATACATGAACATCAGAACATGTTTCAGCAAATAGTACTTATCATATAAGATCAGAAGTAATACATTAATCTCTGTACTCTAAAAGAAAATAAAAGAAAAGAGATTAAAATTACCTTGGATTTTTGAAATCTCGTTAGAGAATATTGGTCTCACTAACTACAAGAGAGCATACGTGAAAGTCCGACGGAAAAAAACAAATAATTTAACAAATTTATACAAATTAAGCAAGGTTAAAAGCTTCAACGCACTCCTACTTGAATAGATTTTTTCAAGCAATTGGAATCCGTCACAGATTCACATATATAGCTGTCAGAAAATATTTATTGGAGTTTTTATTTTAAAAGAATTTATAGCACTGTTAGGACTCCTACGACAGTTTTAGTTTTATGGAAGTTTTTTTTTTTTGCCAAAAATAAGGCAGTTCTTATTTCACCAAAAATAACGGTAGCTTTTTATTGCAGTTTTTATTTTGAAAGAAAAAAATATATTAATTAAATAATTATTTGAGAAAAATAGTAAATAACAATTTTATCTATTATAGAGTCTTTTAATGAACAATCAATATTTTTAAGATTCTTCGTGCTTTTAATATAATATAGATTAATAATACGGAAAAGGGCCAAAATTGCCCTCGAACTATTCAAAATAGCTCACATTTATCATCCGTTTGTTTTTGGTATCAAAATTATCTTTGTCATCTATGTTTTGGATCGCAAATGCCCTTAAACCATTGGTCTTGCCACTTAAGCTGATAGTCAGTCCAACAAGGTTAAATTTGCTGACTAGGCAGTCCAACATGGCTATCCCCTCCCCCTTATGCTTTGTTCTTCCTTGTTGAACCATAATCACAAAAAAGAAATGAGAAAACTTAAATATACTAAAAATAGTTCTTCCATTGTTCTTGTTAGAGTTATTGTCCGGACTTTGAAACTCCAATTTCGAAGTGTGATGAAACTTGTTTGATGTTGTAGTTGTGTGTTGAAGGATCGAGTTCATTATTTGAGTTTTGGGGTCAACGAATTTCAAGTTGAACATTTAATTTAAATGGTTTATTGTTGTTGAAAAAACTAGTGTCACTATTCTTTGTGTGTCGAAATTCGAAAATAGTTGGTGATTTGAAGCTTGTTGGTGAAATTTCACTAGTTGTTGTTGGGTTCTTTAAGTGTAAAATTTTTGTGTCAGATTTGAAGAGTTTTACTTGTATGTTAATGTAAATTGCTTGAGTATTGCGATTGAAGTTGAAAATTGATCTTTAACAACTAATTTCTTGATTTGAAGATTTAAGCTAAAACAAAACCAAAAAAAAAAACTCCATGAGAGAGCTCTTAAAAGCTTGAAAATCTAAAAATGGGTGGTGTAAATTTATGATTGATTTGATCTAAATCTTGTTGGGGTTGATGTTGTGAAGCTCTAGTGTTAAGCGAGAAAAGAGGGAAAACAGCTAAAAATTTAGATCAACCCAATCATAAATTCAGAAAAAAGAACAATGGAGTTTTTAAAATTCAATCATAAACCCTAGCGTAAAACAAAAATTTTAAACTTAAATTATCTCTAAATATAAAAAATATAATATTATTTTTAAAATAAGTTAAAAAGAAAAATATACTACATCAATTAGAACTGAGTATAATAGTCCCTACTCTTCTCAAGAATAAACATCTGGCATAATCATAACTAGTGCACGGGAGGTGACACCATTCATACTCCTGGCTAGGCATGAATATATAACTTTAATGACACGATTAATCAAAATGGGAACGGAGTAGGGACATTGAACATAAGGAGCCATTGAAAGATAGAATAATTTCCCTTGGGAATTTCTTTCATTATTCAGAATATATATAGCTGTACAAAGGTTGATTCCTAATATGGTACGAATCCTAACTTACCTTACAAAGGTTGATTCCTAATACAATTAGAATCCTAAGTTACCTTAAATATACATTTATCATAATTACAAAATATACGATTTAATATTCCGAGAATATTCGCTAATACTCCCTCGCACGGAGCGGGAGGAGGTGAATGCTAAAATTTGGATCGGAAGTCGGTGAAGAGTCGTCGCGGTAGTTCCTTTGTGAAAATATCTCGCATACCGATACGAGGAAGGCACATGTAAAATTTTGACTGACCACGAGCAACCTTCTCTCGCACAAAGTGGATATCCATCTCAATATGCTTAGTTCGGGCCGATGTTGGGTGGATTATGAGACATATAGATAGCGGATATGTTGTCACAATAAACTATAGACGCCTTGCGTAATGGACACTGGAGCTCCAAAGAAGATTTCTGAGCCAACAGATCTCGGCGACGACATTAGCAACTCCGCGATATTCGCCCGGCACTTTCGAGCGGAGACGGCGTGGCCTGCCGCTTGGCGGACCATGAAATAAGATTATCCCCAAGAAATACACAGTACCCAGAGGTGGAGCGACGTGTGTCGAGGCATCCTGCCCAATCTGCATCCGTGTAGGCTAGCAATTTGGTTGGGGCAGAGGGGTATAGATGTAATCCAAAGTCAAGTGTGCCCTTAACATATCTGATAATACGTTTGAGGGCGGCAAAATGGGACTCTCGGGGGTCGTGCATGAACAGCAGACACACCGCCGAACGGCATATGCAATATCGTGCATAGTGAATGTAAGATCTTGAAGAGCACCGCTAGACTCAGATATAGAGTGGGATCGAATGGCGCACCGTCATTGGCACTAAGCTTGGATTTTGAGTCCACCGGAGTTGGCATAATTTTACAATTTGCCATCTTGGCCTCAGACACTATCTCTTCTCGTGATACTTTCGCCGACACAGAACATATTGGCGTGAGATCTAGTCACCGATATACCCAAAAAGTAACTTAGCTTTCCCATGTCACCATAGCAAATTCGGTTTGAGTAGAGCAATGATTTCATTCTTCAACCCGTCGGATGAGGCAAGAAGAACAATATCGTCGACATATAATAGCAAATATGCGTCGCTACCTCGGTGAAAAGTGAAGAGAGAGGTATCACACCTGCTACATACAAAACCAATTTGCAGAAGATACCTGGCGAACCGATCATACCAAGCGGGGGGGGCCTGTTTCAATCCATACAATGACCTTCTGAGACGACACACAAATTGTGGAGTCACGGATGAACAAAACCAGGAGGTCGATGCATGTACGCGCCTCTTTCAAATCCCCATGAAGAAACGCATTCTTGACATCAAGCTGATGAATCGACCAATGCAAGCCCATAGCAATACTGAGAACAGTCCGAATAGTGGCCGGTTTAACAACCGGACTGAATGTCTCACCACAATCAATACCCTCCTGCTGATTAGTGCCATTTGCAACTAGTCTTGCCTTATACCTCTCTAAGTCACCACTGTCTCTGAACTTGTGACGAAATAGCCACATACACCGGATAACATTCACATCAGCTGGTCTAGGTACCAAATCCCAAGTGTTCTGCTTGGTTAAAGCGTTAAACTCTTCGCACATGGCCGCATTCCAATTGGGGTCCAGTTTAGCTAGTTTTGGATTCTTTGGAATGGGTGATAAGGTTTGTGTGGAGAGATTGAAGTGAACCTTGGGTTTGAAGATCCCGTGTTGTGCACGAGTCTCCATGCGATGAGGGGGCTGCAGTGGGAGGTCGGGGCCAGTTCTTTGGGTGGTAGCGGTGAGGCTGCGGGCTGCGGGGCGGTTGGCGGCAATGTTGCTTTGCAGCGAGAGACTCGGCGAGTTCTTTGGATTTCTTTGGGTGGAGGCGATGTGAGTGGTGCATTAGACTCAGCGAGTGCGGCATAGGTGGTGTGGGAGGCTGGGTGGGTGGTAGCATTCTTTGCGGGAGGGTCGGATGACACTTCTTTGGAGGCGGCGATGGCGTCGGAACGATGAGCTTCTTGGGCTGATTTTGGATGACCAGAGACAAACTCGGTTCATCGAGAAAGATGTAATCGGTGGTCTGAAATTTACGGAGATTTGAAAAGGAAAGGTTGTCTCGTTAAAGGTAACGTGGCGGAGACGATGATTTTGCGAGTAGCAATGTCATAGCACAAGTAGCCCGATGATTAGGAAATAGACCAAGGAAGACACATGGAAGAGTGCGAGGGCAAGTTTGTGGGTGCGATGGAGGCTATGTTGGGGTAGCATAAGCATCCAAAAATCCGTAGGTGATCATATGATGGCCGCTACGGTATAAGATTTCTGTAGGGGTTTTGTTTTGGAGTGTGCTAGTTGGTAAAATATTTAGAAGGGATTCTACCATTTTGACAAAGATAGACCCAAAAAGCGGTGGTAGGCGGGCATGAAATGTAAGTGTGCGGACCATGTTATTGATGATACGTATAATTCTTTCAAATTTTCCGCTTTGGGAAGAAGTATAGGGACAAAAAAATGGAAAACCATGCCTTGTTTAGAACAGAAATTGTGAAATGCCGAGTTATTAAATTCACGTCCATTATCACATTGGAATGATTTAATAGGTTTTTCAAATTGTGTCTTAATGAATTTTTGAAACTCGAGGAATTTTGCAAAAACTTCAGATTTGAATTTCAGTGGGTAAATCCAGACAAAATGTGAAAATCATCCAAGAATACTAGATAGAATTTATGACCCAAAGAGCTAGCAATCGGAGATGTCCATAAATCATCATGAACAATATCAAAAGGAGAAAAAGTAACACTGTTTGATGACATAAAGGGAAGACGAGTATGTTTGCCTAGTGGACAAGAAAAACAGTGTTGGGCAATTTTTTCATTATTACATTGAATACGCTTAGAAGTCCTAAGAAAAGTAAAAACTGGTCTCCTGGTGTCCGAAGTCGGTTGTGCCAAGTTGAGGGAGAGATCGCCGCAAGGGATAGAGGTGCTTATGGTCCTGACAATGGAAGATTGAGTGAATGGGTAGAGGTCTCCCACACTATTGCAGCGTGTAAGAATTTTCCCGTATTGAGTTCCTTCACGTAAAAACCAAAAGGGTCAAATTCGACGGTACGTAATTATTGCTAGTGAATTTTCTAATGTAAATTAAGTTTTTAATGATGTTAGGTGTGTATAGGGCGTGGTTTAGGGAGAAAGGTGGATGTGGATGTTTGGTGTGTGTGTTACCGTAACCTTCAATTGGAATGCGATTACCATTGCCGGCAGTAATAAATTGAGGACACTTTAGCCGACGTAGTTGAGATAGGTTACCTGGCGGGTGAGGTGAGATGTGGCTCTGGTGTCCATATACCAATTGTCGTCGGGCTGTTGAAGGTTCACGGTGGTGTATGCAGCCCAATCGGTCGGGGCGGTCTTTGAAAGCTCTTCTGCGGTCTTTCTTCTTCTTCTTCTTTGGGCAATGACTGCTGCGATTCTTTCTTCTTCTTTGGTATGTCAGTGGGCTGCTTTCTTCTTCTTGGTGGGCTGCACAGTGGTGAGGCGAGGCCCAACAGGCCCGATCGACCAAAGCTGCTGGGCTGGGCCCTGCGGTCGAATGCAGGCATGCAGGCGAGGCCCAGTTCTGCTGGTTGGGCCCCTGCTGCTGCTAGTTAGACCCGCTTCTTCTTTGTCCGATGGTAGTTTGTTGTCGATCCAGTTGCGTTGGTCCTTTCGCGGCCCTTGCCTTTATTGTTGCGACCTCTGCGCCACGACCTCCGCCGCTCTGCTTCTTCTTCTTTCGCCGTTGAATCGGCCTTCTTGGCCGCCGCAGTGTCGCCATCCCGCCAATCCGCTAACGCCTTTTGATTATGTTCCTCTTGTTTAGCACGTCTAGTTTCTTCCAACAATAGTTGTGAACGTGCCTTGTTGAAACTTGGAAGAGGGTCGGCTTGTTGAATCATTGTTGCGAGTGTGTCATATTCACCTTCGGTAAACCCGCAACAAGTTGAAGCACCATCTTGGTTTCAAAGCGTAAGTCCCGACGTTGGATAGTTGATCGGTTATGAGTTTCAGTTGCTTACAATATTCGGACATGTTGTTAAAATTCTCGAGGCGGGTATTGTTGAATTGCTCTTCCAAATACACAGTCCGAGTATTTTTATTGTCCTGAAAGATTTCTTCTAGCCGGACCCAAAGTTCACGTGCCGTAGCACCTGTTTTCATGATAGTGCATAACAAATCTTTGGAGATGGTGCCGTAGATCCATTGTTTGACGATGGCGTCAAGACGATGCCATATTGAGTCTGTAACATCGGTGGGACGAGGAACATATTCGTCAATGTGATCGAGCACGTTGTATGCACATGCATGAATGTAGAATAGTTCCATCCACATGGAATATTGACAGTCTTCTTGGTCAAGAATTATAGGGATAAAATTCTTGATGTTGTTAACGGCCGAATCTTTGGATGAAAAGAAGTTCTTGAACGCGTTGAGAGGGGTTTTCAAGTGTGCGATGGTTGAAACGAATTTGTGGGGAAGACATGGTTGCCTTTGTCGAGGAAGGGAATTTTCTGGTTTGGCGAAATATGGAGGAAGAAACCAGAATTTTTTTTCGTGAAAGCGTAAAAATCTGATTTCGGCCTGAATGAGGATTTAGGTTTTAGGCTCTTGATACCATGAAAGATAGAATAATTTCCCTTGGGAATTTCTTTCATTATTCACAATATATATAGCTGTACAAAGGTTGATTCCTAATATGGTACGAATCCTAACTTACCTTACAAAGGTTGATTCCTAATACAATTAGAATCCTAAGTTACCTTAAATATACATTTATCATAATTACAAAATATACGACGAATATTCTGAGAATATTCGCTAATAGCCATCATTTAATGTTTATCTTAGAAAGTATTTTGAAAAACAATTTATGTCAAAGTTATTATTTTTGAAGAAAAAAGGTTTAGAACAAACAGTTTCTGAAATATATAATTAAAAGAAAAACTATACTTGAAAGTATTTAACTTTGCAAACCTATTAATTTCCTAACACTCTTAACGTAATTTCTAATTTTTTCGTTGCCTTTAAATCTCCTTTTAACATTATAACAGTATTCCCAAACAATATGCATCAAAACTAGAGTAAGTACGTAACATATAATAATATTAAAATACAAAGTAGTAATTTTACATTTTGAAATAAAAAAAAGGGACAAGAAATGCACTATAAAGAAGTTCAAATTGACACTAATAGAAAAAGGAAATAGGTAGAAGTTAAAAAGAGAAAATTAACTCATCAACCATTGATTCTTGTGGAATTGGTGGTGGTCTTTTTATGGCAAACAGGGTACTTGGATTTTGGGTCTTCAGTTAATATTTAGTGTGCATAATTGGTTTACGGACGCTATTGCATGAGTAATTTTAGATTTCAAATTTCAATCACGGGTTATCTCCTTTTGAAATTGAAATTGATTTACTTCAGATAATCCAACTGCTTGATGCTGATAATAGCCTGTACTCATACATACTTAATGATTGCAGGATTTTGATTATGTTGTTGAATAATTCACTTGTTCATTATGTTTATATGGAGCTGAACTTTTTGGTTAACGAACTAGCAAAAATAGGAACGGAATCAACGTGCATGGATGAAGCTCACTACAATTTTTCAAACAACAGACACCCCTTATACAGGGCAAATCTAGATGCAAAAATTGGATCACGTGAACCAATGATCACACGATTAAATTCGGTATATTATGTGTATAATTTTTAAGATATGTCTATTATCTTAAGGAATCCATGATCAAAAGAGAATGAGAGGTGGACTAGCTAAGGTATTATATTTTTTTTTATCTCATCTTAAAAATAATAATGCACCCATCCTCTTGAAACCATAGATTTGCTCCCTTATGGCGGAAACCTTGAAGCTGATAGAGTAGGAACATGCTTCCTGTGAAAAATTAGAAGAAATGGCGTTTCATCGTTTTGTAATAGTCAGCATACAACCACTTTAGCTTCCAATGTAAAATATTAATACTACTACAACACCTGCTCCTTTTACTTTAGTACAACTTTGTATGAAGCCTGCTGTGTTAAGCTCCCAGCTACGTAAGAGCTAGTGTTTAATATGAAGTATTTTTTCGACAAAAAAAAGTTTCATTTGCAATAAAGACTCGTCAAACGTGATGTGATAAGAAACATGAATTTTATGAATAGACACGTCATAGCATAAAGCCCCTATGGTTCGGTGGGAAACCTAAAAAGACACAGAGAGTGGTCCGGGGTGCTAATTTATGAGGAGTTGTAGATGCTAGATTGAGATAACACAGACAACCGAAAATCTGAAGGTGGTCATAAGAGGGGATTCTTTGGTATAGTATTTCGGTTGGGGTCATGTTATGAAGGGTACTGGTGGGTAAAATATTAATGACGTATTCTACTATTTTGACTGCATAGACCCAAAATGTGGGAGGTAAGGAAGCATGAAATAGAAAAGTGCGAACCATATTATTTATAGTGCGGATGATTCATTCGGCTTTGCCATTTTGGGGGGAGGTGTGGGGACACGAAAAATGAAATACCATGCCATTATTTTTGCAAAATTTATGAAACGTGGAATTATTAAATTCACGACCATTATCAAATTGAAAAGATTTAATGACTTTTTCAAATTGTGTGGATGAAAATGCGAAACTCAAAAAATTTGGCAACGACTTCGGATTTACATTTAAGAGGATAAATCCAGATAAAGTGAGAATAATCATATAATAAGACGAGATAATATTTATGACCAAGAGAGCTAGTAATAGAGGATGTCCATAAATCGGCATGAATAATATCAAATGGAGCAAACGTAACAGTAAGAGATGACTTAAATGGAAGACGAACATGTTTTCCTAACTGACAAGAAACACAATTTTGGCAAGTTTTCCATTACAACGAATAAAATTATTGCTTCTAAGAAAATTAAAAACAGGAGCTCCTGGGTGGCCGAACCTATTATGACAAGTTGACGGAGAGACAACAGCAAGAGAAATATGAGAGTATGAGTGGGTAGCGGAGGTGGATGGAAACGGATAAAGATCCCCCGTGCTATTGCATCTCGTGAGAGGTGTCCCCGTATGAAGATCCTTCACAATAAAACCAAAAGGGTCAAAGTCAACAGAGACAGAATTGTTACGAGTAAATTTTCGGACATATATTAGATTTTTAATAATATTGGGAGCATATATGACGTTATTTAGAGAGAAGGTGGGTGAGGTGGTTGGGTGTAGGTGGTACCATATCACTGAATTGGAATGCGATGGCCACTACCTACGGTAATATATTGAGGATATTTTAACTGAAATAGTTTGGAAAGATTACATGCGGTCCGGATGAAGTGAGAAGTGGCCCCCATGTCCATGTACCAATTATCATCGGGTTGGTGCATGGTCATGCTGCTGAAGGCCTGACTCAACTCAGATGGGGCCAGGCCACTGACTGCGGAAGTTGGCTGGGCTTGGATAAAGTGGGCCTGGCCTGGTTGCTGGGTCTGTCGTTGTACGGGAGCTGGGCCGAGGAGGCCTGATTGCTGAAACTAATTGGGCTGGAGGCCCATCTGTTGCTGATAGAATGGAGGTTAGTACGGGGCCCAGGGTCCCCATTTGGGCTGCTGCCCTGGGCCGCCCCAATTCACTAAAGGCTGAGGTTGTTAGGGGCTGGCCTTGCTGCCACGTCCTCGGCCCCGTCCCCCCTTTGCCACTGCCCCGCCCTTTTCTGCCTCTGCCACCACCGCGACCACCCCGTTGTTGGTGGTTTTCCGATGATGGCTGGCCGACGGGAGTGGCGACGATATTGGCGGGGATGTCAACCGTCAATGTTTTTTGGTTATGTTCATCTTGTTTAGCACGACATGTTTCTTTCAACAATAATTGTGACCGAGCCTTGTTGAAACTGGGAAAATGATCGTCCTGTTGAATCATTATTGCTAGGGTGTCATATTCACCTTTTGGTAATCCTGCAACAAATTGGAGAACCATTTTTGTCTCAGAAACTGGTGTCCCCACATTGGACAATTGGTCTGCAATAATTTTTAATTGTTTGCAATATTCAGACATGTTGGTAAAGTTTTCTAGACATGTGTTGTTGAACTGCTCTTCTAGATAGATGGCAAATATATGCTTGTTATCTTGAAAGATCTCCTCCAAACGGATCCAAAGTTCACATGTCGTGGCACCGAACTTCATAATCGTATAAAAAAGATCTTTTGAGATGATGCCATAAATCCATTATTTGAAAATAGCGTCAAGACGATGTCATGTTGTGTCGGGGATGTCAAGAGGGCGAGGAACAGACTCAACAATGTGGTCAAGCACGTTGTACGCGCAGACATGAATATAAAATAGTTCAACCCATGAATAATATTGACCCTCCTCTTGGTTAAGAATTATAGGGACGAAGTTCTTGATATTTGTGATGGTAAACGCTGGTTGGAATGAGTGATTTAAGGAGGGAGGATGGGCGTCACAGACAACAGTAGAGGATGTGGAAGCTTTAGGAGAGGTGGGAGCAGACAGTCGGATCTGAATCTTTTGTCTGATCTTCATGAGATGCTTCTAGCCTGAGTCCCCAGCAAGTCATCCTCCATTTGAATCTTTGACTCATACCAGTTGTGAACGTCTTCCCAGGTAGTGGCCTGGAATTCTAAGAGATTTTCTTTGAGTTTCCGTGAGCCATCCGAACTCAAGGGGTTGAAACCCTTTGTGAAAGCCTCAGTAGCCCATTCATCTAAGACCATAGGTAGCAGCATACGCTCCTTCTGGAACCGCATAACAAAGTCCCTAAGGAGTTCGGTCTCTCCCTGTGCAATGTGGAATAGATCTGTTTTTCTTGTCTTCACCTATGAGCTTTTATGAACATATCGGCTAGCATGGAGAATTAACCGATAGAATGCTTAGGGAGAAGTGAATACTATGTCAAGGGTCCCTTAGTGAGCATTTTAGCAAACTTTTTTATCAGGACCGACTCTATCTCGTGCCCCTTAAAATCATTTCCTTTTACGGTCATGGTATACGCGGTTATATGTACTTGCGGGGTATGAATGGCATTTTGAACCTCTTGGGAATCAGCTCCGAGCGCAACCTCTGGCTTATACGCCAACTGAATGTATCTCTTTGCATCCGATCCTTCGATCACAAGAGGGCCCCCAGTATTTAATTTAACCGATGCCGGAATTCTTTGGTATTTTTCTCTATCTCCTTAGCGTTTTTATCCACTTTGTTTGTCATCTCCTTCATGAATTTTAAAACCTGCTCCTGGAATGGATTTTCGAGAATAGTCTCATTTCCGGAAGCGTCATTATGTCTCGGCCCGTTCTGACTATTTCTTGCAACACTTGAAGCATTTTTCGGCAGTGTTGCCACAGTCGTCGGAGTGATGTCAACATTGTTGGATGCAAACTAGGAGAAGAAACGCTTTAGGCTGCCTAACTATTCTCTCATCACAACATTCTGTGCCCTTAGGATCTGCATGGCTTCCTCTAGCGTTTCATACTTGGGGGTTTCCTCGCCCTGGGTCTATCCGTCTCTCGAAGTGGCTCAGTATGTGACTGCCAGATCTTCTAGTACCCGATTTGAGACCGGAAGGCCATCTGGTCCGATTTGGACATTCTGAGCGTTGTTCATGGGGATGCAGCTACCTTCGAGTTCTTTCATACTTGTCATCTATTTTCTTAAATGAATATAAGACTTAAAGAAAGATTAGATTATAGAAGAAGGGGTAACTTGTGACATCACTATTGCCTAGGCCCCATGGTGGATGCCAAATTGTTTACCCGTAAATTGATAGAGTTGAATTTGTAGACGTGGTCAAGGACAAGGGGGTCTCAAGTGACTGATTTGGCAAATAGGTCAGTTGATAAATATTGCAAATAAAGAATAACGCAATGAAATTAAGAAGTAATTAGCTTGAGACTGCTAGAGGCTTCTTGGTGAGGCCTCCAAATCAAGTGTTTCCTCAGTGTGAAAGCACGAGTATTAAGACAAAGAATACGAATCAAAAAATAATGTTGTAATAACTTGAATCTGCTGCCTTTACAATGGGATAATTGATCTTATTTATATTTGGGCTCACATGTACACATTCCACGATTTATGCCCTTATTAATACAAATAAATGAATGTTGTAATAATTGAACAATTGGTATCTTCATAAATTTCATTAATGCACCCATGGAAGGAGTAGAATCGGACAAGTAACGACCGCTCGTTGGAATTCAAATCGGTCATATGATCTTCCTATTTTCCGGTACCTAGGGGCCTTTGGATACCCCCGGTGCCACTCATACGTGACCGGTAATACAGAAAGCTGAGTTGGATCTGACTCATCGCCACTTGCCACATGTCACGACATAATCTGTCTACATGTATAACACGAATTTTACCATATACAGTACCCAAACTACTTATTTTCTAGTTACCCAAAATAATTACTCTAATATTACAAATTATATAACAAGTTCCTGGGCTAAAATAACCTAAAAATATTCACAACATAATGTGATAATATATACTTTAAGCCAAATTTGTACAAAATTCCCCAAAAGTACTCGTACCATTCAGCATATCTAAGTTCTAACGCCTTATAAATAATTTTTTTCTACTTTCCATATGAGACTTTATTCACACATACCAACTTACTGTAGGGTTTCGTTGGGTTCAAAATGCATAAGTAAGGCACAACAAAAGTTTAAAATTTAATTTCTTACTTACCCCAACAACATTTCTGGTATGGTTATACAACAGTTAAACTTGTAACATAAAGCATAAACTTACAAGTTAGGGTATCTGGAGTCTTTATCTACTATAATGTGCACACGCGGTTGCCCTTTCAATTGCAAGCTCCAAGCTTCAATGTACTTCTCTTTCGGAAAGCTAGGAAATCCGGCAGAGGTTCGAGAGAGTATTTGATTCTAAGTCTCTAAGGCTTAGAATGATATTCTGAAAATTGGTGTATGAATAATGAAGAGAATGCCTATATTTATAGTTGAAAAATAGGTCAAAACCGGATTAGGGTTTGACTTTGGGCCTGACCCAAAATTCGAGGCAGAGGCGCTGCGGCCCAAGGGTATGGGCGCCGTGACGCTCGACGTGCTCCTGCACTACGCCGCGGCCCTAGGGTATGGGCGCCGCGGCGCTCGACCTGCTCCTGCACTATCTCGATTTATTTTCCGTGCATTCTTAATTAAATCTAATTTTGACTTAATTAAAATAATCATTATTCATTTAAATATCTCAATTCCAAATCGAACATTTAATTACTCTCTCAATACATCCTTAGATCGAAAAGACAATCGACATAGTGTGACCCTACATGCCTTCTCATATCGACATTAATCAAATTAAGGTCTACGCGGAACTCCTAGACGGCACCGGAAGACGAACTCAATATGTGAAGTATGTTTACGCGAATCCAGTAAACTTAACCTTTATGTGATAAGATAAAATCCTTTCATTCACGACACACCCGATCAAGCTTAGGATTTGTCAAGTGTCTATCCAAATGGCTTAATCATTGTATCTCATCGATATTAGTTGACAACTAGACCATATTCTAAATATGTCTATTGCGTTGGCCAACGACTTA
Organism: Anisodus acutangulus; assembly: GCA_029783415.1. Taxonomy (NCBI): domain Eukaryota; kingdom Viridiplantae; phylum Streptophyta; class Magnoliopsida; order Solanales; family Solanaceae; genus Anisodus; species Anisodus acutangulus. The sequence continues at coordinate 37,173,000 of CM056504.1, forward strand.
GTCAACCTAATATCACTGAGAATCCGTGTGTTCTCTCGAATATACATTCGAGGAATGAATCCTAATCTTGGATCAACTACCACCTTTAATCCACATCGTAATGTACCCAATACAAGCCGTATCTCAACCTATAAGGTGTTTGAGCTTAGAACGGGATCAAAGTACATTACTTTGTAGACAAGGTGCGTATTGACCTCAAGTCTAAAGACTTATTTCTCCCACACGCTGATCATACTTTAGACAAGTATAACAAATATTATATCAGCAGGGTATATCAATACTTCCAAAGAATCCATGTGTCCATCACGAGTAGCCATTACTCGTAGCAGGTGAGACATACTACATCCTCCAAGGATGTGATGCAGACCACATGTCGACTTATCACATATCATCGATATCCCATTCTCGATGATCATTAGTCGAGGCTATTTTAAGAGTTACGCTCTATCATTAATATCTCACTCTATTAATGACAACGTAAGCTCAAGGGATGCACATTAATGAATAATTACAAACAATCAAATAATAATTCAATAATTGCAAATGCCAAAATATTAATCTCCATTAATAATAATTCGAATGTGTATAAAGTACATTTATCCTAATACAGATTATCTCTATTACATAAATATATTTTCACTTACTACAATACCTTGATCATTCTTGTGTTTTTTCCTCCCTCCTCCTTTTTCTCTTTTGGGTACACTTACAAATTCTCAAAATAACTTACGTTCCCTTAACCTATATCTCATTGGTAATTTTTTGAAATAAAAAAATCTAATTAGTAATTTAGATATTACTAATAATGGAAAATGGGTCAATATGATGAGTTACGACGAGAAATTGTAGAAGGGTCATGGTGATGAGCGATAGCCACAGAATCTCATGGTAGAAAAAGTATAACTAAATGTCCCGTCAGCTTCAAGATACAACAGATGTTAAGAAAACAAATAAGAATGGGCCTTCATCTATTTTCTCCAAGTTTTTCAGGTTAGCATTTGCAATTGTTTCCTCTTTTGTTCTGCATTTTCTTGCTGAGAAGAAAAAGATTAAAACAACAACATAAGAACATAAAATTGGATAATCCTAATGATTAACGAGACATTATGTTCGTACGTCCATGAATTCAGATGAATTCGCTCTTGTACGTATGAAAATTCATTTCCTTATTGCACATTGTGGTATTGATTATTGAATCTTAATTCTTTCAAACATTTCATTAATGTTAAAGCATAAAATACCGAATGTGCATGGATGTTTTTGATTCAGTTTTTCTTTATAAACAGAAAATCGTTCATAAAAAAAGAAGAAGAGGATTTTATGGATACTTCTTTTCCATGTGTATCACTAGTTTGGATCATGCAAATATCAAACAAATCATTTACAGACTTGAAAGTTACGTCTATCATGAAATCCTTGTTCAATAATACCACCTTCTATGTTATGAGTTACCAAAATCGAATTGGTGGTCTTCCTATCAGCATGTTCAAGTTTCTTTTTTTGAATTTTGATAACCTTTGGAAACTGTTTAGCTGTATTTATACTTATTCTGGGTCCGATTCGGTGACCTATAATATTTGTTAAAATTTGCTTTATCTTTCATATTCTGTGTCAAAAATACTGGCTCTCATTACTAGTTTTCTCCGAACAAAGATGTCATTTTAAACAATGCATGTAGAATTAAGCAATGCATGAACAGGGTTTTATTTGAGGCTAGAAAGAATGTTTAGATGCATGAATTAGTATTAGGACTTGTTAAATTCTGAATTTAGAATGCCTAACGCCTTTGTTCATGGCTATTACAGATGTTGACTGTGCTTTGTTTCAGATGAAGTGGCCATTTTGATGCTAAGAGTCAATCTTAATCAGTACTTCCCTTTGCAATAATGGAAGCAGAGATTGCGAAACAACGTCTGAAGGGTTCCATGAAGGCTTTTCAGAGTCATATTGATCCTGAAAAAGAAGAACAATTGAAAGACATAAAAATAGGTAACTCTATTCCACTAAAACAGACTCACAGTCCTTAGAATGTTATGAGAGGTTGTGCTTTAGCTTATTAGAGGTAAATTAAATGCAATCTAAAGTACATCTTCAAGCATGAGGCAAAAAAAACACTAGGTGATTTTTTCCTATCTGTCCAATTTGGGATGGACAGAATTACCTAGTACCTATGTTCAGTGGAGGAGCTAGAGATGAGATTCAAGGGCAGCCCGGTGCACTAAGATCTCGCTATGCGCGGAATTCGGGAAAGGCCGGACCACAAGGGTCTATTGTATGCAGGCTTACCTTGCATTTCTGCAAGATATTGTTTCCACGGTTGGAACCCATGACGTCCTGGTCACAGGGCAACAACTTTACCAATATGGGGATTCAAATTTTACAAAAATAGAAGCTTGTGTTTCAAGTCAAGTTGATTCAACCCTTATATTTATTATTGTGCATTTTATTATTTTTGGCTTGTAATATACATGTATAATAAGCAAACTTTTTGAGCAAGGGGTATCATACCCCCTTTCTTCAAAGTGGCTCTACCACCGCCCTGCTGGTGGGAGGTAAGCGGGTACTCCATGAAATTAGTCGAGGTGCGCATGGGTTATCACAAAATAAAAGCACATCCAGCTCAATTTTCCCTAACGCGGAATTTTGTAGCACAAAGAGTAGCCATAAGTTTGGGCAATAAGTTGTTCATCATGTGAAGTATCAAATGGGATAAAGGGCAAACCTTGATGTGATTTGAAATCTTCTGGCTGATGCACATTCGGCTTATGCTAATTTTGCATTTTCTTGCAAATGGTATTTCTGCTTTTTGCGCGCTTCATTAGATTGATTAATAGAATGCTCAGAGTCCTAACTTGGAGAGTTTGTTCTTTAATGCAGAGATCGAAAACAAGGTAAAAAGGATTTTAAGGCTGAGCAAGAGTATAAATAAAGGAAGTAGAGATGGGAACTTGAAGAGAAGATCAGAACTTATACAACTTGTTGATGATTTCCACAAACAATACCAGTCCCTCTATGCTATGTATGAAAATCTAAGAGGAGAAGTAAAGTATAACCTTTGTGCCAAAATCGGGGACGACGCTGCATCTTCATCTTCTTCAGTTTCAGATTCTGAAGCATATCATTCCCCGTGGCAGTTCGCTGGTGAAGGCAGCTCATACTTTTCGAATACTGCAAATCCGGAAAGTGCAAATTTGGATTTGGATTCATTACCCGATTCACCGATATCTTCCGGCCAAGAACCAGAATCTAGAGATTTTTTCAAGGACAATCATAGCATGACAGACAAGTTGATAAGTGAATCTGCCTGGTTAAAGGAGAAAGTAACAGAAAAAGAAGAGGAACTCTTGTCTCTTAACAAGAAATATGAGGTTCACGAGACCGAGAGGCTGCCTGAGATAAAGAGGTTAGAGGACCAAATTGCTATGATGAAGCTTGAGTTAGAAACCTCAAGTGTACAGAAGAAAGAATTTGAAGAGCAGATTATGTGCAAGTCAAATGAAGTTAAACAACTGGAAAAAGGAAATTCAGGATTGCAAGCTCATGTCCAAGAATTAGAAGCAGCATTTCAAGAGAAGGAAGATAAGTTTTCTAATCTTCTTACAAGATTCGAGGAAAATCAGACCAACTCAAAGTCGAGAATTGATGATCTGATGGCACGGGCAAATTGTCTTCAGCAAGAGTTGGACGCTTTACATACTGAAAGGAATGAACAGCTCAAGTCCTTAAACAATCAAACATCCGAGTTGGAGTTGTCACTGGAAAAGGCCACTTCGGTTGAGAAAGAGACATTAAAAGATAATGAAGACCTAAAAGTACAGGTAAAAGACTTAAAATTGGAGGTAGATTCACTCTGCAGCCAAAAGAGTGACTTGGAAAAGCAGATAGGGGATATAAACCGAGAAGCTTACCATTCACAGTTAGAAAAAGAGGAGCTAACTGATGAGATGAAAGAGTTGGAAACCTTACTATTAGAGAAGAAACACGAGCTTTCAACTCTTCAAAAGAAACATGAGGCCTACACGAATGATATGTCCAATCAAAATTCATCTCTAGCAGCACGAATTAACACTCTCCAGCAGCAGCTACGAACTGGTGAAAGTGAAAAAATTCAATTGCAGTCACAGCTTGAGAAAGAGAAACACGAGTCTTCCCAGAGCCTTGCTCAGATGGAAAAGAAAAACATCGAATTGACCACGAAGATCACGGATCAGGAGAAGTCACTAAGAGAAAACAGAGATATTATAAACAAGTTGAACGAGAAACATAAACAAATGAAGATCAGGTTAGAAGATTCAAAATCGAATTTACAAAATGCTGAAAGGAAAATAGAAGAAATGACCGAAGAACTTCGCAAGAAGTTTGAAGACGGTTTGAGAATCTTGAGCAGGAGGATCCGTGTGGCAGAACAAATGCACCTCGAGAATAAGGAGTGGTATCAGAAAACAAGAGACTCGTACGAGAAAGAAAATAATGATCTAAAAGAGAAAAATGCGAGGTTACAAGTTGGTATTAGGGGCATTAAGGATATAACACTGACAGCAAACGATACGCTGGCTTCACTAGACACAGTGGCACTAAAATTTGAGGAGTGCACTGCTCATTTCTTTAATAGAATATCCAAAGTTTCTTGTGAGCTGAAATTTGTAAAAGATTGGGTTATGAGGAAAAATAAAGCAATAGTACATGTACAAGATGATCTAGATTGTTTACTTGCACAGTTGGATGACAAGGAAGCCGAGATACTAGTGTACAGAGAGAAAGTTTGGAAATCAGACAATAAAGTTAGAGAATTGGAGAAAATGATCAAGGAGAAAGATGATGGGATGTTAGCTCTCAAGGAGGAAAAGAGGGAAGCCATTCGACAATTATGTATCTGGATTGATTACCATCGAAGTCGCTCTGATTATTACCAAAAATCACTTTCTGTGTTTGGCAGTAGAAGGAATCTGTAGGATTCTTCGTCATTTACATTATCGATTTCTCTAGGTATATATAGTGTAACTTGTTTTTGTTTCTCTTTTGTTCTTATAAGAAGATCAGAATTTGATATATAGGACATATAACAAGTAGTAATAGGCACTTGTTAGTCATCATATTTAGACAATTCTGCAGGCTCGACAACTTCTCATATGTCATGGTTCTCCCTTGTACATGTGGACGTGGGATTTAACCAAATTTGTTATTAGTCAATACAATTCTATTTCAGTGTTCAGATTATTGACATCCTATACAATTATTTCTTACTCTGTGTCACGAAACGTTTGGCACTTTGTATTTGCAGAATTAAATCAAGTGAAATTTGACGAACATTTAGACCTTTTTTAACCAATGTCCTATGATGAAGAATAGTAAACTTAATTTTCTGAGTACTGTTGTTTTGTGTAGTTTCTGAATATCTCGAATTTTAACTTAAGAAATTCAATCTAATCTGATTAACTTCATAGCTTTGATTATATATAAGCAAAAGTGCCAAGCAATTTGGGCGAAGACAATGATCCATAAACACTTCATTCCTTAAATGAGATGGTGGCCTCATAGCATGGGGCAGATTTGCTCGAATTATATATATCAAATAAAATGTTCGTAATGTTGAAAAGTAAGCATCAACAGTCATTCTTGCAGCTTCTGTTGAAGATGGCTCAGCCACCATCGTTGAATAAGTTCGGCTCACTTCTAGTTGCAAAATCAGACTTGAGTACGTGTGTTCACATGGTATGTTCACATGATGATGAATGACTATAAATATAGCATTCTCCCTCACTTACAAAGATATCCCACAATCAAGCTTGTAAAGCTTCAGTAAAAATAGAGTGAGGATCCTAAGAGAGAATTGAGTGTTGTAAACATTCTTCACATTTGAATATTGAGAGTTTGCTGCCTCCCGTGGACATAGGAAATTTTCCGAACCACGTAAATTCTTGTGTTCTTATTTTCTTTTCATGTTTTACTACGTTTCCGCAGAACAAATTGGTATCAAGGCCTAGGTGAAGTTTGGAAAGAAAAACAGAACCCCTGTCGAAATTTTGAGTCTATGTAAACGTGATCGAAACAATTTTTCGATCACCCGTGGAGGTAGCTCTCATTCCTAGGAGTCCAACGCAACAAACGACAAGCAAATCGGATGAGAAACGAGTTCCCAAGAGCTGATTGAAGTTTTGCAGAAGCATTGCAATTTTTTTGCAGAAACGCAGGGAAGAAGGAGGGGGAGAAAAGAGAGGAAAAAAAAAATCTGACCCGGGTTCAATCCGGCCCGACCCATTTCAATCTGATCCGACCCGCAGACCCGGTCCAGTCCGTCCCTGTTCATCCAGACCCAGGTCAAGCCCGGTCCGTTTCCGGCCCGCAGTTGACCGAACTCAATTTCAGTTGACCACCCATACCCGGCTCATTTTTCGCCTGTTTTTCGCAAAATCAGATTCGTTTCCACCATTTTCGACCGTTCCGGAAGCAACCGTGCCATCCATTTCTGGATATTCAGCTCCTATGTTATTGATATAGCTTAGTTGGAGACGTTTATCATTGTTTTCAAGAACTTTTGGCATCGTAATATCTTCGATCTTAATGGCGGAGGAAACCTCAAAAGATATTGCATCCACAAGCAGTTCTTGGCAAAGAAATTCAATGTCCAATGCAAAGTTCGAGGTGGAGAAATTCAACGGCACCAACAACTTTGGCATGTGGCAATGCGAAGTTCTAGATCTATTATTCCGGGAAGGATCACATATCGCCTTGGAAGCCAAGCACAAGGATATGAAGGATGATGATTGGAATTTCGTGAATCGCCAAGCTTGTGGAACAATCAGACTCTGTTTGGCAAAAAATTAGAAGTACTTTGTCATGAAAGAGACTATGGCGGCGAGTCTCTGGAAGAAACTGGAGGACAAGTACATGACGAAAAGTGTAGAGAATCGACTCTACCTGAAAAAGAAGCTCTTTCATTTACAGTACAAGAAAGGTACTCCCATGATTGAGCATCTTGACAATTTCAACAAGATTCTCACTGATCTACAGAATCTTGATGTTGAAATTAGTAATGAGGATATGGCTTTGTTATAGTTAAACTCTCTACCTGAAAGTTATGAACATTTAACAACAACTTTGCTATATGGTAAAGATGATGTTAAATTCAGTGATGTTTCAAATGCATTGGTGAACAACGAGTATCGAAGGAAGGACCAACTTGATAACAATGAGGCATCCCCAGAACCCTTGACGGTATCCAGAGGCAGAGCCAGTAACAAATCTGACAGATCCAGTGGGCGAGGTCGATCTCGCTCTAAGTCAAGAGGAACTACATTACGACGACGCATTAAAAAGGATGAATGTGCCTATTGTCACCAAAAAGGGCACTGGAAGAAGGATTGTCCGAATAAGGACAAGACATATGCAAACGTGGCGCAGAAGGCAGAAAAAGATTTTGCATTCTCTGTTTTATCTACAGACAATCAGTCTGATAGATGGATTTTGGATTCTGGATGTTCCTATCATATGTGTCCGAATCGACATTGGTTCTCAAAATTGGATGAGTCCGATGGGGGAGTTGTGCTAATGGGCAACAACAATACCTGCCAGATGAGAGGTATTGGAACCATACGCCTAAAAATGCATGACGGTACAACGAGATGGCTCACGGAGGTCATACAGAGGTGCGCTTGAAGTGGGGTGTGTGTTGTCCCTATTGGGTTGGGATACGTCCCAGATCTGAAGAAGAATCTAATCTCACTAGGAGTCCTTGATTCCAACGGTTACAAGGTAACCATTGAAGGTGGAATTCTGAAGGTTGTACGTGGAGCATTCTTGGCCATAAAGGGTACTCAGAAAGGAAATTTCTATTTGCTTGATGGACCCACAGTAACCGGAAGTGTATCAGCTTGTACCAGTTCTAATGATGTTTCATCAGACACTTCCCGCCTTTGGCACATGCGGCTCGGACATGTTGGAGAAAAGACTCTTCAAACCTTGATAAAGCAAGGTTCTCTGAAAGGTGCAAAGACTGGGAAACTTGACTTCTGTGAGCACTGTGTCTTAGGCAACCAGACGAGAGTAAAGTTTGGTACTACTGTTCATCGCACCAAAAGAACATTGGATTATGTTCATACCGACATTTGGGAACCTTCTCAAAATGATTCATTGGGAGGTAAACATTGGTTTGTTACTTTCATCGATGATTTCTCACGATATGTTTGGGTTTATACCATGAAGCATAAAGATGAGGTGCTAGATATCTTTCTTATATGGAAGAAAATGGTAGAAACCCAAACAGGAAGGAAGATTAAAAGGCTCAGATCTAATAATGGAGGAGAATACAAGTCAGATCCATTTCATAAAATTTGTGAGAATGAAGGGATAGTCAGACATTTCACTGTACCAGGCACGCCACAAAAAAAAAATGGACTTGCTGAACGAATGAACCGTACTTTGGTTGATAAGGTTCGTTGCATGCTATCCCAATCCTGAATATGCAAGGCATTTTGGGCTGAGGCTTTGTCATATGCCTCTTATATCATCAATAGACTTCCTGTAGCAGCACTAGATGGAAAGACTCCCAAGGAGGTATGGTCTGGACAACCTATTTCAGATTATGATTCTCTGCGCATATTTGGATGCACTGCATATTTCTATGTAAAAGAATCCAAACTGGATCTTAGGTCCAAGAAAGCTATTTTCATGGGCTTTAGTGAAGGAGTTAAGGCTTTCCGACTATGGAACCCTGATTCAAAGAAGACTGTACTAAGTCGTGATGTTACTTTTGGTGAATCTGTGATGTTAAAACATACAATTTCTGATAAAGAAAATCGAGATCCAGAGTTGCATCAGCATGTAGAGTTAGATATTCCAGTAACTCCAGTAATCAGCAGAGACGTCCAACCAACCTAAAGAACACGAGGATGAAAGCTCTGTTGAGGTGGAGGTTCCAAGACCAGACATCAGGCAGCAACCAGATTCGATTGCCACCAATCGACCGAGAAGATATATCCGCAAACCTGCTCGGTACACTGACATAGTTTCATATGCATTTCCAGTCACCCGAGATGATATTCCATACAACTACAAAGATGCTATTCAGAGTATGGAAAGTGACATGTGGAAAATGGCAATGAATGAGGAGATGAAATCGCTCCATCAGAATCAGACTTGGAAGTTGGTGCCACTTCCAAAAGGAAAGAAACCAATTGGCTGCAAATGGGTTTTCGCAAAGAAAGAAGGGTCAGACACAAACAATATCCATTACAAAGCCAGACTAGTAGCGAAAGGCTAAGCTCAGAAGGAAGGAATTGACTATAATGAGGTATTCTCACCTATTGTGAAGCATTCGTCAATTCATATATTATCGGCTTTGGTTGTGCAGTTTGATCTTGAGTTAGCCCAACTCGATGTCAAAACTGCTTTTCTGCATGCTAATTTGGAGGTGTCTCAACCAGATGGGTTCAGAGTACTAGGAAGAGAGAATTGGGCTTGCAAGTTGAGCAAGTCACTGTATGGCCTGAAGCATTCACCAAGACAGTGGTACAAGAGATTTGACAACTTCATCAAAGGGCAGAAATATACTCGGAGTCAATTTGATCATTGTGTCTACTATCGGAAACTTCAAGATGGTATGTTTATCTACTTGCTTTTATATGTGGACGACATGTTAATCGCATCTAAAATCAAGGTGGAGATCGACAAGCTGAAGGCTCAATTGAGCTCAGATTCTGAAATGAATGATCTTGGAGAGGCCAGAAAAATTCTCGGGATGGAGATAACTCAAGACAGGGCGAAAAGCACAATCTGTTTGACTCAGACTCAGTATTTGAAGAAAGTTCTTCAAACGTTTGGCATTGGCAGCGACACAAAACCTGTGAGTACACCATTGGCACCACATTTCAAGCTAAGTGCATCAATGTCACCAAATTCCGACGATCAGAAGAAGCAAATGGAGAATATTTCATATGCAAATGCAGTTGGTGCTTTGATGTATGCTATGGTGTGTACCAGACCTGACATTTCACATGATGTGAGCATTGTGAGTCGCTACATGCACAATCCTGGCAAAGACCATTGGCAAGCAGTAAAGTGGATTTTACGGTACATTCATGGTACTGTAAATATTGGTTTGAAGTTCGAGAGAGACAAGACAAGTTGTAAGCATTTAGTCGGATATGTGGATTCAGACTATGCTGGAGATCTTGATAAGCGTAGATCTATTATTGGTTATGTGTTCACGATGGCAGGAGGACTAGTGAGTTGGAGATTGACACTACAATTAACAGTTGCTTTGTCTACTGCAGAGGCAGAGTAGATGGCTGTAACAGAAGCTTTCAAAGAAGAAATCTGGCTTCATGGATTGACCAAAGACTTGGTAATTATTCAGAAGAATGTCGAAGTCTTATGCGACAGCCAAAGTGCCATTTGTTTGGAAAAGAATCAAGTTCATTACGGTCGAACAAATCATATTGATGTTCGATTCCATTTTGTTCGAGAAATTGTAGAAGAAGGGAGTATCCTTCTACAAAAGACCAAGACGGCAGATAATCCTGCTGATATGCTTACAAAGGTCGTTACTGGGATCAAGTTCCAACACTGTTTGGACTTGATCAACATCTCTCGAGCTCGGAGTGCCTAAGGGCACTAATGGAGGCATCAACCGTTTTTTGGAGGAAGTTCGCCAAGGTGGAGATTGTTGAAAAGTAAGCATCAACAACCATTCTTGCAGCTTCTGTTGAAGATGGCTCAGTCACCATCTAGAAGCCACCATTGTTGAATAAGTTTGGCTCACTTCTAGTTGCAAAATCAGACTTGAGTATGTGTGTTCACATGATGATGAATGGCTATAAACATAGCATTCTCCCTCACTTACAAAGATATCCCACAACCAACCTTGTAAAGCTTCAGTAAAAATAGAGTGAGGATCCTGAGAGAGAATTGAGTGTTGTAAACATTCTTCACGTTTGAATATTGAGAGTTTGCTGCCTCCCGTGGACGCAGAAAATTTGCCGAACCACGTAAATTCTTGTGTTCTTATTTTCTTTTCATGTTTTACTACGTTTCCGCACAACAAGTAAGGATAAACAAGGGACTTACAAGCCGTAAAACTGGATTTGTCGGGCCCCAAAGAGTTTTTTGGACACCAGGTGGAAACTGAAAAAATTCTATATCTCAGATGAAAGTATGTGTATGTATGAGAAATAGGATAATGTTGGAACCCACTAAAACTAAAACTTGGATCCTCAATTTGGTGTAGAAAAAGGAAGACAATACTTTATTCTGTTGCTGGGACTGTTGCTTTAGTTTATTCCTCACACTGACTTTTTTTCTTCTTGTTTTGCTCGAGATTTGCGACCTTGTAAGTTGTAATTTATTAACATGGATTGAAACCTGTGTAGATTATACTATCATAGCAATCAATTTGGTCAACTTAAATTCAGGACTTCTAGATATGTGAGTATATTTAAAATTTGAACAAGCTTACAATCATGTGCAGCTCTGTCTTAGATCTGAAAGAGAAACTTAATAAGAACTTAATAAAGAAATGAATCTCATTACCCAAAATCATGCTCTTTTGATCTAGTCATGGTACTTCTTTCTTGCTTCAGAAAAGGAATTGAGGTTCTTGGTATTAAACTGTCATGGCAAAAGATCAAACTCTTTTTTTCAGTTTTCGGTCTAATTGCCGCGTTCTTGTTTTTCTCTCTGCATTATCATCCATTCCTCTCCTCTACTGGTCTTATTTCTTTGGCCATGGCTATTCCTATATCCAAACCACAGTGAACATCGAAAATGGACCAATTAATCTCCTTAAATTCCCAAAAGCTTGGAACCATCTTGTCTTTTCATCAGCACCACCTCAAAGACTCCTGAAAATTGCTCTATTTGTCAAGAAATGGCCAGATGAACATCATGCTGGAGGACTCGAAAGACACGCCCTAATACTCCATCTCGCCTTAGCCAAACGTGGCCACGAGCTTCATATCTTCACAGCTAATTCATCATTCCCTTTATTATATCCAACAATCAGCAATCTACATTTTCACATCTCAAGGCCTACTACCGCCGGATATCTTGACCAAGCCGTTATTTGGAAGCAATTTCAAGAAGAAAACACGACAAAAAGGGGCTTCGACGTGATTCATACAGAGAGTGTAGGCCTCAGGTATACTAGATCGAAAAACCTGAATAATCTTGCGGTTAGCTGGCATGGAATCGCGTACGAAACTATACATTCTGATATCATACAGGAGCTTCTCCGAAATACTACTGAAGATCCAGCGTCGTCACATGCGTTAACCGAAAGACTGAAGAAGGTTATTGAAGAGGTAAAGTTTTTCCCAAATTATGCTCACCACGTTGCCACGAGCGATCATGCTGGAGATGTACTTAAAAGGATCTATATGATCCCGGAGGAACGCGTTCATGTCATTCTAAACGGTGTCAATGAGGATATATTCAAGCCTGATGTTTCGAAGGGTAATGGTTTTAGGTCCAAGATTAAAATCCCAGAATCGAAGTCCCTAATTCTCGGATTAGCCGGGAGATTAGTTAAAGATAAGGGACATCCTTTAATGTTTGAAGCCCTACAACAAATTTTCAAGGAAAACTCAACATTCAGGGACAATGTCATTGTACTAGTTGCTGGAAATGGTCCATGGGGTGCTCGATACAAAGGCCTCGGATCGAATAATGTGATGGGTTTGGGGCCATTAGAACAAGATCAACTAGCAGGATTCTATAACGCGATAGATGTATTCATAAACCCTACATTAAGAGCTCAAGGTTTGGATCACACCCTGTTGGAAGCCATACTAACAGGTAAGCCCTTGATAGCGACGAAACTTGCTAGCATTACGGGGTCTATAATCGTTCGCAAAGAGATGGGGTATACATATGCACCTACAGTAGGGGAGTTGAAGAAAGTTTTGTATAAGGTTTGGGAGGATGGAAGGGAAATTCTAGAGCAGAAAGGAAGATTTGCTAGGGAGAGGGGTTTGAAATTGTTTACTGCTACCAAAATGGCTGCAGCATATGAAAGGCTTTTTCTTTGTATATCAGGTGATGAAAAGCAAGCAGAAAAACATGACAACTATTGTATTTACCAACCTCAGTTTAATTGACAAATTAAAGGGTCCTAAATTCTATGTTCACACATATATATATATGATGTTATCAAAACCATTTATGGTTGTTTCTCAAGCAATGATCAACTCAACACAAAATTAATTAAACCTCAGCTCATGTTCTGTCTTGTCCATTTGGAAGAATATGTAGAAGGGACAAGCCGTCTTGACTGTAAGCTGATAACGCGAGGAGAGAGCTTTTCCCTTGTAAAAGAAAGGGATTATTACATTTTTTCTCCGCTCAAAAGAATAATAGCCAACAAATGTATAGATTTTTGTATATTAGGTATGAATATACATATAATATACATATTAAATACAAAATATACATAATCAGTGTATAGATTTTGGCTAGCGCCCGTAGTTAATTTCAACCGACAGGCCAAAAATAAATAAAAAATCCCAAAAGTAAATGAGTAGATTAAGAGAAAGCAAATATATTTGATGGTTTTTGTTTGTAAAAAATTCTGCATAAGTTTGTTTTTTCTTTTAAAATAGGTTCTTGCAAAATCATGGATATAATTGTAGCAACATTACTTGAAATAGGGTGGGTAGAACTTAATCTCTATTCCAATTCTTCAGACAACTATCGAATTTTACTTATAAAAACTAGAACATCATGATCATTGGCATAGAGAAGGAGGGAGATGTACTTTTAGAAAAATCGTCGTGGCCTGGGGCTCTTTGCTTTGTCCATCGCAGGGGCAGCCACCGCTTGCAACCCTCGCAAACGATCAGGCCCACAAACGTAACAACTTTCACTATAAATAGATAAACAATTCAAGCTCTATTATTCACTCAGTCATTCACCAAAACATTCTCAGATTATAGTACAACTAATAAAATTAAATAATTTTATGATGCAACTAGAACAAACATAAATGCATTACATGAGAGAGTTGATATTTTTAAAAATATACATACGAAAGAGGGGAGGGGAGGATTGAGGAATTGAACCCTCACTAATAAGATAAATATTCAGATAATCAAACAAAGCTATCATTGTTCCTAATCTTACCCTATCAAAGTGACTAGCTTGACTTCAGTCTTCACTGTTCTAAATAGTGAAAAAAACTTTTTAAAATTCAATCGAAAATCACATCATCTATTAAGTGGCCTACTATCGATCAAGTTGGATTGCAAGTCTATGTCACAAACCTTTTTTTTAACCAAGACTTTATTATTGATCAAATCGAAGCGTCAATCTGACCAGAGATCCGGAACTAGGGGTGACTAGATCAGTCCATAAAATCATGACCCGTACTACTCATTTTAGATTTGAGTGGATTAATGACTCACTTATTTTATTAACTCAGCCCATTTTGATCCGCTTAATTCTTTCCATTTAAAAATTGGGTTGATATGCAATCAAGATTGTATTATGATTTTTTATGAGAGATGCAAAAATAAGGTAGAAATATGAATGAAAATTGTCTCATTAATTTTTAATAACCATAAGCCTTTATATACACATAAATAAAGTAGTAGACTGTCACACCCCTACTTTTCTCAAGTCTTCCCTTAGGGCGTGATGGCACCTGGACGACCATCCCTTTTCAGGCGAATCATTTTCTTTCTTTTCGTCATAAATTATACATATATCTAGGTGCAAAAATAATATAATCATGTACTTCTTTAATGAAAGCACGAGCTCATACTCGAGCATCCCCAATTTTCTAGACTCGATGGAAGTTTAAATACATAATAAAAATATCCGAATCTTAAAAGAAAACAGTCTCATGTGGGGCATCCCCCGAGATAACGAAAACTTAGTTCTTCAAACCTACTTAATCTAGAACGACTTTCACCAAATTCGAAGTAGTGGATTTGTGGGACAATAAGGCTGCGAGACGATCGCTAGCCCTATTGCGAAGCTTTTCCTCTATCACGCTTTTCTGAAATAATGTTAAATAAAAGAGTCAGCCCTACCATCCGGGGCTGAGTGATAACCTCACCCTACAATTCAAAGCAACCTTACAATATTTTAAGTACATTCATATTATGAACATAATAAGCATTTCATGAAAACTGGTTTCAACACTGTCGGTGTACAAGCCCATACATATTCACACACAAAATCTCCTCCCAACTCGTCCTAGGGAATACTTAGTTAACCAGTACACCTACCTTATCTCATATCACATATTATAATTATTTGTTGCGGTGTCTGCAACCCGATCCAATGCATTTCAATTATAGCCCCGAAGGCAAATGTATTTGAATAGCCCCGAAGGCAAGTATATTTGAATATCCCCGAAGGCAAGTATATTTGAATAGCCCCGAAGGCAAGTATATTTGAATAGCCCCGAAGGCAAGTATATTTGAATAGCCCCGTAGGTGATAGCAAAACTATTTACCTTACCAAGATTTCTATCATCTCGAATGTATGAATAAACTTACACACACTATATATATATATAAATTGTCAATATTTCAGAAGATTCAAATAATGTTCCTTTCTTTCAACTTTTCGCTCTTCTCACTTGTGAGGGTTATAACTCTCGAACCGTAACTTCAAATAAGGTGTTTCTTACGCCAAATAGAAGGTAACACGGGGATCTTATCACTATCCCAAGTTCTCTCTGAAAATACTTAGTCTAACTAGTACAAATTCACGCAAGAACAACCCTATGAAAACTGTCTCACCGGAATTGTTTTTGTAAAAAGGCCATAATCTTAAAACAGTCGTAACTTTTTATCCGTAAGTTGGATTAATCTCTGTAAAGTCTCAAACTGTAGAGAACAGAGAAATATAGAACTTTTATTCAGTACAACGTTTCATATTCCTCACCAAAACATTCAGTTATGTTATTTTAACAACTCTCAGAAAATTATTTCGCCAGATATTTTTGTAAAACAAGATACAATCTTAAAACAGTCATAACGTTTTATACGTAAGTCAGATTAATCTTTGTAAAGTCTCAAACTGTCGAGAACAGAGAAATCTAGAACTTTTATTCAGTACAACCTTTCAGATTCCTCACCAATATGTACAGTTATTCCGTTATACGTTCTTTCCTCTGGATTTTATTCGATCCAAGGAAGAAACTTTGAACCGTGATAACACTCAAACCGTATGTCGGTTTTAGCCCCGCTTGGTCTTAATGACCGTGAAGGAGAGATGTACAACCCTGTAAAATTTCATCCAATTCTAACAAGCATATCTCAGCGAAACAGATTGTAAATTTCATGACCCAAACTAGTTATTAAATAACCTACTAACAATAATTTCATGATCATTCTTTCAACATCCGGATCATATTCTAATATGTGTTGTAACTTAAAAATAAGGGATTTTACTAAGAGTTATGAGTGAGAACTCACTTTTTGTTGCTTCGTACTGCAAATGAACTTTCAAACTCCAACTAATCCTTTCCCTTCTTGCTCTCTTGGTATTTTTCTGATTTTTGTTCTTTGTGCTAAGTGCTTTCTTTTGTGCCATGTAGAATATATAGTGAGTTTGTGTAACTTGTGGGAGATGGAAGGAGAAGAGGTTGAGGGAGATTAAAGGGGAGGTGGACGTGCAAGTGAGGGAGAACAAGGGGGGAGGAATGTGCAGATGGTTTTTATTACTATTATTATTATTATTATTATTATTATTATTATTATTATTATTATTATTATTATTCTAGAAAACTATAGCAATAACAAATGCAAAATCCAACACTCCTCCTTTCTTCTGTTGTTGCGGTGTAAAACGTAGGTCCTCTCCACTTTCTTCTTCTACTAGTAGTGCTTGCGAATTGTTTTGAGTTTCTTTGAACTTACACACTTTTGTAACATGACCTGTTTGTTTGCAATTTCCACATATTGCGTCAGATCTCCACCAACAAAAGTTTTTTAAGTGTGTTTTCTTTTTGCAGTATTTGCAGGGAGGATAATCGACCTTTTCTTTTTGGTGTTTTGCATAAAAAATATCTTCAACAACTTTATCTTGTCTTTTTTTTTGTTCTTGTGCTTGAAGAGCACTTATTAATTCCGCAAGAGAGATAGTAGAGAGATCTTTATGCTCTTCTAGAGCGGAGATTTTGGACTCAAATTTCTCTAGAATAGTCACAAGAATTTTTTCAACTACTCTATTATCTTTAAAATCCTCACCAAGTAACCTGATTCTGTTGACAATCAAAGAGATCCTGTCAGAATAGTTACTGATGGTCTCACCCTCTTGCATTCTAAGAGATTCAAAATCCCTTTTCAAATTCAAGATCCGATTTTGTCTGCCTCTTTCACTTCCTTAAAACTTCCTTTACTGTCTTACATGCAATGATTTTAGAGAAGATAGAATCTGTAACTGAATTTTGAATTACAATTTTGGCTTTGCATTTTTTTATTTTCTCTTCTGAATGAGTTTTGATTTATACATGAGTAGGATTTTTAGGGAGTTCTTGCACGGATTTTTCTTCCATTACAACTTTCCACAAATCATATGCTTCAAGATAAGATTTCATCTTCACTGCCCAAATTTAATAATTTTCGCCAATAAAAATTTGTGGAGAAATCAAAGAGAGACCATTACTTGCCATGGTTGAAGAAATAAGGTTAAAAAGTAGTATGGATTGAAAATTGGTATTGGTTGAAAATAGCCCTGAGCGTTGAAAGTAAGCACGGGTTAAAATTGGTTGAAAATAGCCCTGAGCGTTAAAAATAAGCACGGATTAAAATTGGTTGAAAATAGCCTTGAGCGTTAAAAATAAGCACGGGTTAAAATAGATTGAAAATAGGTATGAGTTAAAAGTGGTTACAAGTTTTTCTATGAATGCACATACCCATTAAGATCAATGAAGGCACTGATACCACTATTATGATTGTTTAGGAGAGAGATGCAAAAAAAGGTAGAAATATAAATGAAAACTGTTTCATTAATTTATAATAATCATAAGCCTTAATATATGCACATAAATAAAGTAGTAGACTACTCATACAGCTGAAGTTTAACACCCTATAATTTCGGGCGATGATTTGAACAGCTAGATGTATGCAAGTAGACTTGTGGCAGAGGAAATTTGGTTATATTGAGGTATTCACATCAAGAGCTTAGTATATAAAATGATGTGGCTCCAAAATAATTTAAGGATTTAAAAAGGATGTGACAACGATGACTAGTAATAATATTTGGTGTGTGCCAAAAGAGGTTACAGACTGGTATCATACTGCATGCTCATGATAAGGAATATATGAGGTGTGCCAAAAATGATTACTATTTAGGTGATCTGAGATCAAAAAATTAATTATGGGTATAATCATTTAAACGATGGATTGTAATGGAGTTGGATAAATTGTAAGGGGACACACCCATGTGATTGAGGGATAAGTGGCATCAAAATGGGTATGAATACGTTCGAGTAAGTGGGTGGTGGCACATTAGTGACTAGCACACGTATAATTACAAAAAGGTTTATTAAAGTCCATTATATCAATATTTTGGTAATTGATTGTAAGCAAATATAAGCATATACATATTTACAATGTTAATTAGAGGCATCAACATTTTGTTCTCCCCTTTTAAATATTCAGCAAGGCAATGTTGTATTTTATGGAAGAAACGTATATGTCTTCTCAAGAACGACATTCGGGTTTTTGCTCACCGATTCAATCTCGTTGTTCCAGTTTATCGTTGAGTTGTAATCCGGGATTTCTTCGAAGTGATGTAAGGTGGAAGAAGAGAGTTTCTTGAAAAATAAGATTGGGGTGCATTACGGGATGCTCTAGTTGTATTGTGGACACAAAATGGCTAAGTATGTTAAGGCGAATCCTTCTTTCTTTTGGCATGTTCTAAGTACGAAACGTAAACGTGCTATTGTCCCATAAATGATTCTACTCTTAGTAGTTAAGGATGTTCATGTTATTCATTCCTATTGTCAAAGCATGTCTAAATATGTTCCTAAATACTTATTGAGGTATATGGAAAAGAAGTCAGTATTCATACTGTTAATCGGAGGTGAAACGACTTTACGTCACTCCGACAAACTCAGAGTGTCTTATTATCATTCATGCATTACATTAATGTATTACCCTTGACCTCAAATGAGTTATATACTCTACTATATGTATGCATTATATATGTATGGGGGTGAGAAAAGGGAATGCGTTATATACGCACACCACCTGCAGCTGGTACAGATATACACGATAATGATTATGCCCACAGAGGCCGATATGATATGATGGGATGCCCACAGAGGCTTGATGGCGTTATATACATATATGTATATTTATGACTGCATTTGTCATGACATTTAGGCATATTATGGCCCTCAGAGGCATTCTCTACTGGTTGGTTGTTTCTTGTCTTATGTTACTTTTAGGTCTCTATTACTCTATTCTTCATGCCTGACATACTCGGTACATCATTCGTACTGACGACCCTTTTGTCGGGGGACGCTGCATTTTATGCCTGCAAGCCAGGTAGACAGGGTGACGGTCTACACTAGTAGGTTGATGGTTCATCTCATATTGTAGCACTTTATTTGTCTAGAGTTGCAGTCTAGTCGTGGTACGATATTTTAGTTATGCATAGGGGTATGGAGGGGCCCTGTCCCGACCTTATGATGTTACGTACTCTTTAAAGGCTTGTAGACAGTTGTCCTGTGTATAGTAGTCGTGTATGGCCTTGTCTGCCTTGATATGTATATGTATATGGGTTAGGCCTTTCTGGTTGTAGGATTTTACATAGCTCCTTTCTAATTTACTATTTTCATATGTCAGCAGGGTATCTCGTGGCGGCCTCATGGGCCATGCGAAATTATGGATATATGCTAAATATATGATTAGTGGTACTCGGCAATTAAGGTCTGGGTGCTCGTCATGACCCTCCGGTTTGGGTCGTGACAAACTTTGAGTAGGTCTGTCCTAGGGAGTCTACAAGCCGTGTATAGTAGAGTCTTGTTTATGGGTGTGTTATGCACCACACTTAAGACATGAGGCTATAGGGCATATAGGGCATATAGGATAATGGTTACCTTCCTTCTTGATCTAGAATCGTGCTATAGAGCTTAGTTGTAAGAATTCTCTCTGTAAACCTTATCGTGTTTATGATTACAACAATGCCTTTTTCCAATAGGGCTAGAGCGGTGCAAGTATTGAATCAATTAGTTGCCCTCACATGCACGACTTCATCCTAGAGCATCTGATAGAGATATGTTCTTGAGGGGTTAGAGAGCTCATAACCCAGGGATTTTACTAGTCAGGGATCACTAATATTTAAAGGGTTCAAAGATGCCAATATCTCAGGGTCAAAGTTGTAAAGGTCGAGTGAGACCGCCCCGACCATCGTGTAGTCAGTGTGTTCGAGCGTATGCCGGATTATGTTGTAAAGGTACAGGGGGTTGGTTTAGTGTGGCAGCCATGGACACCATGTTCTGAAATATCCCAAGTTGATGCGCAAATGTAAGGATAAGATGATTATGAGTTGTACAGATGAAACGCAGAAGACATAATTGGAAGGTTTAGTATGTTATGAAAATCTACATGTTTTACAATGACTCGTGCTGATTAGAATGAGGGAATATGTTATGTACGTGCGACCTAAATTGTAATGTCATACCTAGAATAGATTGGAAATTACATGTGGAAAGGGGTCAACGACGCCTATGGATACAAGGTAGACATTAAAGATATATGTCAATAGATAATGACATTATAATGAAGATAAAATGTCAGGCAGATACAGATGTCTATGAACATTTTTGAACTGACCAAAGGTTCTACGAGATAGATAAAGTAATGGGTGTACAACTTAACGAAATTAAGAAAATCTTTTCACAAAACGTTATTGACAAAAAAAATTATCCATGAACCAAGTGAAGGAATTCAAATCTAAGTATAACGACCAGGTTTGGATTTAGTAGGTCAACGTCATGAAATGCAAATTCTGCAGAATCTTCCACGTACTAAATGGAATCAGGAGTAATGTTTGAGAGTACGTATGTAAACCATAATATTTTAGAATTAAGACGAGTAAGACAAGTAGGAAAATAAGTGGACAAGTGTCAAAAGAAGAAAAGAAAGGAAGTTGTTTATAATTACGAGTATTGAGAAAATACGAAAAAAATTCCTTTCAGACCATGAATGAGAGTTAACTGCGATGATACGCGCACTTCAGATTCGATAACAGTGTCCATAAAGTATTCGTGATTGAGATACTACAAATATAAGAGGTTCCAACACACTAGCTAGTAAACAAAGCTAAGTTAACAATAAAATCATTCACCCACAACCAGACTTGACTAATGTGAGGACTAAGGAGAAAAATTGACCTGAGGGAATGCATCAGTTAGCTAAGTGGGAGTCTGATTGGTGGATTCAGATTGTGATAGCCATATGACTCAGAATACATCAGGGTCATCCCTCATACTGGAGAAAATGAACGTCATGATGAAGATCCCATTTATAGGAAAGACCGGGAAGGATATCTAACAAAAGAGAGTCGCAACCTTCGAGCATAATGGGAGAGGGACCCCAGGTGGAAGATCTATTTGTGTATTCCTAATGTAGCAGGATTATGAGACAAGATTATGACGGAGGTCAATTGCTCACGATATTCCATTCACCCTGGATCTACTAAGATGCATCATGATCTCAAAGGTATGTATTGGTGGAACGACATCAAGAGGAACATTGCGAAGTTTGTAGCTCAGTGCCTTAATTGTCAGTAAGTAAAAGTAGAGCACCAAAAGCCCGACGGCGTGACTTAGAACATTGAGGTCCCAATGTAGAAATGAGAAATGATTAATATGGATTTCATTACGAGTTTACCTCACTCTTATTATAAGTTTGATTCTATTTGGGTGATTGTTTATAGACTGACCAAATCAGTTCAATTCCTGGTGGTCAAAACTACCTACACATCCGAAGACTACGTAAAGTTATACATTAAGGAGATTGTTCGCCTTCATGGTATGCCTAGTTCTATTATACCTGACCTAGGTGCGCAGTTCACAGTTAATTTCTGGAGATTATTTAAAAAAAAGGTTTGGACACTCAAGTTAATCTTAGCACAACTTTCCACCCTCAAATAGATGGGCAGGCTGAGTGTACGATTCAAACGCTCGAAGGCATGCTACGAGCTCGCGTATTGGATTTCAAGGGAAGTTGGGATGATCATCTACCCTTTATTGAATTTGAGTAAAATAACAATTATCATGATAGTATCAAGATGGCTCCATATGAAGCTTTATATGGACGAAAATGTAAATCTCCTATCGGATGGTTCGAAGTAGGCGAATCAGAATTATTTGGGCCTGACTTAGTGCACCAAGCCATAGAAAATGTGAAGCTTATCCCAAGAACGATCGTTAACCGCTCGGAGTCGTCAGAAGTCGTATTCAGATATGCGGCGGTGGGATTTAGAGTTCCAAGTGGATGATTGGGTCTTCTTGAGGATTTCTCCTATGAAAGGTGTAATGAGATTTGGGGGAAAAAAGGAAAAACTTAATCCAAGGTACATTGGGCCATATCGCATAATTCGATGAATCGGCCAAGTGTCTTACAAACTGGACTTGTCTTTGGAGTTAGAGTTTGTTCATCCGGTCTTCCATGTTCCTATGTTGAGAGCGTGTGTTGGGAATCCTTCCCAAATTATGCCAATTGACGAGGTAAAGGTTACAAAGGACTTATCATATGAAGAGGTTCTTATTGCTATCTTAGATCGTCAAGTCCGCAAGTTGAGGACTAAAGAAGTAACCCCATGAAGGTGCTATGGCAAAATAAGAATGTAGGAGAAATGACATGAGAGGTGGAAGAGGAGATGAAGTACAACTATCCTTACCTATTTCAGACGAACGTCGAGGTTCCGAGAGAAGCATAAGGTGAATTTTATCTCAGATTATTATTATTAATGCTTGATGACCATGAGAGGTCTGACCTAATGATGTATGTTATATTATATGGCCCGTGAAGAGGTGGTTGTGTTTACTGGCTACGTGTCGGGGATTAGATATGTCACCCCAACATTCGAGGATGAATGTTTCTAAGGGGAAAGGATGTAACACCCCGTAATTTCGGGCGATGGTTTGAACAACTAGACATATGCAAGTAGACTTGAGGCCGAGGAAATTTTGTTATATTGAGGTATTCACATCAAGAGCTTAGTATATAAAAGGATGCGGTCCCGAAATAATTTATGGATTTAAAAATGATGTGACAACGATGACTAGTAGTAATATTTGATGTGTGCCAAAAGAGGTTACAGACTGGTATCATATTGCATGATCATGATAAGGAATATATAAGGTGTGCCAAAAATGATTACTATTTAAGTGATATGAGATCAAGAAATTAATTATGGATATAATTATTTAAACGAATGATTGTAATGGAGTAGGATAAATTGTAAGGGGACACACCCATGTGATTAAGGGATAAGTGGCATCAAAATGGGTATGAACGCGTTCAAGTAAGTGGGTGGTGGCACATTAGTGACTAGCACACGTGTAAGGACAAAAAGGTGCATTAAAGTCGATTATATCTATATTTTAGTAATTAATTGTAAGAAAATATAGGTATATACATATGCTGCAATGTCAATTAGAAGCAGAAACATTTTGTTCTTCCCTTTTAAATATTTAGCAAGGCGATGTTGTATTTTATGAAAGAAACGTATATGTCTTCTCAAGAACGACATTTGGGTTTTTGTTCACCGCTTCAATCTCGTTGTTCTGTTTATCGTTGAGTTGTAATCTGGGCTTTCTTCGAAGTGAAGTAAGGTGGAAGAAGAGGGTTTTTTGAAAAATAAGATTGGGGTGCATTACGGGCTGCTTTAGTTATATTGTGGACCCAAAATGGCTAAGGTATGTTAAGACAAATCCTTCTTTCTTTTGGCATGTTCTAAGTACAAAACGTAAACGTAATATTGTCCCATAAATGATTCTACTCTTAGTAGTTAAGGATGTTCATGTTATTCATTCCTATTGTCAAAGCATGTCTAAATATGTTCATAAATACTTATTGAGGTAAATGGAAAAGATGTCAGTATTGATAATGTTAATCAGAGGTGAAATGACTTTACGTCACTCCGACAAACTTAGAGTGTCTGATTATCATTCATGCATTACATTTATGTATTACCCTTGACCTCAAAGGAGTTATATACTCTACTATATGTATGCATTATATATGTATGAGATGGGAAAAGGGAAGGCGTTATATACGCATACCACTTGCAGCTGGTACAGATATACACGATAATGATTATGACCACAAAGGCTGATATGATATGATGGGATGCCCACAGAGGTTTGATGGCGTTATATATGCATATGTATATGTATAACCACATTTGTCATGACATTTAGGCATATTATGGCCCTCAGAGGCATTTTGTACATCTATGACACTTATGCTTATTATGGCCCTCAGAGGCATTCTCTACTGGTTGGTTGTTTCTTGTCTTATGTTACTTTTAGGTCTCTATTACTCTATTCTTCATGCCTGACATACTTGGTACATCATTCGTACTGGCGTCCCTTTTGTCGGGGGACGCTGCGTTTCATGCCCGCAGGCTCAGGTAGACAGGGTGACGGTCCGCACTAGTAGATTGATGGTTCAGCTGATATTGGAGTACTCTATTTGTCCAGAGTTGAAGTCTAGTCGCGGTACGATATTTTGGTTATGCATAGGGGTATGGCGGGGCCCTGTCCCGACCTTATGATGTTACGTACTCTTTAGAGGCTTGTAGACAATTGTCCGTATGTTTATGTATATGAGTTAGGTCCTTCTGGTTGCAGGATTTTACATAACTCCTTTTCAGTTTACTATTTTCATATGTCAGCAGGGTATCTCGTGGCGGCCTCATGGGCCAAAATTACGGATATATGCTAAATATATGATTAGTGGTACTCGGCAAGTAAGGTCCGGGTGCTCGTCATGACCCTCCGATTTGGGTCGTGACATGAAGTATTAGACATTTACTAAATTTTATATGAAATCAACTATTAGACTCCTCCTATAACTAAACAACTAATTATTCTAGAAAGTCGTAGCAGTAATAGATGCAAAATCCAACAGATTGACCTATGAGAAACTTAATCTAAATATTTTTAAAACGACAGTTGTTTTTGGTAACTAACTTGTTGTATTAATCACCAAGTGAATAATTACAAAACCATAGCCACCTACACACATTATGGCTATCTCAAAACAAAATAAACTCAAAGCTATCAACAAGTAAACCTATACATAATACTAAATTACAAACTGTTGTAGCTTGCTCCTAATGCCTGGCCTGGCCCTCACATTACTAATATAAGTGTTCTCTTTTGCCAAAAACTATCCACTGTGTAGCTCAATTTTCAAAAGTTCTCTAATTCCTTTCTAATCAAACTATATGAACAAACTCTGTATAGACAATCTTCAATATCTTTGCATCATGTGTTCTGCCTTTGGTATGCATCAGCAGCCAATCCGTATGATGATTACATGTAGCAACAATAGGGCATGATCTCTGTAGCCAAACTAGAAGCCTTTGCCATAAGTTCTGAGTGAATTGACAATGAAGATATAAATGATCTCTAGATTCATATGTCCTTGACACAATTTGCAACTCTGGTCAACATCAATCCCTCAAGAAGTGATCCTGTCTGTAGTCAACAATCTATTTTGCAGTTGGAGCCATAATGTGAACTTATCCTTAGGCCTTGATCCATTTGCAAACATTAAACTTTTCCATGGAACTCTAGGCATATCTCCAATAAGTGACAAGTATAGAGTCCTGATGGTCACCTGTTGATGCCTTCCTACTTGCTGATATGTTGTAAGAGTATTTCTTGCCTCTATAATCTGCTTAACCATCCATGATTTCTGTTTTGGGCATGGGACAGTCATGAAGGATTGGTTTTTGATATAGAATCTGTTGATCCATCTAATTCAAAGCTTATAAGTTTTGTGAGCAAGATCCCAGCAAGTTTTAGCAAGTGCAGCCTGATTCCAGACTTGCATATTAATAAGATTCAATCCACCCATAGAAACTGGTAAGCACATCCTTTCCCAAGCTACTAAAGCCCTTTTGGTGATGGTATTGGTTCCTGACCATATAAAACTTCTGCAATAACCATCAATCACATTAAGCATTGCTGCAGGTATAACAAATAGTTGAGACCAATATGATTGAATTCCAAATAAAACAGATTTCACCAACTGTGTTCTCCCTGCATATGACAACTTTCTAGCAGTCCATGATGATATCCTTGTAACTATGTTGTCAATCAGAGGAGCCCATTGCAGGATAGAAAGCTTCTTGGTGGATAAGGGAATGCCTAAGTATTTGAAAGGCATTTCTCCCAAACTAAATCCAATTTTTTGTAGCAGAGTATTCTGAACTGCCTACTCACCAAAATAGAAAGAGCTCTTACTAACATTTGCTTGTAATCCAGAAGTTGAGAGAGTATTTAGAAAGAGTCATATATTGCAGCAATAGAAGAGATATATCCTTTAGCAAATAGTGAGAGATCATCTGCAAAAGACAAGTGAGTAATCCTAAGTCTAGCGCATTTAGGGTGGAATTTGAACTCCTTTTTCTCCTTAAGAGTATGCAAACATCTACTGAGATACTCCATAGCAATAACAAAAAAATATGGGGAGATATGATCTCCTTGTCTCTGTGTACACAGTCCATGATCCAGTGAATGAACTTGGGAGGAAAACATAGAGATTCGAGGACTTGCTCTAGGAATACCCATTCAATAGAGTCATAAGCTTTTTGGAGGTCAATTTTAATCATGCATCTAGGAGAAATAAGTTTCCTAGAGTAGGCTCTCACTAGTTCATTAGCTAAAATTATATTATCAGCTATCTTCCTACCAAGAATAAAACCACTGAGAATGCAAGCAATGACTTTCTGAAGTCTGGTGGCCAGAACCTTAGCAATGATCTTGTAGAGAATTGAGCAACATGCTATGGGTCTGTATTCCTTGATAGTAACAGGAGCTGCATTTTTTTGTACCAAGGTAATGACAGTGCAATTGATAGGCCTATACATTGTACCAGTGCTAAAGAATTCCTTAACAACATCAGTGACATCTTGATTGATGATAGGCCATGCCTTCTTGAAAAAAATGAGCATTATATCCATCTATGCCTGGTGCTTTGTCATCCCCAACATCCTTCAAGGCCTCATATACTTCATCTGTAGTCCCCTCTTTACAAAGTTGAAGTGCTTGAGCCTGAGATAAGACAGGTCCTGTTCTCATGATAACCTCATTCACAGCAGGTAAATATGTAGCAGCAGTGCCCATAAGCCCTTTATAGAATGTGATCACCTCCTCTTGTATATCAATGGGATATATTAGCCTTGTACTAGTGAGGGATATAAGTTCCAGTAATTGCTTCCTATTAGTCCTATCCTTCATCATGGAAGAAAAATATTTGTTATTGACATCTCCCAATTTGATCCAGTGTGCCCTTGACTTCTGCCTCAATATATTTTCCTCTATAAGATTCCACTTTTCTATATCCATTAGGCATTGTTTATCCTTAAGCAGCAACCCATTTGAGCATTGCCTTATCAGTTGAGCTTGAGTCTGAGCTAGTTCTAATTTTGCCTGAGTAATCTTAGTCTCAATATTCAGGAAGTCCTCTTTATTCAGCTTCTTGAGAGCAACCTTCAAGCTTTTAAGGTTATGCCACACCCTGTCCATTGTCCCCATGTGATTCTGCTTTTGCCATCCAGTAGCAATGATATGTTGAAATTGAGAATGTTCAGCCCAAATGTTAAAGAACCTAAATGGAGTTTTAGTGGTCCATTTGACTTCTTCAACTCTAAGGGTCATAGAAGCATGATCAGATACATTAGGAAGTTCATAGGTAGTGGTGACATGCCCTCACTTCATCATCCAATCTATATTTCCAAAGAACCTATCAATTCTTCTACAAATTCTATCTAGGCCTAGTTGTTTATTTGACCAAGTATCGTATTCACCTCTCCAGGGAAGTTGAGTAGTAACAGGAGCTCCAAAAACTCTATCACTAGGATGTAAGACTGCATTAAAATCACCACCAAGTAACCAAGGCTGACTAATTCCCAGTCCAATTTGTCCCATAACCTCTTTCTACTCTCCATAGAGTTATAGCCATAAACCACAGTGAGTAGGCAAGTGAGGTTGCCTGAGTGACTACTAACTTGGCAATGGATAAGTTGAGCAATGGAACAAATCTTTACCACTGTATATACATTAGGATCCCAAGCAATCCATACTCTACCATTAATAGCCTCATGACAATTACAAACAACATCCCAACCACAAAAGATATATCTAGTAATCTTAGGTTATTTTATCTCTGACTCTAGTTTCCACGGGCCTGCAAGCTTAATATGATTAACTTGAGGAAATTTTTGAGTTCTTTTTGCTTGTGCCATTTATTGATACCTCTTACATTTTACAATCCAAAAGGGCAAAAAAATGTTCAACAGATCAATTGCTGTCCCTTTAACTATTGAATATCAAAGGGAAAGGATTTGGAATAGATGTTGAGGGATTTTAGGGGTATTTATGTGTTTAATCATGTTAATGCAAGTGTTAAAACTCTTGTATTGGTAATACCATGGTTTTATAGGTATTAGTTATACATAGGATAATACAATAGATGATGTATAACTAATGTGCATTAATTATACATAGTTTAAAAAATGTACCAAACAATGCACAAAACTAATGCACAAAACCAATGCAAGCATTGTTTTTTCTAATACCTTCTACCAAACGACCCCTAAGGCTTGTTTTCTAATTCACTTGTAATGAAGAAGTTTCATGGTGAATTTCTTATTTTTGTCCTAACTCATTTTTTAGGTGAGAAGAAAAGATCGGTGGTGACATTGTCAGTACATGATTGTGTAGTGATGTCGACTAACTATAGTAATTGATAATGGTGATGGTGATGGTGAGAGTGAACAGAGTGGTGATAAAGTCATTGCACATGAATCTTTGAGTGAGGATTGAAGTAGATATGTGTTCTCGGCTCCAATTCCGCTATCTGCCGGTGTATCGGCTGATGAAATCGGGAGACAAATTAATTCCTTAACTTAAG
Organism: Anisodus acutangulus; assembly: GCA_029783415.1. NCBI lineage: Eukaryota > Viridiplantae > Streptophyta > Magnoliopsida > Solanales > Solanaceae > Anisodus > Anisodus acutangulus. Next base: position 37,202,111 of record CM056504.1, read on the forward strand.
CGATTTGGACTGAAAACATAACTCTAATCTCCAGCAATGTGTTCCCCAACTATTCCAGAAAGTGTTAGGACGGTGGTTATGATAAACTAAGAGGTAAGAAACATGAATACAGTCAAGTAAAGTAAAGGAAAGTAAATGATAAAAGATAAAGATAGATAAATTTTTGATGTGTTTGATTGTGTGTGTTTGTATATACAAAGAGTGAGTATTTATAGTACAAAAAGGAAGAAAAAACTGTACAAACGTGCCCCCCCTATGTAGGCCATCAAGTAACCCACTAAGCTCAACGGCTGACTATGGGGGAAGTGGTGCTGATTTTCTCGCTCTCTACTCCTCTTGCTCGAATAATGACCCTCTCTTTTAGGTGTTGTTGGCCGTTACCGCCTTTAGGGTTCCGGACACCATTCTTTACTTGGTCGTTGAGGCGTCTATATCTGAGTGGGTCCCAATCGTTCCTCTAACCAACAACTTCGGCTAAGATGACTTAGTAGCCGATGAAGTTCTCGTAGTCGAGGGCTAGGAGTAAATTCGGCTTCAGAATAGTTCGGCTGTCAGTGGATTCGGCTAAACACTTAAATTATTTTTGAGTGTTAACAATTGCCCCCGTACATTAACTCGAGTGTTGTGGAGTTGATGTATCCGAAAGTAGCCGTCGTCTCAGTCTAACAGCCGCGCATGTCACTTCAATCGTCTTGTCTACAGTGCATGCAATGATGATTATTTCTTAAATGGGTTTCCCCTTCAACCGAGGTGTCCTTGTTACCACAAATTGGTCCCAATATTTTCTAACCGTGCATTAGAAGAAATAGCCCTAATTTCTGCTGCTCATCAAAATTCGTTCAAGAAGAAATATCTTTTCGAGAATTTTTCACTTGATCTCCGATTTCTTCCCTTCTGCAAAAACCCTAATCTCGGCCCTTTTCTTACTCGGCTGTCATGTCTTCTTCTTCCTCCTCTCAAAAGATATATGGGACCACTCTAGCCGATAAAGACCTAACCGATACCTTAGTCCTTGTTGATGAACAGTTAATTCTGGCTCCATATGGTAGGTCGGAACAAGGTGACGTTCTTTTATCTCAACATCTTAGCCAGGTGACCTATGACCTTCCCCTCACCTGTGACTGGTTCACTGCCGACCCATGTCCAGCTAACCTACGCACCTGGCTGACCAAGGTCACCGACTATTCTGCTTGGGTAGACCGGGTCAAGTTGGCCAAAGAAAATGAATGGGAATGTATGGGTCTTTATGACGCCATCGCACTATCGGGGTCTGATATCCCCGGCAATATCGACCTCATATATGCATTTCTTGGTTATTGGTCAACTACTGCTAATGTTTTTATTTTTCCCTGAAAGATGATGACTCCCACCCTTTTTGATGTAACGACGATACTAGGCCTTCCGATACTGGGAGTCGAAGCGCCTACCCTAAGTGAAATCAAAGTTCCTGTCTTGGGGATCGTTGTTTCAAAAAATTCTTCCAGCTATGGCTCTTTCATGTCCGCTAACCACCAAAGTTCTCCTCTTCCAGTCGATGATGTTGAACGTCATCTTTTTTTGCTCTATTGGTTTAGCCGTTACTTCGTATGTGCGGGCTCTTATGCAATTGTCAAGGAGCTGGAGATTTATGTGGCTTTAGCCGTTTCAGGGGAAGATGTCAGTTGGGCATCCCTCTTCTTGGCTTACTTCTACATGGCTTTGGGCGATGCTCAGGCTAGATTAAGGGACTCTTAAAATCTGGATACTCTGGCCGGTCCTCTGTGGTTTTTACAATTGTGGATCACTTTGTATTTTCCAGAGTTCATCTCTAACGATTTTGATGGTGGTCATTCTCAGTTAGTTCCGCCGGTATTAGCCTATACTCTTCGGGGAACACCTTCTGTACCCCAGGATGTTTTCACTACAGTCTACACCCTGCATAGTCTATCTCAAGATCATTAAACAGATTGGCAACCCGTCTTAGAACAGTGGGCCATTCCCGACTAGGTTCATTATATGGTCGATGACAACCCTTCGTTCGCCCGACGGCAGGTCATGAACCGAGTGTGGGGGTGTATCATTATGGCTAGGGACCTTTTGGGAGGCTTGAAGCACAATTCTAGGCATAACAAGTTGACTATGGAGCCTTATAGACCCAACTTTGTGGCACGACAATTTGGCCTGACTCAGCACATACCATAGCCTCACCGTAGTATTTCTCAATCAACCCACCATTGCTCTCTAAATGTCAAGAAAACAGAGGAGGTAGTCGTCCACAATCCTGATAAGCTTGCTTCTTTCTCCTGGCAGCCGTTCTCTCCAAGGGCCAACATCACTGTTGCTTTTGTTGACTGGTGGAAGGTGGACAAAGAAAGATTATTCCAATCCTCCATGGAAGTCTACTGCGATCGGCTGATCTAGACAAAATAGAGGGATCAGATGGTTCAGTCGAAGAAAAAAAACCTATCAGACGTTAAGTCAAGGACAAAAGAGGTCCCTTCAAAGGTGGTGTCCATTAGTTCGGCTAGTCCTAGTGCCTTTTAGTATTTCGTCAGGATGCGGCAACCGAAGAAAAAATGTGAATTGTTTTTCCTCTGCACATATGCTGGCCAAAATTTCTTATACATTCTAGGCTAACACCTCTTATGTATCTCCCTCAGGGTTTGTTGATTTGGAAACTGCTCCAACCAAGGGATCTTCATTGCTTGGGCCATCTGTGTTAAAGCAACCCAGGCTGGGTGAAGGGGTTGTTATTTGTGAGCACAGGGCAAGATCTCGTGGAACTGAAGTCGTTGTTTCTAAAGAGGAGGATGATGAGGTATATCCCTTGTCTGCCCCGACTACCTTTGTATTGGCTATCTTTCATTACTCACGTTCCGTAGTTTTGTCTTTTATAAGCCATTATTAATAAGGCGTGATAGGCAGCGGAAAGTACACAATGCCTCTCTCCATGCCGGAGAGATATCCTCTTTGGTTCGTCCTTCTGAACATATGCAAGATTCTCGATCGGCTAGTCCCGATATCAGAGTTTCTTTCGTTGAGGCAGCTGGAAAGGTTGACTAGACCGTAAAGGTATACCCTTTTTTCCCTCCCATCTTGTTACCAACTGTCTTTATATTCCTGCTTTTCTTCTAAAACTGTCTTTTCGGCATAGGAGACTGTTGGAGGTAATCTTTCGGCCGAAGTCCACCCCACTGACGGCTCGGAGGTACCAGCCGAGATCATCCCGGAAGATGTGCTTCTGCGCTACCTTAGCTTAGTCGATACTGCATCTCTACCAGCTTCTCCTATTGGCGTCCATCGAGAGCGAGTTGAAAAATCTCTCGCCAGGGGAATCCCAACTACTAAAGAGGAGTTACATGCTCTGATGGCCTCTTTGCTCCAATTGTCAAAAGAAATAACGGAATCCCCGGCTCTGGCAGCCACTTATAATGACATGGCCTTGGCTCTGACTGATTTATTTGCTTTACATAGAATGGCCAAAGATAGTCACGAAGAGGTTTCGCTGCTCTGCAATACTTGGGGTCTCTTCGGCAAGAGAAGGACCACATTTAGGCTTCTTTCAGTGAGGTGAATGTATCAAGACAACAAAGTGTCAGCCGAAGAAATGATTTGCAGGAGCGGTAGTCCAAACTACAAGCTGAGTTGGAGCGGATCCAAACGGAGATGAGGGCTATTACTCCGGCCATAGGCACCTTAGACTCGGACATTAGTGCTCACGATTCCACCCATTTTTTTTTATTTCGGCAGAGCTTTAAATTGGATAATAAAATCCAAGAAATCGGTAACCAACAGGTGGTTTGGGAGCAGGATCAGAGAACAGGTAGCGAACGGCTGGTCAAACTGGGGAATGAATGGACTTCATGGAAAAACCGTCTAGTTCAAGCAACACCGATAATTACTACTCCCTTGCCAACTAATCATGTTGCTGAATTGTCAGCCGATCCCCTTATGGACTCGCCACCCGAAGTAGTGGTTGCTTCTGTTGTTCAAGAGGTATCAATCGACACTCAAGCTTGTACCGAGGCCCCATCAACTGTAGTGGTTGAGCCTTTGCTGGGTGCTGAAAGGGAGGTCTATGTTGGTGCGGAAGCGGCTGCGGTAGTAGCCGTTGTTGAAGTTGAGAGAGGAAGGGAGATTTCAGACTTTCAAGATGTCCAAGCAGCGTGGATTCGACTAATAATGAGACTTATGTTACTGTTGATGTATTGCGACCTCTATCTGGTGAATGCCGAGTGATTCGGCTTTCTAATTTTGTCGACCCAAATCGAAGGGTCTGTTATTGTGACCAGGCGGCTGGTCTGTGGCTTTGTTTGTTCTTACTTTCCCCAAATCGAAGGGAACTTAATCCTTTTTTTTGCGACCAGTCATCCGGTCTGTGGCTGTCGATTACTTATGAATGCCCCAAAATCATTCTCAAAATGTCTGTCATTTATATTTTCTTCCATGCATAGTCATCGCTTGATCTGTCTCGCCGGCAACCCGTGGGTTCACTACGAAGGGTCCCTTCCTAATTTGGCGACTATTTGCCAATTTTGTGATCTTTCATCCTAATCGGCAAAACAGTTTTCCAAACTAAGTCTCCTTCGAAAAACCTCTTAGACTCAACATGTTTGTTGTATGCTTTAGCCACTTTACATTTACCGGTTTCGACTTCTTCTATAGTTGTCAGTCGATTTTCACCCAACTGACCCAACTCCGTTAGAATGGCTTGTTGGTATGCTTCCAAACTCAGAAAGTTTGGTTTGGCCATTCGTAATGATTTTATCTTCTAAGAACAACACTGCACCTTGGCCATATATTTAGCCGGTATAATGTCGTCCCTATAGCTGTAGATTTGAAGTTTCTGATTGCATGTTTCATTTAATACATGTCTTTGTAAAACGAGTTTATTCAAACTTTGCACAAAACATACATAACACTGAGTATTGAATAATACTCGAGTTTTGTACAAGCGTAAAACAAAGACAAACAAAGCTAGGTATACAACTCCTATCGGCATCTCAAATGTTGTTGGCCGCCAGATCTGGTTTTCTATCGTGGTTCTTTATCTGTGATGCCTCGGCTATCCTTGCCTCAGAACTTAGAATGGTCAGTCGATGTCACATGTCACGTGGGAGTTGGGTTTCCTCAATCATTTAAATCCTCCAAGGTATGTCGTGGTTCGACTAATTATTTTATTTCAAACCGTCGTGAGGTAAGATTACAGGATTCTCAAGATCCTTTTTCATACTGATCAGTGATGGCTATGGAAGCCACATACGGTGAATAGAGGACAACCTCTATACTCTGAACCCCTGGTCAGGATGGGTTATCATCCGCTGGGACGATTTAGACCTTATTTCCTTCCCAAAATATGATCTTTTGATGCATGGTAGAAGGAAGGCATCGGCTAGTGTGAATCCAGTCCCTGCCCAGCAGAATGGTGTAGGACGGCTTGCCATCTATAACAAAGAATACAAATCTGATCGTCTTGGGACCCACAATGATTTCTGCTACTACAATCCCCAATGCTTCAGAGGCCTCTCCCATAAAGTTAACCATTTTCATGTTAGTTGGGATGAGATCCTCCTTTGTTTTGTTGAGGCTTTTCAAAGTAAGCAGTGACATCACATTCATCACAGCCCCATTGTCGACGAACACTCGGCTAATGATTTTGCTATTGATGTAAGCCTTCATACAGTGAGGCTTGAAGTGTTTAACCATCTCTTCCGTAGGTGCACTAAACACGGTGCTCAAAGCGTCCCTAGCCGTAGTATCAGCTGTTGTGCCCATTATGCATTTTCTACGTAAATATCACCTTCTAGGATATCCAGCGTGAAACGGCTGGCCCAGAACTCACATGGTATTAAGATGACTATTTCGATGTCTGCCCACATCTCATCAACCAGGTCATGGCTAAATAAATCTAGGATGGAATCTCCCACCTCATTGAATTCAGTTGAAGAAAAATTAAAACCTTCCATATCTTGGAGACAGATGGGGATCGGTTGGGAATCATTTGTTCGATCTGTGGGATTGCCTCGATTAAAGGCCCATCTGGGGCCACATTCTCTTGTCGATGTTCTTCCTTCGGGTTGTCGGTAAGTTGTTCATCTAGCTCTAGTTGGCCAGATGCCTCTCCTTCAGGCGACATTGCCCCTAAAGCAACTGAGTTGAATGCCCGCTCGATAGCCTCGGCTACGGCAGAATCAAGAATCTCCTAGTTTTCGGCTGCCTTGGTGTTAGAAATTAGATGCGATGTCTGTTGCATCTTATGCAAGGCCTTGGCATGTTGCATCCTTCTCTTCTGGGTTCTGGATGCGACTCTCGGTGGTGCCTCTTTCTTTCTAGGATCCTTATTGATAGACCACTTCCCCTATTCTGTATTGGCGGATGGTTTAATCATTCTCTGGGGTCTCATATGGTCCTCATTTCTTACTATGATACATAAGGACGAAACACCCTCATTCACGTTAAACTCGACCACTCTTTGTTTGGTTTTAGAGAGCTGTTCTTCATCTATCCGAGGCATGCTCGGCTGCCGATTGGTTGGCATCCATACTTGACCTCCAGGCCTATGGCTGGCATCGACATGGACCCTCCTGAACCTCATGGTTTATTCCTAAAGCTCTCGTTCAAAGTCCCTCACATATCTGGGGCGGTCAAGAAAATTGATCCTAGCCAGTTGTCTGTCATTACGAATGTCATGTAGGCTTCCTAACCGGTTGAACACAGAATTCCTTGTGACCTTCTCCCCTTCAGTAGGTTTCTTAGGGACCCATACCCTTTTCATCGTCTGTTTCCCTTTGGTGTCCCTTGACTCATCGGGCTTAGCAAAAGATACCATAGATATTGGTACAGCGAGAAAGGGGTCGGTGTCAATAGACATTTCAACTATGCTTTTGTCGGCTAACTTGAACCTTCCATCTCTGATGCCGTTTTGGATTGCCTTCCTGAAGACCACACAGTTAGAAGTAGATTGACTGTATGAATTATGCCACTTGCAGTACTTCTTATCCTTGAGTTTTTCGGCAGGCGAAATCCTATGATCATCAAACAACTGAATCTGCTTATCTTTGAGCAGATGATCAAAGATCTGATCTGCCTTCGTGATATCAAATAAGTAATCGACCCTGTCATCGGATGAACTTGTTTCCTTGCCTTTGACGGCTTTCAAGGCTGGGCAAGAGTAAACCTTACCCCTAACAATCTTGGCCACCATTGTGTCTGTCGTGCAGTCGGCTGACTAGTAGTCGGACTCATTTGCTTCAATGATGATACCAAGTAGGAACCTCGATTTCAGCTGGCTTTTTCTCCGCTCTTTCTCATGGACATACTGCTCTATTTGGCTAGCCTTTTTGGCTAACTGGCTCAGTTCAGAGCAAGATTGTCCAACCAGCTTCTCCTTTAACTAAGGGTGCATGTTGTTGATTATCATGTGGGCGCACTCAAATTCGGGGAAGTGTACCATGCATTTTTCAACCTTCTTTCTGAGCCTCTCGATAAAATCGGCAGCCAATTCATTGACCTGCTGCTTGAAATTCGTTAAATCGGTCATGGTAACCTGAGGTTGGGGCCAATAGAACCTATCAGGGAAGCACCCCTCCATGTCAGCCCAACTTTGCTCGGACTTCTAAATGAAAATGTTTAACAAGGCATTCCTTACTTTTACAAATCATTGAATTGTTGATATATAGCAAAACAAATTATTTGTACCGTTGTTCTTTTTTTTGAGGCCACTCTTTAAATTATATCTTCAATAACTTAGCTGATTAAATTTTGATTTTAAAAGTAATTAAATAATTTTTATTTTATAAACAAATTTAATCCATTTGATTAATCAAGACAGAATATATTTAGTGATCTAAAAAAAAGGTTATTTGTGCAAATTCCACAAGCTAACAGGAAAAGACTAAAGTATTTGTGCCTTGCACACGTGTGGTTTGTTGACACCCAATTTTGTCCCATCTTTTATGATTTTATTTGTAATTTTTAATATTTTTTCACTTTTAAAATAATTTTAAAATATAGGCGTATATGTGTGTATCTTCGTATTATTATTATTATTCGCATATTTTATATCATTTGCATTTTATAATAATCATAAGTTATCCGAAAATTCTATGTTATTTTATTCTCGCAAAATTGCATCGCATTTCCTTTTTATTAAGCATTAAACATTTTACAAATATTATATTTTATTATTATCACGTCGTTATGTTATTTTAAATAATTCACATCTTTTACAAAACAAGAAAAAAAATAATACATATATATATATATAAATATGTTTTAATATTAAACCCCTTTTATATTTTTCCATTCCTAACCCAATACAATTTCTACCCAACCTAAACTTCTAACCCATTTCATTTTCCCAACCCAATACAAATTCTACCCAAACAAACAAGCCCAAACTCCCAATTAAATTCCTTTATACCCAAATTTCAAAACTCAAGCCCAACAACCATCTTTAATCTCCTCACCCAAAACAATTAAACCCAACACCACAAGCCCAAACTCCCCAATTAAATCCCCATTTCATCGCCCACACCCTCACCCGTCGCCCAGGCCCACTCACCCGACCCAGAACCCGCAAGCCCATAACCCCATCCCTTTAATTCCCAAAACCCAAAACCAAAAACCAAAAAATCAGCAAACCTAAACCCTACCCCCTGAATGCCAGACACCCTACACTCCCGCCCGCCGCCGCACCCCTACCCCCGTCACTTCACCACTGCCACCACCCTACCCTGACACCGCCGAACGCTTGCCCCAAGAACACGCCCGAAAAAATCAGATTTTGTTCCCCCTTTATTTTGAAATTTGAATTCGTTTTAAGGGGGGGTATGAGGGGTTGGAACGTTGGGTTGCGTACCTATAAATACCCCATGTTGTTCTTCATTTTAGAGGAGAGTTTTCGGGGGAGAAAAAATAGATTTTTGGAAGGATTTTCGGAAGATTATTCCATATATACATAAATATTTTATTGTGTTCTTGAGTTTAAAGCATTTGGCTTCTTTGTTGTTTCAAGAATCAAGTCCGAAAAGGTTTGTTCTCCCATTTTGATTCTCTGATTTTCTTCACTGATTTCGGGTCGGGTCGACCCGACACGGGTCGACCCGGTTCGGGTAACATTTTCAGAATTCTTGCATTTCATATTTATGTATGTTGGTTATCTGAATTTGGTGTTAAAATTTGATTTGGATCACTGATTTCGGTCGGATTCTTGACGGTCAGATCGACCGATTTGAATTTCCAAATTTCTTGCATTATTCTTTGTTGTTATCATTGGTTATCTGAAATTGATGAAATTATTTGATTCCGGGTTGAAACACTGATCCGGGTCGGGTCACTGATCCGGGTCGGGTCGACCGATTTGGATATTTCCAGAATTCTTGCATTTCATATTCTTGTTATTGTTTATCTGAATTTGGTGCTGAAATTGATTCGAGTTTGGATCACTGATCCGGTCAGATCATCGACCGGTCAGGTCGACCGATTGGGTAACATTTTCGAATTCTTGCATTTCATATTCTTGTTATTGGTTATCTGAATTGGGTGTTGAAATCGATCCGGTTGAAACATCGATCCGGTCGGTCGACCCGATTTGGATATTTCGAATTCTTGCATTCCATATTCTTGTTATTGGTTATCCGAATTTGGTCTTTGAAATCGATTCGAGTTTGGATCATCGATCCGGTCAGATCATCGACGGTCTGAGCGACCGATTTGAATATTTCCGAATTTGAACTCGGGTCGGATATTTTAAACTCCTTTGCTCGTTTCTTTGGCAATCGTTTCTTGTTTTATTAATATCGCATTAAAGTAAGCGAAATTGAATTGAGGCCGCGCTTTTCTTTCGTTTCGCTTCTCTGTTTTTAGTTTAATCGTTTTAGATATCCGTGCAACGGATATATTATTGTTTTATTAAGTTTCTTGTTTTAGATTTCTTGCGACGGATATCATTGTTTCTTGTTTTGAATAAATACCGTCTGTTGGGCGTTTGTTTTTCTATTTGCTCCCGTTTGATTCATCGTTTCTTGTTTTTATCATTTTTACTGTTTTAAATCGAACACCGCACCTTTCAAACATTGCTTTCCTATTCCAGTCCTTTGTTTGACATTCAAATTACCGTTCTCTTTGTTTCTTGTTTTAAACTAGACACCGCGTCATTTTGGAAACTATTTTTTTCCTCTGCCTCTGTTTTTACATCGCTCACTCGCTCACTGCTATCTTTGTTTACATTCGATTTAAAATTTTACTGATTTGAACACGATACTACACTGGCCGATGAAAAATATCCGTCGATTTTGAGGCCTCCACAGTTGCAAAGACGGAAATATAACTTCTGGGCAATGATGAAGACTTAAACCTTTTTATCCGAGATCAACATGTTTAGTAGGCGAGGTGACTAAAATAACCAACAAGTTATATATTCGCAGCCACGACGTGATTATAGTGATCTTTTCTATTTCACCCGAGAGACCAACACGTTTAGTAGGCGAGGCAATCAAAATAAACTACATTAGTCATATGTTTGCAGCCACGACGTGATTGAAATGTTCTTTTCAAAATTTAAGTCTGAGCCCTCCGCGATCAAAACATTCACTGTTTTGAATACGGATATGAAGTTATTTGTATTTAACTGTTTCTAACCGTTTGTTCTTGACAGCTTGCAGGGATTAAAGTAAATAAAGGCAATTATTCCTCGGAGTTTATTTGTTTTATTTCTTTCTTTAAATTCAGCTTTTATCCCGCTTTGTATTGTAATATTATTTATCGCACTTATGTAACTATTGAAATGCTTAGAATAGGCAAACTTAGGATTAATTCATAAGGGTAGTTTAAGATTTGAAACCCGTCGCTAGCTTATTTATTTGTAGGCTCGGTTAAATTCAAACTTAGAAATCCTTCGCTAGTTACTTATTTTAGGCTCGTCACGCGTATGCAAGACTTGCCAAAACAACTTTTGTCATCTTTTATTCGCTTTATTAAATCATTCCGAATAAGTTTATCTTTTGTCAATTTACAAATCAATGATTCCCAAAATATTACTTCTTTGATAGTATAAATAATTTATTGTCACAAATGCATATTTTTCAAAACTTTACATGTATCTTTCTTTTTATGTCATCTGAATACGTACTTGTATAAAATGCATCATTTACCAATTATTTGCAAACATCTTTTAATCTATTATACTTGTAAAACATGCATTTTTCTAGCAATAATTAACCTGAGTTTGACCGGATAACCGCAAGTTAGCGGATCTTAAAGGATGCCTAACCCCTTCCCTTTAGGATAATAAAGAACCCTTACCTAGAATCTCGCTAGTTTCGCAGACCTTAAAATTGGAGTTTACATTGCAACATTTAGTTTAATATTTAGGTGTCCTAATTCACCGTAAAAGATAATTAGGTGGCGACTCCTCAATCATTTACCCAGGAATCACCCCATACGTCTGTGCTCCGCTTTGACCCAAGCAGGTCGAAAAACGGGCGCGACAGCATGGCGACTCCGCTGGGGACTTTCAGGTTCTTAACCATAGCAAAATTCAGGTTAATTATAATTGTGCTTTACTTTCACTCTTTGTTTGATGTAATGCTTTGATTTGTTTCCTTTGTGAAATTTTTTTGCATGCATAACTGCTTTAATTTCCATATTTTTACTGCTTATCTTAAATTGGCATTTCGCTCATATTTCTTCCACTCTGGAAAATTGATACTATCACACACTACACGCGAGGTGTGTTTTGCGCACCCGCAAATTTCTTTCAATCTACCAAATTTTAGGAGAGTTGGCGTATGCGCGGAGTGACCGGACCATCCGGTGGCCGCGTAGCCTTCTCACTCGAGTAGTCCGCTCGGGAACCTTGTGTCTAGTCAACCAAATCTTAGAAAATTTAGGATAGAGCTATACCACCCTTTATTTTAAGTCATGCATGCATACACCTTAGGTGGGTCGATCCTTGGTATCGACTCCACAATTAAGAAATCCGCCAAATATGTCTACGGGTCTCACAACCCAACGACCAATCATCATATTATGTGTAGCGTGATAAGGATAGACTAATCCAAGACTAATCATGACATGCTGAAATTGGAAAATGTACATTCATTTTGTCTCATTTCCGACAAAGCATTGCAGTTTAGCAGCTTGGATCAAATCTGTCGTAATCCCGCATATCTGGCGTTTAGGCCCACCTCCGGCATAAGGGAGGCCCCATGCATATTAGAATGCGCATTTAATTGCCTTACAATCATTTTGTTGTTTTCTCCTGCCTTTTCACTATGTGCATATTATTTAAAGCAATAATTACTCGCCTTGTACTAACTTGGTTTTCTTTAATTTTTTTAGAAGGTTTATTTTGTCTAGATTTTTTCCCAAAGGTTGATTTGCGTTGACTAAAAATGGCGGATCATCCCTACTTCACGAGGTCAAAGGCACAATCCTTCAGCAAAATGACTGATTTAGATGCATCCGAACAGACTGGCCTGGAACTTATCACTCTTTCCAGAGATGAACCAGAGGCTTCGAAAAATAGAAATGCTACCGTCCAAGAAAAATACATCGCCCAACTGTTACAACAGATGGCAGCCATGCAGACTGAGATAGAGCGGCTCCAAAATCTCACCAGCCTGTCCATTAGCGCCAATACTCCACTCCCTGAACAAGGGATGATGCAATGCACCGCAAACTTTTTCATCTCATGAACAAACATTTTCCCAAACCCTCCCCGCTAATTCGCCACTATGCAAAACCGATCCACAACACACTAACCCGCCAGCTAGTCCCCAACAAAGCCCGCTACACAATGAGCCTACAACTCCACATACCCAAATTACCCCACTCATCCAAAACACCTCTTCCATGCAAAATCACCAAGCAGGCCAACACATATTGATGGCACACGTCGGCCGATCCCAACGAGCAAGACGTGCCACCAAAGATATGCAACGGAAGCTCAACCTTTACAACCACGGTACCAAACATGACTCTTCGTGAAATTGGCGGTGTGAAGAAATGGACAGCGGTGAGGATCGAACCGGTGAAAGTGTGGCGAGAGAGATTCATAGCCTGAAAGAAGCATTCAAGAATATCCAAACCAGCAAGGGGCATGAAGGACTCGAGTCACGAAGATTTGTGCATGCATCCCGACATTGAATTGCCTGTCGGATATAAAATGCCAAAATTTGACTTGTTTGATGGGAAAGGAAATCCTTACTCTCATTTGAGATCGTACTGCGACAAACTGATTGGGGTAGGTAAAAATCAGGCCATCATAATGAAGTTGTTCGTAAGGAGTTTGACAGGAGAAGCACTAGACTGGTACACAAGCCAGGACCCGCAAAAATGGCGTAATTGGGGCACGATGGCACAAGATTTCGTGGACAGATTTAAATTCAACACTGACACAGTCTTAGACAGATTTTATCTGATGAAGTTGGAAAAGAAGTCCACAGAGACCTTCAGAGAATACGCCATGAAGTGGAGGGCAGAAGCAGCGAAAGTTCAACCCCCGATAGAGGAAAGTGAGATGACCACTCTCTTTGTACAATCTTTGAAAGATGCAACATACTATGAGAGAATGATAAGCGTCATAGGACGAAGTTTCTCTGAAGTTATAAGGATGAGAGATTTCATAGAAGAGGAATCGAGCAGGAAGAATTACAAACTTTGTAGCATTGCAAGCAACAAGTGAGACGATCCAATCGGACTCATTTGAGGAGCAATAAAGAGGAAGAGAGATGGAGTGTCCTCTGTGGTGACAGTTCAGAAACATAGGCCAAATCAAATGTCAACCTACCAAATGCCATCACCCCAGCCTCCCTACTACAATCAAAACAACCAAAGTCCTCATCCTTCCTATTATTACCCATACACCCAAAGCCCTCAACCTTACTATCAATACCCACCTGGTCCCTACCCTGTCTACTATACCCATCCAATATATAGCCTGCCTCGAGCTCCTGTCTATCCGAATCCCCCACAATATCAGCCCACATACTTACCTCATCCACAAGTCCATGCACCAAATGCACCCAGACCCCGCGCAAAATACGAAAGAAAGCCAGCCAAAACCTATACACCTTTAGCCGAACCTCGAGCCCAATTATATGAAAGACTGAAAACCGCAGGAATACTCCAGCCCATCCCAGGAAATATCCCCAATCCTGTTCCAAAATGGCACGATGAGACTAAGCATTGTGCATACCACTCGGGAATCCCTGGGCACGACACTGAAAATTGCTATGCCCTCAGAGACAAAATTGAGGCATTAATCAAAGAAGGAGTTATCCAACTGAAAGGACCTTCCTCTAATGTAAATAATAACCCTTTGCCAAATCATGACGATGCCAACGTAAATATGATTACTGTTGATGAAGACCACAATTTGGAAGGGACTATTGTGCCAGTCCAGGGAAAGGAAAAGGTTGAATCATCGACCTTTATTACCCCTATGATTACAGTCCAAGTGAAGGCACCGTTCGGAGTAGAAGTACTTCCTCCAAAGTCGCGGGTCATGGCATCATCTTTTCTTGGAAAAGTCTTATCAACCAATCTCCGAAGGAAGGAAGATGCTTCTTTACCAAAGCCTGTTCCGCCTCTGAGTCAGTCATTCGTCAAAGCATGCGCCACTCAGGAATCAAAGGAGGACAATGCAGCCAACCTCGTGAAGGGATTCAAAAGATTTTTCATTGCTGAAAAAGAAGCAAAAAGCAATATGATTCTCGGTGATTACGCTAGAGACTCAACCAGTTGGGATGCAGAGCAAGGAGATGTTTTGGGAAAATTGGACATGTGCCCTGACCTTGTTTCTCCCAGAAACTAGTTAACTGCATTAATTTTTAATGAAACAATGCGATTCAGATTGAGGCCTGAATCACATATATGCATTTAATGTGTTTTGCCTCTACCTTTTGAAAGCTTAAAATGACAAATCTGCATTGCTTTTGCTATTATAAAATATGTTTTGTTCAAAAATTCTCTTTTCTTTTTTCATCATGCAAACTAATTTGTCGGAAGTATGTGACATATAATGAAACAAGCGAACAAGGTCCCAAACAAGCAAGGCTTCGAAGAATATAAGGAAGACTCACAAGCGGAAGAATTGAGGCATTTTTGGAATAAGTCAAAGCCAGATTTGGATGAAACATCAAGATGGTTGATAGTTACAAGCTGGCACAGACGTTTTCCATTGGTACTCTTGGGCTACCACACTACGATCAAGATTTCTACTGGGGCAATGCTATTTCTTTCGCAGCCAAGTGAATACAGAATCATTTACTAAGAGACTGATTGATGAAAAGCAGATGGACGCAGTTGTCCCGGGCAACCTTATCAGAATAGAATGGCCAAAAACCATCAATGCAGATGTAGTGAAGACATACCATATCTAAGATTAGTTATTCTCTATGTAATACTTTTCTATGTTGTAAAAATTGCGCTCCCAGGCGGGATACGCAAAGAACCCATGTCGGGTTCCCTTTCCTAGATTGCAAATTTCCCCAGAAACACATTTTACTTGTAACCTGAACTACGTTATGACCTGATTCCCTCGGCGGGATACGTAGGCGGCCACATCGGCTTCGGTCCCATATTTAGAAAAATCCTTACAATCTCCTTTGCTTAACCTGAACTACGTTATGACCTGATTCCCTCGGCGGGATACGTAGGCGGCCACATCGGCTTCGGTCCCATCTTTAGAAAAACCCTTACAATCTCCTTTGCTTGTAATGAACTACGTCATGACCTGATTCCCTCATGGGGATACGTAGGCAGCCTAAATCGGCTTCGGTCCCACCATTAGAAAATATTTTCTCCTTTATCTCACATAGGACAAAATGCACCCATCTGATCACCCTGATAGGACAGGCAAGCAATCTACACAAGACTCGTTTGTCCGTTCAAAAGATCGTCATTCTCACATATCGGAAACTGGGGCATTTTTAAGGGATCACTGCCGGAGGACGCCGAAAACATGGAAAAGCATCGGCAAACTAAGTCTTCAGCCTAAGAGGATTTTGGATAAGACGTTTGCTTTGTTTCACCGCATGTCATTTGCTCGACAGACATTTACATATATGCATACTTTCTTATAAGCAATTTATTTTCAACAAATACTCTCATTAGAGTTTGACAAGATTTTTTACTAATATGCATACTTTCTTATAAGCAAATCATTTTCAACAAATATTTTTCATTAGCAGTTCGACAAGAACTTTTTAATGATAAGCATACTTTCTTATAAATAAATTATTTTCAACAAATGTTTTCATTAACGGTTAGCCAAGACTGGGAACCAGACAGGGGCTACAGGTCCAAATCAGCAGGACATGCAGCTATCAAGAGCCAAAGCTACCAAGTCAACGCGAATCAACCGCCCCTCCCCAAACTCACAAATTTTCTTTGAGTACAGGTTCTTCAGGTTGAAGAAGCAGGGAAGCCACATCACTTATGATCAATTCCCCAAAGAATTTCGGCACCGCAACTCACTACAAGGATTACGTTCCTGTTTTGCATTTATACGAAGACATCATCTTGACCTACAGGGTCCCGACTATTATGTCTGCAGAAAGATGTTATTTCGAATCACAAAGAACGACAACAAGGCAAACCCGACGGCAAAGACGTCGCATCACATTTTCGCCCGTGCCAGGACGACATTTCAATTCACATGAGTTTGGATCGGCAGAAGATTCAGCACAACGTGGAACCCTATTACAGCAAACTGACGGCAAGGACGTCACTTACATCTCTTACAACAAGACAACATTTCAAAAACGTCATCGACGTTATGGCAGCACGACAATCATTTTTTTACAGCTTTACAACGACGTCAACAACATTACAATGACGTCTTCAACGCAGCAACTATCTTTTACCGCATCTCAACGACGTCAACAGCATTACAATGACGTCTTCAACGCAGCAGCTATCTTTTACGGCAACGCAGCACGACAATTATCTTTTACCGCATCTCGACGACGTCAACAACATTATAATGACGTCTTCAACGCAGCAGCTATCTTTTACAGCATTACAACAACGTCATTGACGTTACTGCAGCACATCAACTATCTTCAACAGCATTACAACAACGTCCACGACGTTACGGCAACACGACATCTATTTTTACAGCATTACAATGACGTCAACAACATTACAATGACGCCTTCAGCTCAACATCTACCTTCTACAGCAAAACTACATTACAACAACGTCCACGACGTTACGGCGACGCCGCCTTTTACAACATTACAACGACGTCAACAACATTTCAACGACGTCTTCGGTATAACGCCTATCTCTTACAACAAACATCATTACATTCTTGCAACAACGCGTCATCACAATGACGTCTTCAACACAACACGCCGATACAACGACGACCCCGGTGATTACATTCTTACAACAACGACATCAACAATATTACAATGATGTGTCGACCGCTAACGCCCATACAACGGTGTCATGAACAACACGCCTATGCAACGGCGTCTTCTGCAAATCAACTATCTTTTACAGCATTACAACGACATCAACAACATTACAATGATGTCATCAGCAACGCGCCCATACAACGGCGTCATCAACAACACGCCTACGCAACGGCGTCTTTTGCACAACATTTATTTTTACAGTATTACAACGACGTCAACAGCATTACAACGACGCCTTCAGCACAACAATTATCTTTTACAGCAAAACAGCATTACAACAACGTCCTCGACGTTACATACAGCACAACAACTATCTTTTACATAATTACAACGACGTCAACAATATTACAACGACGTCTTCAATACAACACGTCAATCCAACGACGTCATTTCAGGCGCCCACCTTATAATGCGGGTATTTTAATTTCAGTCAGGCGCCCACCTTATAATGAGGGTACTTTAATTTCAGTCAGGCGCCCACCTTATAATGAGGGTATTTTAATTTCAGTCATGCGCCCACCTCCTAATGCGGGTATTTCTAAGTTATTTTCTCTACAATTTTTTTCAGCAGTTATACACTAATTATATCTTAAGCTTTAGTTTGCAGGAGTTTTTAATTTGCAGGAATTTCATCACAGCGTGGAACTATCTCTTACGGCGAACCGAGGCAAATTGGTCAACGACCTACTTGACGTCGATCCGCTTTTCCCATTAGTTTCTCGCATCTGCGACGGTGTCATCCTAAGTCGACACCTTTGGGGCATTGTTTCTTGAATGCACTATCTTTTGCAACTTCTATACCCCAGGATTCTATTTCTTACCATGCGATTCAGATGATCGGGACAAAATTGGCTACTCAGTCAACTTCTTTGGCCGAAAACTCTTTCATCGTCTCCGTCCAAAGAGGGGCATCTGTTGACACCCAATTTTGTCCCATCTTTTATGATTTTATTTGTAATTTTTAATATTTTTTCACTTTTAAAATAATTTTAAAATATAGGCGTATATGTGTGTATCTTCGTATTATTATTATTATTCGCATATTTTATATCATTTGCATTTTATAATAATCATAAGTTATCCGAAAATTCTATGTTATTTTATTCTCGCAAAATTGCATCGCATTTCCTTTTTATTAAGCATTAAACATTTTGCAAATATTATATTTTATTATTATCACGTCGTTATGTTATTTTAAATAATTCACATCTTTTACAAAATAAGAAAAAAAATAATACATATATATATATATATATATATATATATATATAAATATGTTTTAATATTAAACCCCTTTTATATTTTTCCATTCCTAACCCAATACAATTTCTACCCAACCTAAACTTCTAACCCATTTCATTTTCTCAACCCAATACAAATTCTACCCAAACAAACAAGCCCAAACTCCCAATTAAATTCCTTTATACCCATTTCAAAACCAAGCCCAACAACCATCTTTAATCTCCCTCACCCAAAACAATTAAACCCAACACTACAAGCCCAAACTCCCCAATTAAATCCCCATTTCATCGCCCACACCCTCACCCGTCGCCCAGGCCCACTCACCCGACCGTACCCCGCAAGCCCATAACCCCCATCCCTTTTAATTCCCCAAAACCCAAAACCAAAAACCAAAAAATCAGCAAACCTAAACCCTACCCCCCCCTGAACCGCCGCACACCCTATACCTTCGCCTCAAGGCCGCCGCACTTTACCCCCGTCACTTCCCCACTGCCACCACCCTACCCTGACACCGCCGAACGCTTGCCCCAAGAACACGCCCGAAAAAATCAGATTTTGTTCCCCCTTTATTTTGAAATTTGAATTCGTTTTAAGGGGGGGTATGAGGGGTTGGAACGTTGGGTTGCGTACCTATAAATACCCCATGTTGTTCTTCATTTTAGAGGAGAGTTTTTGGGAGAAAAATAGATTTTGGAAGGATTTTCGGAAGATTATTCCATATATACATAAATATTTTGTTGTGTTCTTGAGTTTAAAGCATTTGGCTTCTTTGTTGTTTCAAGAATCAAGTCCGAAAAGGTTTGTTCTCCCATTTTGATTCTCTGATTTTCTTCACTGATTTCGGGTCGGGTCGACCCATTCTGTCGACCGGTTCGGGTAACATTTTCGCATTCTTGCATTTCATATTTATGTATGTTGGTTATCTGAATTTGGTGTTAAAATTGATTTGGATCAACGATTTGGTCGGGATTCTTGACCCGTCAGGGTCGACCGATTTGAATTTCCAAATTTCTTGCATTATTCTTTGTTGTTATCATTGGTTATCTGAAATTGATGAAATTATTTGATTAGGGTTGAAACATCGATCCGGTCGGTCGACCGATTTGGATATTTCCGAATTCTTGCATTTCATATTCTTGTTATTGGTTATCTGAATTTGGTGTTGAAATCGATTCGAGTTTGGATCGCCGATCAGGTCGGATCAACGACGGTCAGATCATCGACCGGTCGGTCGACCGGTTAGGTAACATTTTCGCATTCTTGCATTTCATATTCTTGTTATTGGTTATCCGAATTGGGTGTTGAAATCGATCCGGTTGAAACATCGATCCGGTCGGGTCGACCCGATTTGGATATTTCGAATTCTTGCATTCCATATTCTTGTTATTGGTTATCTGAATTTGGTCTTTGAAATCGATTCGAGTTTGGATCAACGATCCGGTCAGATCATCGACGGTCGGGCGACCCGATTTGAATATTTCCATAATTTTAACTTGGGTCGGATATTTTAAAGCGCTCCTTGCTCGTTTCTTTGGCACTTTGTTTCTTGTTTTATTAATATCGCATTAAAGTAAGCGAAATTGAATTGAGGCCGCGCTTTTCTTTCGTTTAAACTTCTCTGTTTTTAGTTTAATCGTTTTAGATATCCGCGGCAACGGATATATTATTGTTTTATTAAGTTTCTTGTTTTAGATTTCTTACGACGGATATCATTGTTTCGTGTTTTGAATAAATACCGCGTCTGTTCGGGCGTTTGTTTTTTTCTGTTTGCTCCCCGTTTCAGATTACTGTTTTACTGTTTTTATCATTTTTACTGTTTTAAACTGAACACCGCACCTTTCAAACATTGCTTTCCTGTTCCAGTCCACTGTTTCAGCATTCAAATTACCGTTCTCTTTGCTTTTCTTGTTTTAAACTAGACACCGCGTCATTTTCGAAACTATTTTTTCCTCTGCCTCTGTTTTTACGCTCACGCTCGCTATCGCTCTTCTGCTGTTTCTGTTCGATTTAAAATTTTACTGATTTGAACACGATACTACACCGCCGATGAAAAATATCCGTCGATTTTGAGGCCTCCACGGTTGCAAAGACGGAAATATAACTTCGGGCAATGATGAAGACTTAAACCTTTTATCCGAGATCAACATGTTTAGTAGGCGAGGTGACTAAAATAACCAACAAGTTATATATTCGCAGCCACGACGTGATTATAGTGATCTTTTCTATTTCACCCGAGAGACCAACACGTTTAGTAGGCGAGACAATCAAAATAAACTACATTAGTCATATGTTTGCAGCCACGACGTGATTGGAATGTTCTTTTCAAAATTTAAGTCTGAGCCCTCCGCGATCAAAACATTCACTGTTTTGAATACGGATATGAAGTTATTTGTATTTAACTGTTTCTAACCGTTTGTTCTTGACAGCTTGCAGGGATTAAAGTAAATAAAGGCAATTATTCCTCGGAGTTTATTTGTTTTATTTCTTTCTTTAAATTCAGCTTTTATCCCGCTTTGTATTGTAATATTATTTATCGCACTTATGTAACTATTGAAATGCTTAGAATAGGCAAACTTAGGATTAATTCATAAGGGTAGTTTAAGATTTGAAACCCGTCGCTAGCTTATTTATTTGTAGGCTCGGTTAAATTCAAACTTAGAAATCATTCGCTAGTTACTTATTTTAGGCTCGTCACGCGTATTCAAGATTTTCGAAAACAACTTTTGTCATTTTTTATTCGCTTTATTAAATCATTCCGAATAAGTTTATCTTTTGTCAATTTACAAATCAATGATTCCCAAAATATTACTTCTTTGATAGTATAAATAATTTATTGTCACAAATGCATATTTTTCAAAACTTTACATGTATCTTTCTTTTTATGTCATCTGAATACGTACTTGTATAAAATGCATCATTTACCAATTATTTGCAAACATCTTTTAATCTATTATACTTGTAAAACATGCATTTTTCTAGCAATAATTAACCTGAGTTTGACCGGATAACCGCAAGTTAGCGGATCTTAAAGGATGTCTAACCCCTTCCCTTTAGGATAATAAAGAACCCTTACCTAGAATCTCGCTAGTTTCGCAGACCTTAAAATTGGAGTTTACATTGCAGCATTTAGTTTAATATTTAGGTGTCCTAATTCACCGTAAAAGATAATTAGGTGGCGACTCCTCAATCATTTACCCAGGAATCACCCCATACGTCTGTGCTCCGCTTTGACCCAAGCAGGTCAAAAAACGGGCGCGACATGGTTTTTAGTGTTGGTACCTTGCAGATTAAATCGGATCTTGTTTCCACCTTTATAATTACTCCTCTATACATGCTACTATTTGGCACACCGCTTCAACTAAAACGGTTTCATATACTTAATTTGCACTGATTAAGTAGTGTTAATCCGTTAAATAAAATGAGAAATCTCTGGTACGTCAATGAGCAGTTTTGAGGAGATGGGGACAATTTTTATGAGTTTGCACCAGCTTCTTATTAGTGTCATTTTGTTTTCAATCATGGATCTCTTTGAAAGTTCTAAGAAGTATAAGTATCTTAAACACTGTAAAGTTGATAGATCACTATTGTATTATGTGTCCTATTGCTAAACAAGCTAGATTGTATTTTCCTTTGAGTAATTCAATGCCTGCTTGTGTATTTGATATTGTGCATGCTAATATAAGGGGTCTCTATAGGATTCCTACTCACACTGGAAAAAGGTTCTTCTTGACTTTGATAGATGATTTCTCCAAGTTTACCTGGATATTTCTGATGACAAGTAAAGCTGACTCAAATTTTGTTTTGAAAGAATTCATTCTTATGGCAAAGAATCGGTTTAATACTTCTATAAAGTGATTTCGAACAGATAATGGTATTGGATTTTCCAACTCACAAGTGAACAGTTTATTCAAAGAGCATGGTATACTACATCAGAGTTCTTGTGTTGACATTCTATAACAGAATGGAGTTGTTGAAAGGAGGCACAAGTATATTTTAGATATGGCTAGAACACTTAGATTTTAGGGGCATATTCCCTTGAAATCCTGGGGAGGGGGAGGGGGGTGAGTACAATAGTATATTTGTTGAATAGATTGCCTACTGTAGTGTTAAAGGGCAAATCACTTTTCGAGAAGTTGATCAAATATGTTCCCTCCTTGCAGCATCTGAGAGTGTTTGGTTCATTATGTTATGTCACAGATGTGAAAAGAACAGACAAATTCTCTCCTAAAGCCTATCCCTTAATTCATTTAGGTTATTCTACAACTCAGAAAGGCTATATTCTTTATGATCTAACCTCTAAGTATATTTTTATCAGCAGAGATGCTATGTTTCAAGAGGATATATTTCTATTCAAGGATCTTCAGTCTATTCCTTCTCCTCTATTTCTAGTTCTAGAATTTCCTGATGAGTTATCATTTGAGTCTTCTACTACCTTGCCCTCTGATGCTCCTCATTGTTCTCCTCCTTCTTCTACTAAGAATTCTACTCTTCTTATTACCCCTGATATTTCTACAGCTTCTCCTTCTAATGCTTCTGTTCCTCCACCTGTTGCTACTAAAAAAATCCTCTAGGTCATCTAAGTCACCTATTTGGATGGATGATTATATTATTCCTTCTAAACCAAGTGTTTCTTGTTCTTATCCTATATCCCACTATGTCTCCTATAAGAATTTATCTTCAATCTATAAAGCTTCTCTTGCTGCTTACTCTGCTACTACTGAACCAACTTCTGACAAGGATGTTTGTTCTGATCTTAGATGGATTGCAACAATGAATGATGAGATTAAGGCTCTAGAGGATAATCATACTTAGTCTCTAGTTCCTCTTCCCCCAGATGAGGTTCCTATAGGCTGCAAATGGGTGTTCAAGATCAAATACAGGTCTGATGGTCAGGTGGAAAGGTATAAGGCAAGGCTTGTAGCCAAAGGCTATATCCAACCGGAAGGCTTGGATTACACGAAAATATTTTCTTCTGTGGCCAAAATGGTCACAATGAGATCTGTAGTTGCTCTTGTATCTTCTTCTGGTTGGTATATCTTTCAAATGGATGTGCATAATGTATTTTTGCAGGGTGATCTTCTAAAGGATGTGTACATGAAGGTGTCTGATGGTTTTGCAAACCAGGGGAAGTGTCAGATGGTTTGCAAATTGCATAAGTCCTTATATAGACTCAAACAAGCTTCCAAACAGTGGAACTTGAAGTTAACAGAAGCCTTACTCAACATGGGATTTTCTCAATCTCATTATGACTATTCACTTTTTACTCAGAAGTTTGAAGATAATCTGATTATTACCTTAGTGTATGTGGATGATCTGTTGATCACATGCACTAATTTGGTTTTGATTCAAAAGGTGAAAATGACCTACAACAGAGATTTAAGATGAAAGACTTAGGTGAATTGAAGTACTCTTTTGGTATTGAATTATCAAGATCTGAAAGGGGAATAATCATGTGCCAAAGGAAGTATGCTCTTGAGCTTGATCAGAAATGAGACTCTTAGGAAGTAAACCAGCTTCTACTCCCTTGGAGTTTAATCATAAACTCACTTCTACAGCCTTTGACAAGTGCATTGATAGTGACGAGGTGAACAAGAATGATAAGGTGCTAGAAGATTGTGGCAAATGTCAAAGATTAGTAGGCAGGTTGTTGTACTTAACCATGACTAGGCCTGATATTGCCTTTGTGGTTCAAGTACTTAGTAAGTACATGCACAATCCCAAACAGTCACATATGGAAGTTACCCTCGGAGTTGTCAGGTATGTGAAAGGAAATGTTGGCCTTGGGTTATTCATGCCAAGCAGACTGAGCACAGAACTAGCTGCATAATGTGACTCAGACTTGGGAACCGCTAGTACCATGTTCGAGGAACCTATTTCAGTCCATAAAATGATTTCCGCAACAGACACACATAATCCAGATGAATAGGATCCCTGAAACCCATTGGCTGATGCATATATACCGTTTCATGAAGATCCATATGTAAGAAGGCATTCGTGACATCAAGCTGATAAATGGGCCAAGCATTGGATAAGGCAATGATGAGGACGGTCCGGATGGAAAAGTCTGTTACATGGTATATTGTGAAGTTTGGTGAAGTTGTGGTATCCTGGAAATCCAATAAGAAGCAAGGGACAGTCTCAAGAAGTTCAGCAGAAGATGAATTAAGAAGTATGACCTCAACAGTAGCAGAACTTGTGTGGCTGATTGCCCATACAATTGTTTTGTGACAGTAAAGCAGCCATTTAGATTGTTGCACATCCCATTTTTTTATGAGAGAACAAAGCACATTAACATAGATTGTCACTTTGTGAGAGAAAAAATACTTGAAAGATTGGTTCAAACTCAACATATATGCACCAAGGAACAGCAAGCAGATCTATTAACTAAGGGCCGATGCAAACCACAACATGAAGTATTGGTAGTCAAGTTGGGACTGAAAAATGTGTTTCAATCCTCAACTTGAGGGGGAGTGTTGAAGCTGTGGTATGGACAGCCGTCAGAAGTGCTAGCATAGACATTTGTCAGAGTGGTTAATTTAATTAGTTAGTTAACTAATTAGTTAAATTAGTTAATGATGTAGTTAGTTGTTAATTAGAGATTAGAGGAAGTCGGTGGATAGACTATAAATATCTGTAGGTAGGAGTAGTTACTCTTATGCTGTACATTTCTTATCTGTGCATTTCAATGGAATAATGTTCCTCCTCTTCTCTCTATGTCATTTAGCTTTCATTTCTTAGTTTCTCAACAAATTTATGTTTAAAAATTAGTAAAATAGATAAATAGCATGTTTAAACCCATTATCTTACAAATATGATTGATTCAATACTAAAAATTATAAAGATTGATACCATAAAATTTAAATTATGAATCTACCTATACCGAGGGATGAATTGAAATATCACTATGACCAAAATGGTATCTGGATTCTTTGTTCTCTTAGGGTACTTTGCATTGATGGCTATTTTTTATATTAGTTCATCTGTACATGATAGTAACAAGATAAATAACATGTAATGAACTAGTATGACTTTAATTTAGATATATGTGGTTATGGTCGAAGCTTAGTAGCTGGATATATACGGAAATATCTATACCACGTGCAAGGCAGATTTTAAGTGTGTATAGTCAATTAATTTTTTTTAGCGTATATTATCTATGTCAGTTCAATTTGTGCTATAACATTTTTGTTTGTTTAACATTATTTGCTTGATTTTCAAGTTAAATTACACACAATGTACACATGCATGCAAGCAAAAATAAAAAATCCAAATGAAAATTAAAAATTCATTAAAACATATATATAAGGAGTATCTTGTCAAGATCAACTTGCTTATGAGATATTCCCTCCTTTAATTTCTTTTTTTTAGTTTTAATAGTTTTGTCAAACACTGATTATGGTAATTGAGATTCAAAGTATCGTTATCTTTGGTAGTCAACTAAATATAAATCCGATTCATAATCGTATTAAAGCCTTTTGGAAATTAAATAATAAAATAAGAATAAATCATTGCTAACAAAAATAATGAAATTAACATGATGTTGCTAAACTGTTTCCAGAGAATAGGAGGAGCGTAACTTCCTTTATTAGCTGCAGCGCCTGCACCTATTGTAATTTGTTCCTGTCTTCTTCTTTTTTTTCCTCTTATTTTTTTCTTTTCTTATATTGACCGAGTTGAATGTTGCTTACTTATCCTAGCTTTAATAGCACAACTCGAACAAAATTATTTAAAAAATTCATGAAATATATATAGATATTTGACTATGAACTTAAATTATTATTGTATATTAATTTATGACCGCTATAAAATTTCATAAACTTCATATTTTGAATTTGCCGCTAGGTATAGTGCTGGTTGAGACTTTAGGTTTTGTTCTTTTATTTTTTTCGTAGAGATTGTATATGCGAATATTAGTTCCGTATAAAACTAAAAAGGATTCGCATGATACACAAAGAATTATTTACTATATAGTATTATTTAGGACGATGAATCTTTGTTTATTCTCTTTCTTTAAAATATATTTTCTAAAAAAAGATTGTCCGGGCTTCCCGGTAACTAATGTCGTCCAGTATAATGATGGATGAATTTGATAATTGATCTGTTTGGGAACTAATAGGTACCTCTTATAGGCCATTTTCACAGTTAAAAATAGGAGTGGCCAGTGGGCGGGGCTCGGGTCTGGCGGGCTGGGTCTGGCGGGGTCAGGGTCGGGACGGTACGGGAGAAGGGGCGGGGTCGGGTCTGGCGGGCTCTAGCGGGGTCGGGTCTGGCGGGACTGGAGCAAGTCCCGTCCCGATCCCGATCCCGTCGGGCTCGGGTCGGGGCGGGCTCGGGTCGGGGTCGGGCTCGGGGCGGGATACGGCGGGTTTTCATTTTTTTTTTAAAAAAAAAAAAAATAACATATGTATAAAAAAAACTCAATAAACAAAATAAGATAGTGTAATAAAAACATCCCAATGCTGTTTTTGTGCCTCTTATATTATTTAATAGACATATGATTTTTTTGTAATACAAATACAATTGTCTAAAATCTAAATTGCAACTTTGTGGTGTTGTCCAAAAGTTACAAATTACATAATAAAATTACAATTAAAAATTACATTCTCAAAAAACCTCGTTTCTACTTGCTTGATGATTTCATGTGGTTCTTCGGTTGGAATTGGTATTTGTTGGTCAAATTGATCCACGTCGCTTCCACTACCTTCGGTTAAGATTTCGTTGTAGTTTTCATCATCTTCTTCGTTGATCTCCGGTTGACCGCACCTTCTCCGCTCCGCTCGTATCCAATCTCTGAATAATACCGCAATTTCAAGCCGTCTCCGGCTAATGAGTGTGTGTGGTCTCCTATTTGATATCTGCCTGCGAAAAAGCGCTTTTCAGACGCAGCTGACGACGCTTGAATGTTCAAAACATCTCGAGCCATCAATGAAAGTGTCGGAAAGGTCTTCTCATTCCCTCCCGATTTCAAAGAAGTCTTCATGTCCATCTTCATTGATAACTTCTTGATACGATGCAGAACCCTCAGAAACAAAAATATCCAACTCGCTAATTTGGTTAGTAGTAGAGGTAATGCGACCGCACATTCTATTTACGAGGCTTTCAATACTAGCGCGAAGCGACATGTCTTTTGTGAGGTTGTATTGAAGATGAAGAAGATGGTATGGAAGCTGGTAAGTTACTAGCATTTTCTTGTTGATAAAATCTATATATATTTTTGCATTGGTGTTCTACGCTAGACAATACTTCTTCTTTAGTTTGTTCAATAGGTGGTGGGTGATTTGGATTTTTGAGACTTGGAGGTGGTAGTACTTCTATACAATCGTAAATAGTTTCAATTAGTGATTTAGTACCGTCTATTTTAATAGTAGAATTTAATACAGAACCAATAATATAAATAGAGGGAACAGGAATAAAATATTTTTTTATTTTGAGAAACATTTTTTTAATAGCTGTCTTATTAGCTGGTTTTTCCATATATTCACTAAGTAATAAAAATATTAGAGTTATATAAAATAACATAGTTGAAATAGTAGGATAATATATACCGGAAAATTCTTTTGTTGCTTGAAAAAATTTCTCTAAAAATACAATAAGTTCGGAAATTTTTTCCCAATCACTATCTAAAATCATATCAGCTGGCTTTTTATTATGAGAGTTAAAAAATAAAGTTATAGGTAATTTATAGTCATAAGCAACAAGTAGTTGCTCGTATAAAGAATTCCACCTAGTGGATACTTCTTGTGGAATTTTTCTAAAAGGTAGTCCACAATTATGACAATTTTTTTTATATTCTTTTCTACGTTGTACTTTATTACTTTTAAAAATAAAGTTTATAGCAAATTGTATTTTACTAAGAATGTCTTCAAAAAGTGATAGACCATCCTTTATAATTAAGTTATATATATGGCACGCACATTTTATATGAAAATGGTCTGGAAAAGACGGAGTTAAACTATTTTTTAAAATTGTAATTGCGTAATTGTTATTAGAAGCGTTATCTAATGTAATAGTCATAATTTTATCGGTAATTCCGTAATAATCGCACACTTGATAAATATTTTCTGCAATAAAAGTACCAGTGTGCCTATCATCTATATATCTATACGCTAAAATACGTTTTTGCATAGACCATTTATAATCTATCCAATGACAAGTTACAGTTAAATAATCATGGCCGTTAGTACTACGACCTATATCAGACGTGATGGATACTTTGCCATTAAAATGATATAATGAAAAACGTAAATATTGTTGATATTCATGCGCGAATTTAAATACATCTCTCTTAACAGTTGATCTAGGAAAATCGTTAAAAGCAGGAATAAATAAAATTGAATATTTAGCAAACAATGTAGACTTGTAGAGATATATATTGAGAAATTAGAGAGACTGTAGGAAGATTTGTGAGAAAGATGAAGAGAAAATGAGTTATTTATAGTTGAAAATTGGGTTAAAGTGTAAATATAATAACTTATGGGTTAAAAATAAATATTAAGGGGTAGGGGTTGGGGAGGGGGCTAAAATGGTCGTTGTGTGGCCATTTTAGATTATGGTTGTTGGTGCAACGACCATTTTTTCAAAGGGGCGGAGTCGGGGTCGGGGTCGGGGCGGGGTCGGGGCGGGGTCGGGTCTCACGGGACGAGACATCTCGTCCCGTCCCGAGTTCGAGTCCCGCCTGCACTTTTTTTTTTTGGCGGGGTCAAGGGACCGGGCGGGCTCGACGGGCTCGGTTTGGTTTGGCCGTCCTACCACTGCCACCCTAGTTAAAAAACATCTCATTCTGAAGGGCCAAATCATTTCATTGAGGAAAACATGGAAAGGCTACTATAGCTGCTTTACTCACAAGTTATTTTAGATTACAGTCATTTAAGAGGTTTTGGATTCGAGTCTTGATATGGAAAAAATATTGATAGAGAGCTTTTTTCCTCAAAAATTGACTTTACTGGACGCGAATTTGAATATAGTCGGGCTCCAATACGAATATCGAATAACAAATAGAAACCAAAGAAATGTATATAATGCATGTGGTGTACCACTCTTTTAAGACTATAGGAAGTTAAATAGTGGGAACAAAGAAGTGTACGGGTAACACAACTCAAAGATATTCTTAATTATGATGTGATATTACTTGTTTTAGACCTAAACCGTAAAAGATTTTCTCAAAAGGCCTCGTACCATTAAGAATAGAAATAATTACATTTTATAGCTAAGACTAGGACATATTTATCCTTAGTAATTATTGTTTAAATAAATTACAAAGCCTAACTATAGTGTGATTTGAATTACCTATACTCTATTTTTATTATCTTTATCTTGACTGAGTGATATGCTTCTTCTCTTTGCTGCCGTCGGCCACCACGAACCGCCGGAGCTCCGGCGAAATTCATTGATATCAGATCTGAGCTTCCACTCCGTCGTGACCCACGCCGGCGCCTCCAGATCTGAGCGTCCACTCCGTCGTGATCCACCGCCCAACGGCGCCTTCAAATCTGAAATTTTCACTCCCTTCGTGACCTATTCTCTGACCAGCTGAATATGTTAAAATGTTGATAAGAAATCCCATCTATAACCCATGATTAGTAGGATACAACACACAATTAAGTTTCCAATACCCAGAGACAGTGATACAGCACCACAGCAAACGTTAATGGAGACCTCATCAACGCCAATTCCTGCTGCATATTTAATCTCTCATATAATACAAATTTACAGCCACGGGACATTCTAGTAGGATATAGCTCTGTGGATGGATCTGTGATTATGTACAAATTTTTTCGTCATCGTTGCCAGCACAGATGTATTTTTTTTCTTGATTTTCTAAGATCTCACCGGACTTTGAGTGTATTCATCTTTTTGTCTATATTTTATTTTTTGTATACATATTTGAGTGTATTCATTAAATTTTTTTGTGTAAAATCAAATGTTTGTGGATGTATTTTATTTTTTGTATTCAATTTTTTAGTGTATTCGTACACTTTATTCGCCTGCATTTTGAAGGAGATCTTTTTGTATACAAATTAATACAGTGAATTTAAAGTGTAATCGTTTTTTTAGTGTAAAATCAAAAAAAATCGTTATGTATTTTATTTCTTGTATTCAATTTTTGAGTGTATTCATAAATTTTTAGTGTAATATTCGGTGTTTGGGAGTGTATTTTATTTCTTGTATTCAGTGTTTAGTTGTATTTTGAAAGAGATTTTTTTGTACACAAATAAATAAAGTAAATTTGAATACAATTTTTAAATATAATAAATTGAATATATTATAAAAGTAACTACAAATGAATACAGCTGGGTTGAATACATCTCATTTGAATACAACTGAGTTGAATACAAAGCAGATTTTTACAATGAATACATCGAGACCGTTTTATGAATACAACAAAGTCGTTTTATGAATACAACGAGTTGTAGCAACTAAAAAATAGCTACGCCCTATAAATATTGAAACTATAGCTATGACAAATTTAAAACCCCTAAACTATAGTCATTTAGTTTCACTTAAGAATATCCAACACCTTATAAGCGGTTTTTTTTCTTCTCTTCAGCTACCAAGACTTCGTTCACACAAATCTAACAATTTCCCTCTTGAACTAAGTTCCACATGATCCATTACCATTTATGAGTTAATTTGAAGATTAATTGTGTGTCACCCACATCAACAGAGTTTTTATGGACACCAAACCCCACTGAATTTTTTTTGTGTGTATACATCTTGAAGCTATGAATAGATGTAGCAAACTGGCCGTAGATGGGAAACTGCAATAAGTCTGGCCTCACGCCAACATTCCGCCATCTCCATACTCGTTTCACCGAATTATTGACTTTGATACTAGGTGTTGGGCAAAAACTACCAAAGATATTCTTATCTACGGTGTAATATTGTGCACTTTAGGTCTAATTTGTACGATTTTTGATATCAAATTTGTCACGACTCAAATTCAAGGTCGGGTAGGATACATACAGAGCTACTACCAATAGGCCAACCCGCACAGCTAAAACCATAAAAAAAATGTGTAAGCCATAAAAGACCAAATTAAGTAGAAAAGCAGTTTGTCAATACAGCGGAAGTTTCATTACCACGTCCATTGGAAGAGTAATGAGGGAGTGTAGTTTGCACGGGCACATACCGCGCCTAAGGTAACGCAGGCTACGCTCTTTTAGCTTGTCCAGTCGTCAGGGGCCTTATGTTTCCTTCTCAAGCATATATGTTAAGAATATTCAATATCTTATAAATATTTTTTTTTTGTTTCCAACTACCAAAGTAAAATTTTATTCACTTAACCTAACATAAAGTTTAAAGCTTATACTGACCAAATAAAAACAAAAAATAAGACATTCTTACTGTCGAATGATTAATTACAATGTGTTTGTGGAGAAAAACACCGAGTCCGGCACCTAAAATGACACCATTTTTAAGCAATAATGGGGTCGTGGGCTACACAATAAACCAAAACGGGTTTAACGTGTAGCACTTCACGATTAACCCCTAATGTTAACATCTCACTTTGCCGTCCGTCTATGTCATTAAAGTTACTTTTTTTTAAAAAAAATTACTTTGCAAAACATGGAGAAATCCCCGATTTGCGAGAGGAAAAAAAATTCCTTTAGCAAATCGTGGACTTCTCCACGTTTAGCAAATGCATACAACATCAAGACTTCTTAACCAAAAGAAGGATGAGATTCTAAAATCAAACTTGATAACACCAAGTTTGTGTTTTAGTTTCATATGAAGATAAGTAAATTGATAAAGGTAACCAGAAAAAGTACAAGTATACATGTAAGCTCAAGTGGAGTTGGTTCTTTTTCTAACTCCACTTATTATTTTAACTCATATATATATATGTTCTAGAACCTTATTCTATTTTACTGATGGAGAAGTCTGAAGTCCCATTTTGTGATGGATGGACAGTAAGAAAATCACCTCAACTTGCAAAACAATACAAGTACCATGTCCTATTCCCCTACTAAAAGAGAACATATACCTTAAAGAACACAACAGATACAAGTACCTAGAGTCACGGGCAATAAATATTGGTTTGAGAACTGATTGGAAGAAAAAACTCTTATGAGACTAGAGGTAGTATTTTGAGAGAAAGACAAGGGGTGCATGAACAAGTAATGGCAAGAGCCCTTCAACCATTGGCTGTTTGTACCAAGGGAGGAGCAAACAAGCAATTACAAGAGAGGGAAGGAAACAAGAATGAAATTATAGCCATTGGAGGATATCCAATTAGCAGTAACAATCATGAAATAATCTGATGTAGCCTAAAGAAGAATTTAAAAGCTACCCTTGAAGCAATACCAGACTTGTTTTATTTACTTTTGAACAGAGATTTGAAGGAAATGAACTCTAGTCTGAAACACATAAGAGTGTAGGCAAGGCTGCTTGTAGAGAGCGAGGGGATTTAGATGACTTAGCTACAAGCAGCAAGGCAAGAAGGCTGGTATTGCTCAATATGATTTTTTTTTTTGGGGGGATCCACTAAATGGACCAACCGGGCTTTTCCAAGGAATTACTGCAGCTTTCCTACTCCCTTTAATTATCATATACAAAAAAGGACTCTTCCACTTTCCTACCAAATCTCTCTCTATTCTAACACATAAATGAAGGGATCGAAGAGATTATGGCAGATCGTTTAATTTCTTTCATTTTCTTTTATTTATCTACATAATTAGAACTTATTGTTGAAGATCACTTTTGACCTTCAATTTAACAGAAATGCTTTCAGTAGTCCATAAACTAAGTGTCAAATTCAAACATCTAGTAGACAATCCATGAAAGAAGTGCAGAATTCAAACACCAAATAATTAATTTACTTCGCATCTTGCAAAAGTAATAGGAATAAATCCTTTGTACAACACATGATAAACACACGCGAATTTTCACTTTTCACATTTGAAATTTCCTTTAAAGGAAACCAGTTTCTGCTGAACAAAACTTTGCAGGTATCAACACAAAACCAAAGTTTGAATCTTTTTCCTACGTCTTCTCTTTTCACAGCAATTTTTTTGCTTATTCGATTGGAACCAATGGCGTCACTGCTTAAGGTACTCAATGCGTGTTAATAGAATCAATACAATTAATTTCTTGTCTCAAGAGTGCATTACTATAATAAATGAGGTAAAGAGGAAAAGATTTGAGCAGCAATCAAATGAATATGATGTAAAACAACAGGCATGGCCTTCACAAAAATCAATTATTCAGAAGAATCCATAGCTGGAAAGAGTAAGCACCTTGGATACAATGAAATCGTTTCTACGAGTGGAGAACACTTATTGTTTCAATAAATAATGAGATCTGATTGATTGGAAATGGGATCGATATCTTTTTATTGCGAAACCTCGCTATTACTAATTGTTGAGAATATAATCAAATATTAAAAGTGTGCTCTATTTAACAGCTTAAACTTTTAGATCAGATGGTCACACACTTTAATATAGTATCAGAGCAGGCCAAAGGTCTTAGGATCGAACTTCACCGCTACCCATTATCAAAAAAAAATTTCACGTGCTTAGACTATGAAAAAAAATCAGGTCAGCACAAATCAGGTCAACACGTGAGGGAGCGTGTTGAGAATATAATTAAATATTAAAAATGTATTTATCTAACAGCTTAAGCTTTTAGATCAGATGGTCACTTCAATACTAATTACTAATTGTACAAGAGAAATATCTTAAATCATATCTTTCCCCTCCCTTGCCAAAGTACTATTTTTCCAAATCATATTTATATACTCACTCAAGTCATTCCAATCCATCACAGTACTTCTAAATCCCAAAAAGATGAACTAAATTAGCTACGCGCAAGCTGTAGCTATAACTTAAGATTAATTTCTTCAATTCTGCACAAACAATATCATACAATAGTTACACTAGAATAAGGTTCCACTTTCTGTTGGTCCTTTTATTGAACACTTCATAGGCCTCGTTTAATCACCCATTCTCACATGAACAAACAACGTTATATCACAGCCAACAACTTATAATGGTTTAAACATATAAAGAGAATGCGTTTAATCAACAGAGAATATGAAAGGATAACACAATCACCAAAACACTAATTTTATATACCTGTTATAGTTTTAAATTTAAAGAAAGCTATCATATACCCTTATTTTGCTTATTCCCGGGTATCTCTATACCTTTGATCACCTCTATTCCTAATATTCAACCAACTTTTATCCATTCATGAAACATTCATACAAGTTTCAGCTCCACTTACCAAAGAATGTATAATGAAGAAAAGTGAAGCAGCAAAAAAAAGAGCAGATCATTAAGCAGTATATTGCTGGTTTCTTCCAAAAACAAACAAGAAACTAACATGTTTCAGCAGCAGATTGATAGCACTAGAATATGACTCCCATTAGACTTGACAAATGCAGCTTTCTAGGGTAGGATCCATGAAAGAATTAACTTGTGTCATATAATATATATATTCTATTTGTAACTAACAACCTACTATGAAATACTATGTCATGGCAATTTCTTTCCACAAATAGCAGCAAAAACAAATACTTCTATGTTAAGTCCTGTGAAGAAAGAGGGAAAATAAGAACTTAGAGACTACTTGAATGGACCATATTCTTGGATGCTAGTTTCTCCCAGCCTCTTTATTGTCATATAAGTTCCATTGGAAACATATAATAAGGTTATAAAGAAGCATGCTCTAGATTTACTGCACAATCATTTTGTTGTATTTAGATTCACTAGTTTCTCGACACGTGTGTATCCTAAATTATTTAGTAACAGTTTTTGAATAGCCACATAAGTTTATAAAATATAATTTTGAGAATAACTAAAGCATTATGCACCTGTCTAATAAAAAAAATGTTAAACCAAACTTGACAAGGACCACAAGAACATATACAATTCTTATCTAACGTAGCTATACAATGCGTATTATTTTGTTAAGTTCACCAACATAAAGAAAATACTTGCAGTTAATTGAGTTATAAGCGAACCACAATCATAAGCAGGATAAATCCTGATTTGTTCTTCTAAAATATTTATGTAATTCTTGAGCAGATTTGATTTAACCAAGAAATCAAATAGCATGTATCTTGTGACGAAAATGGGACTCAATCAGATACACAAAAAATTTCAGCAAACCAAATATTTTAGGAGAGGATATAATGCCTTTCAGAATTCCACATGAAGGTGAGACTGATAAAATGCAGTTAGTTTCTTTACAAGATTAGTATACAGTGTGATAATTGGTGAAGATTATAAGAAATCTACAATGTTAAAGGAAATCCCGATCATAGCATGAATTCTATGCCACAAAATATTCAGCTAAGAAAGTAAAAGTAAGAGATGAGATTATTTTCGACTGCAAAATGGAGCTAAAATTGAATAGCAATAGACAAAAATATTTCCCATGGGTAAAACTTATTTAACTTAACAAAAAATTAGACATACATCTAACAATATCTACTTCATGGAAGAGGTTGCGAAGAAAATCGACTCCTTCAGAACTTTCCTATTCTTTGTTTTGTTCAATAGCTATCCAATAGTATTCCAAAAAGTATGTTGATTTCTCTTTGATAAAGAGAAATTTGGTCGCTTCACAGTTCCGAAAGTACACATTACATTTTTAGTTGAAATTGTAGGAAATTTACTAAATGTGGAATTAAGTATATCTCATTAATTTATGACTCAAACATTTGGGCCCGCACGTCGGAAACGTTGTTTCCACACACGTGCACACGTAGTGCCAAGTATTGCAAATTTCATTAGTGAAAGAGATATTGGTACGTATGTAATACGTTTGAGACATAGAAATATGGACGGTTATTGGCCAAATGACAGAGTATTCCACGTTGGTAAAAGAAGGAAGAAGTGTTCGAAGTGTAAGATGAAACGAGTCGAAAATCGCCGCGGAGCCGTGAAGGGCCGCGGCGCCACACCGTCGGCACCGCAGCGCCGCGACGCTAATTGGATGGGCAGTCTCTGGAGCCGTGAAGCTAATTCACAGCGCCGCGGCGCTTCGAAGGCAGAATGCTGTGACGGGAAGTTGGAAAAATCTGACCTTTGGGCTGGTTTTGAAGCATTGATTCTCCATTACTTGCCACATGAATTCAGCCATTATTTGGCTGAATGTAACCCCTCAATCAAGTGTCATTACATGGCTATTGAAGGCCATTAGTTGGCTAGTTGAGGGGTCTTCTCCTTACACTATAAATTGAGGCCTTTGGCTCAATTGAAACACACTCAACACTTAGAAAATACTCCAGATTTTCTGATTTCATCTTCTTCCTCTCTAGCAAAGTCACTATACTCAAAGTTCTTCAAGAGTAACACTTGAGTTTCCTTTGCTCATTTGTTAAGTTGCTATTGTATCTTGGGAGACTATTGCTCAACACCGTAAAAGGAGATATATGGGGCAATCTTGTCTTAAATACAGAGTTCATCACTCGACTCAGCAAATCACACAAGCAGTTTGATAAGTTCTTGATTTCCAATTTTTATTGTAATTGTTTGTTTATCCTTTCT
The DNA here is from genome assembly GCA_029783415.1 of Anisodus acutangulus. Taxonomy (NCBI): domain Eukaryota; kingdom Viridiplantae; phylum Streptophyta; class Magnoliopsida; order Solanales; family Solanaceae; genus Anisodus; species Anisodus acutangulus. Next base: position 37,239,255 of record CM056504.1, read on the forward strand.
ACCATTGTAATAGTTACTTACTTCTCGTTCCCTACAACAATTGTATCCCAACAATTTTAAGACAAGATTTTGTTGTAAGTACCTAAGAAAAATGACTGGAAGAGATTAAACTGTTTCTGATTCTGTTGCTGCTGCTCAAGGCAATCCCTTTGCCTTCCCCACTGCTCAAGGCACTCCTAATGCCTTTCCGGTTGCTCAAGGCTCTTCCAACGCCTTTACTACCGCTCAAGGGAATGTTGTCGTTCCTCCACCAGCTGGATTTCATGTGTAAGAATTACATATTGAACTGCTTGTCAGACCCTCTCTACATGGTGTATTGCACCGTTGGAACTGCCAAAGAGTTGTGGGAGAAACTGCAAAAGAAGTACAACGAACAAGATGCAGGTACTAAGAAATTCCTCGTTGGGAAATTTCCGAAATTTCAAATGGTGGATAGTAAAACAGTGATGTCTCAAATCCAGGAATTCCAAATGATTTTACATCACCTGGATTTGGAAGGTATGAAGCCAAATGAGCAGTTTTTGGTTGCATCACTGATTGAAAAGTTACCTCCTTCGTGGAATGAGTTTATGAGTTACTTAAAACTCAAGACAAAGGAGATGACCTTTGAAGAACTTATTATCAAACTCCAAATTCAGGAAGATAATAAGAAGACCTTGCCTAGGGGTAAACAACCCGCTGAGGCAAAGGCAAATATGGCTGAGGCCAAAGGGAACCCAATCAAGAAGCGCAAGTTCCAGAAAGATGGCAAGACCCAAGCAACGGAGAAGTTCAAAGGAAACTGTCACCACTGTGGAAAACCTGGTCACATGATCAAGGACTGCCGCAAGCTCAAGAGAAGGGCAAGGCACAGGTTGACGTCGTCAAGGACCAGTTTCTGGACGACATGATTGAGGAGTTCTCAGCGGTGGTGCTAGAAGCAAACCTTGTTGAGAATCCCATGCAGTGGTGGATGGACACAGGTGCTGCACGACACATCTGTTCCAATAGAGATGCCTTCTCCACTTATACACCGGTTACAAACAAGAAGCTGTTCATGGGCAACAACGCTTCCTCTGACGTGCTAGGGTAGTAAATGTAGTCCTGAAGATGACTTCTGGAAATGAGCTCACTCTGAAGGAAGTGATGCATGTTCCTGAGATTAGAAGAAATTTAATTTCAGGTCCTTTGTTGGTTAATGCTGGTTTTAGGCTAGTGTTTGAGTCCAGTAAATTTGTAGTCACTAAGAATGGAACGTTTGTGGGAAGAGGATTCGTCTGTGAAGGCCTCTTCAAAGTGAACACCATGTCTGTATTACGTACAAGCAATAATATTGAAGCATCTTCTACTTACTTGCTTGAGTCCTCTAATTTATGGCATCATAGTTTAGGACATGTCAACTACAAATCTATCCAAAGGTTGGTAAAGTTGGAGTTGTTGCCGTCTATCGACGTAAACCCTCAACATAAGTGTGAGGTGTGCGTAGAGGCAAAACTCACAAAGCTTCTTTTTCGATCCGTCGAAAGGAATACCGCTCCTCTAGAACTTATTCACACATATATATGTGATTTGAAGTTTGCACAAACTAGAGGGGGGAACAAGTACTTTGTGACAATCATTGATGATAGCACAAGGTATTGTTACCTTTACTTGTTGAAAAGTAAGGATGCAGCCTTTGAAGCGTTCCGACGTTACAAAACAGAAGTTGAGAACCAACTAAGCATGCGGATTAAATCCATTCGTAGTGATAGAGAGGGAGAATATGTAGCGCCATTTGAGGAATATTGTGCCCAAGAAGGCATTGTTCATCAAACGACGACCCCATACTCACCTCAATCGAACAGTGTGGCAGAACGTAAGAATCGCACATTAAAAGAAATGATGAATGCCTTACTCATCAATTTCGGTCTTCCCTAAAACATGTGGGGAGAAGCCGTCCTTACCGCTAATATGATTCTTAACAGAGTCCCACATAAAGGTAAGGACAAAACTCTATATAAATCATGGAAGGAAAATAAACCCACCTATAAATATTTAAAGTTGTGGAGTTCTTTGGCAAAGGTTGAAGTACCCAAGCCAAAACAGATCAAGATTGGGCCTAAGACTGTAGATTACATATTCATCGGATATGCAAATAACAGTAGTATTTATCGCTTCTTAGTCCATAAGTCAGATATCCCAGATATCCACGGGGGTACGATCATGGAATCAAGGAATGCACAATTCTTTGAAGGTACTTTTCCTAGAAATGAAAAAGACATAACCTCTAGCAAACGAAGTTATGAACAAAGCTCTCAGAAACTGGGAGTCGTTGACGGTCCGGATCTAGATGGTTCAGATCTAGTGGATCTCAAAGTGGCTGAATATCCGGAATCTAGTGTTCCAGATTCTCAGAACTTGGAGACTCCAGAGATGGAACTAAGGCAAAGTAAAAGGGCCAGGAAGGATAAATCCTTCGGTCCTGACTTTGTAGCTTATATGGTTGATGATGAACCAAGGACAATTGCTGAAGCATTGTCAACTCCAGAGACACCGCTCTGGAAAGAAGCTATTGAAAGTGAAATAGGCTTCATTCTGCATAACCATACTTGGGAGTTGGTTGATCTTCCTCCGGGAAATAAATCGTTGGGTTGTAAATGGATACTCAAACGAAAGTATAAAGCAGACGGGTCTATAGATAAGTACAAGGCCAGGTTGTTAGTCAATGGCTATCGGCAAAAGGAAGGCCTTGACTACTTTGACACGTACTTCCCGGTGTCTAGGATGATGTCCATACGAGTATTCATTGCGATCGTAGCGTTGCGTGACCTTGAGATACATCAAATGGATGTTAAGACAGCATTCCTAAATAGTGATTTGGAAGAAGAAATCTATATGGAACAACCCGAGGGGTATGTAGTTCCAGGGCAAGAGAAGAAAGTCCGTCGGCTTGTCAAATCTCTGTACGGGCTTAAACAAGCCCCGAAGCAATGGCACGAAAAAATTGATAGTACTCTACTATCGAAGGGTTTCGCCATTGATGAGTGTGACAAATGTGTCTGTATGAAAGGTAACTCTGACTCGTTCGTTATGATATGCCTATATGTAGACGACATGTTAATCACAAGGAGCAGTCCTAGCATAATTCTAGAGACTAAGAACATGTTGAAACAATGATTCGACATGAAGGATATGGGTATCGCAGATGTCATCTTAGGGATAAAAATCTCTAAGACGTCTGACAGACTGGTCTTATCTCAGTCTCACTACATCGAGAATGTTTTGAGAAAGTTCGAGAAGTTTGACAGTTCGCCTATAAAGTCACGAATTGATAGAAATCAAAAGCTTGATAAAAATCGTGGTGCACCCATATGCCAGGAGCAATATGCACAGGTGATTGGTAGTTTGATGTACATAACAAACTGCACCCGACCTGATATTTCTTATGCAGTCAACAAGTTGGCTAGGTTTACCCGTAATCCGAGTGATGATCACTGGAAGGCGTTGAATCGGGTACTTCAATACCTGAAATACACGCTAACTTACGGGTTGCACTATTCGAGATATCCAGTTATACTAGAAAGGTACAGTGATGCAAACTGGATATCTGATATAGAGAACACCAAGTCCACCAGTGGGTATGTATTTACAATTGGTGGTGGGGCTGTGTCTTGGAAATCCTCTAAGCAAACTTGCATCGCCCGATCCACGATGGAATCGGAGTTTATCGCTTTAGACAAAGCAGGAGAAGAAGCTGAGTGGCTTCATGACTTCTTAGAGGATGTTCCTTGCTGGAACAAACCCGTACATTCTGTAATGATCCACTGCGATAGCCAGTCGGCTCTAGAAAGGGCACGAAATTCTATGTACAACGGAAAGTCTCGTCATATTCGACGGAGACATAAGACCGTTAGGCAGCTAATCACCACGGGTATAATATCCGTTGATTACATAAAATCAAAGGATAACATAGCTGACCCACTGACAAAGGGCTTACCCAAGGATCAGATGTTCTGCATGTCTAGGGGAATGGGCTTAAAACCCAAGTATAAGGACCAATACGGTGGTAACCCAACTTTACTGACTGGAGATCCCAGGAATTAGGTTCAATGGAAAAACTAAGCTGTAAAGGTTCAGTAGATCGCTTCGGTGGAAGCATGAGCACTTCGGATAGTGATTTCTGTGAAGAAACACCAAATCCAAAGTCGTTCCCGCGATAGTCAATAAGTGTTATATGCAGTGTGGGTAAAGGTTAAGTTTCCAAAACCTTTAATGATCCTCACTGGTTGAGGTTAGGGTTGGGGACACTTTTAATGGCTCCTAACACTTGTAAAGTGGGGTATAACAGGATACCTTGTAGGAGACCACCTATTTAAGTGCGAGGACATGCCGCCTCAAATGAACGCACTTAAGAATCCAAGAAGTGTTCACGGCCACAAAGGACAAAACATTACGAAGAACTGAGTAAATAAAGTTGTTGTGTTGGTACCGTTGACTTGGCTTACACTAAACACTGACGGTTCAAGATATCACGTTCACCGTGCAGTAAGTAAGTCCGATGGTATTCAACTATGGAAAGTTCAAAGCGTATGCTACCTATCCAGATGCAACATCGGTCCGCTAAAAGATTGCTGGAAAAGGTACCAAGTGTGTGCGTCAAAATCTCTTTCAATAGGGGATTGTTGGAAATTTACTAAATGTGGAATTAAGTATATCCCATTAATTTATGACTTGAACAATTGGGCCCGCACGTCGGAAACTTTGTTTCCACACACGTGCACACATAGTGCCAAGTATCGCAAATTTCATTAGTGAAAAAGATATTGGTACGTATGTAATACGTTTGAGAAATAGAATTATGGACGGTTATTGGCCAAATGACAGAGTATTCCACATTGGTAAAAGAAGGAAGAAGTGTACGAAGTGTAAGATGAAATGAGTCGGAAATCGCCGCGGAGCCGTGAAGGGCCGCGGCGCCACACCGTCAGAGCCGCGACGCTAATTGGTTGGGCAGTCTCTGGAGCCGCGGCGCTTCGAAGGCAGAATGCTACGACAGAAAATTGGAAAAATCTGACCTTTGGGCTGGTTTTGGAGCATTAATTCTCCATTACTTGCCACATGAATTCAGCCATTATTTGGCTGAATGTAACCCCTTAATCAAGTGTCATTACATGGTTATTGAAGGCCATTAGTTGGCTAGTTGAGGGGTCTTCTCCTTACACTATAAATTGAGGTCTTTGGCTTAATTGAAACACACTCAACACTTAGAAAATACTCCAGATTTTCTGATTTCATCTTCTTCCTCTCTAGCAAAGTCACTATACTCAAAGTTCTTCAGGAGTAACACTTGAGTTTCCTTTGATCATTTGTTAAGTTGTTGTTATATCTTGGGAGACTATTGCTCAACACCGTAAAAGGAGATATACGGGGCAATCTTGTCTTAAAGACAGAGTCCATCACTCGACTCAGCAAATCACACAAGCAGTTTGATAAGTTCTTGATTTCCAGTTTTTATTGTAATTGTTTGTTTATCCTTTCTACCATTGTAATAGTTACTTACTTCCCGTTCCCTAAAACAATTGTATCCTAACAGAAATTCACTTCAAAATAACACCAATCTAATCCATCTTCTTCTTTATTAGAGTTTTCCAACTGATCTCAATTGTATTACGCATTGACTCTGCATTTCATCTCACACAAAAAGTGAAAGAAATAATTTCTTTATTATTTTCATTAATGAAAGAGTATATATACAATTTACAATTTTCCATAATAGAAAACATATTCCTATTCTAATCCTAAAACCATATTCTAGTAGTACAAGAACCTTATAATTATGGTAAGTGTACAATACTAATTAATGTAATATTTACCCTAAAAAATACAACAAACATTACCATATATCAGCCCAAATCGTGGGCTGTATATTTACAATTACCGAGACCATATTCATACGATATACACGTGTGTATCTTTAACAAAAAGTTACTCCTTTTGACCAAAATATCAATTTTACAAAATTCGCTCTGATTAATAGTCTCTGCAATTTCTATTAGACAAAATTTTTAACTGCTAGAACCATTGTGCCTAGGTTGAACAAATCATTGTGCAAACAAAATTTGAACTGCATAGCAGGTTAGAAAAAATAACTTTCAAATGTAACAAAATGATACCATATCAATAAAAAACACAAAATAGCTCAAAGAACCTTCGATGCTCACACTAAAATATCAAATTCCATATAAAAATATCAAGAAAAATGCAAACCCATAACAGACAACATCTCATTTCAGAATTTTGAATGGAATATCGAACATGCAATTGGCGAAAAGACGAGAAATTCAAAAACAAACTCACAACTTACCAGCAAAAGAAATAGTCGACACCGACGGCTTCAAACAACGATAGCTCAAGAAATAATACTTTCTATTCCTGTAGAATTTCAAAGCGGGAACTGAAAAATTAAGTTTTAGCGACAGATATTAGAGGCGACCTAGGAAAGTCGCTACTAAACCATTACCTTTTATAGCGACTTTTAAAGTCTCCACAATTAATATAACAATTGTAGCGACATACAAACGCGCCACAAAATGTCGCTACAAAAAGACATATTTCTTGTAGTGATATTTATTACAATAAGGACAACAACATATTTGTAGAAGATTACATAAGGAAACAACAACCTATAATTTAGGAAAAACATAATAACTAACAAGCAACAACAACTATTGAGTTCGCATGGGCAACAATTCTTACTATGACCTGTTTGCTTGCACTTACTACACTTCCTAGCCATGCGAGCAAGAGTTATATCCATTTCATTCCTCCTTCTATTTGTACTCCGCTCTCCTGAGGTTCGCTCGTATTTAGTGTTTACAATTAAATTGAAGGGAGAAGGTGGTCAATATGCCTCATCACTCAAGGATGAAAAATTTTCACTGTACGTTTGTTTGTAAAACCTGCAACTGTAGTACTTGCTAACATAGGTCTTTGGCTGAATGCCACATATATTACAAAATTTAATGGAATGTGAACATGGCATATGGTAGTTTCTCCACTTTCCACACAAACATTGTTTCCTTCAGCAGAGACTTTATGGATATTTTCGTCCTTACCTTCGTGTGCAAATATCAAAATCTCAAAGACCTCATCCATTGTATTGTATTGTTGCATGTCAGTGTGCATTTGAGCCCACTCCCGGTATTCTTGGAACTTCTTTTCAACAGCGGGCGGCCAAGGCTTATTATCCGCAATCAATAAAGAAGCAAGGGCTCTTCTTTGAACAAACCGATCAACAAGATTTTTAAATGTTAGACGGACCATGGCAGTAACAGAAAACCCATGAACTTTCTTCAATAAACCGTTGTAAGACTCTAAGACATTCGTTATAGCCCCCCACCTATGACCTTCGTCCTTAATCAATGTCCATTTCTCCTCCGGAAGATTTTGTAACCATAGATACGCTGGAGGGGACAACTTTTTGATTTGTCCCATCCTCATTTTGTGCTTCTTCTTCTGGTGCTTTGTAGCCGTTAGGCTTTCAAGGTCACTGTTAAGGAACTTTTTATTAAAGTTTATTTTCAAATGCCGAACACAAAACCTATGGTGTGTTAATGATGGTTGTAACCATTCATGTGTTTGGACACATTGCAAGATGCTTTGATGACTGTCAGAAATAAGTTCAATTCCTCTTCTCCCACAAACAACATGTCTCCACAACAACTCAAGAAACCATGTTAAAGACTCAAAGCTCTCGCGTGCAACAACAGCATGTGCAAGTGGGAAAATATTATTGTTCGTATCAATTCCAAAAGAAATTAGCAGTTTCATCTCATACTTACCATAGAGATGAGTGTCGTCTATTGATATAATCGGCCTACAATTTTTGAATCCATCGATGTTTGGTTTAAAAGCCCAGAAAAGAAACTTGAAGATGTGATCGCCTTGCATTGTAGTTGACTAGTGCTCCCACTCAACAGTGGTTCCAAGATTGAAATATTGTAGGGCAACCATGTATTCGGGCAATGCCTTGAAAGAACTTTCAAAATCTCCATATACCATTTCAAAAGCTTTCTTATGCCCTTTTTGTGCTTTTCTATAACTAGGGAGTAAATTTATACAACCCTTTTATTTTTTCCTGAACCGCCTTAATACTGATGTGTGTGTCGACCATAATGTGTGGTATCAATGTAGTAGCAATCAGGTGACTGTTCAAATTGTAATGATCCTCCTTGTAATCATCCGTGAGACAGTTGTGCCGCTCAATCATTTTGCCTGTCTTCCACATGCCATTTGAAATCTCTCTAAAACGGATCATCCACTCACATCCCAACATATGATTCTTACAAATAACCTTCCAAAATTTACCTTTAGACTTATCAGAAATGAACTCATTCTTTTCTTGAGACAATATAGTCTCACTGCACCTTTCATTTCCTGCTTGTTCTGAAATAACATACTATAACACCCCGTACCTTCAGGATATGGATTGACCTGTATCGTGGGAACATAATGGAACCAAGATAAGCAGTGTAGGAAACGTTTTAAAAGCTAATAAAGTTATAAGAAGAGTATTTGGGCAAAATATAGTCGGAAGCTACTCTACGGGCCATGTTTTCAAGTGAGTTTGCACAAGGCCTCACTTCAAGCGAGTATTCAGAAAATTTTATAAGGCATTTGGGAAACCTTCCTTCATGAAAGTTGTAGATATTTGAAATAAATTTCCAACGGTATATTATGGAGGTCAAACGGAGATCTACAAAAATGGTTATGAAAAGTTTACTAAACATTATGCAGTTTGTGCAATCAGACGCGCAACTAAGTTTCAGGTGCGCGATCGCGCACTCGTGGCAGTGTCATTGCCCTTGATGCGCGATCCGCTGTGCGTTTTGGTATTCAGGTGCATGACCGTGCACTGGGACAACAATAAAATGAAATTTTAAAATCCCTACATCATTTATTAACACCGCCTAGCCCCGAAATATCACCCTAAAGTCAGGGAGAACAAGTTTCAAGCCTCAAGAATCATCCAAGGTAAGTTCTAATGATGATTCTTAGAACAAGTTTCAAGCCTCATTAACACTTGCATAAATGGTATTATGTGTGGAAAAAATTGTTGGTCAAATTGGAACTTGGTAATTTTGGATGCGATGACTGAGCATAGAACTACACCTAGCACGGCTAAAGTTAAGGTGGAGGTAGATCTTACGCAACCAAGATAACCTCAATTTTTATGGGGTCTGAAGAGAAATTTTGTCCACGCAAGGGGTATTATAGAAGATCGAATATGAAAGTGTCCCTAAATTTTGCATACATGGCAGAATTTTAGGACATTCTCTGGTACAGTGTAGAAAAATGAAAAAAAACAAGGACGGAAATGTAAATCTCCTATCGGATGGTTCGAAGTAGGCGAGTCGGAATTATTTGGGCCGAACCTAGTATGCCAGGCCATAGCGAATATGAAGCTTATCCAAGAACGACAGTTAACCACTCAGAGTCATCAGAAATCGTATTCAGATATGCAACAACAGGACTTAGAGTTCCAAGTGGATGATTGGGTCTTTTTGAAGATCTCTCCTAAGAAGGGTGCAATGAAGTTGGAGAGAAAGGAAAATCTCAATCCAAGGGACATTGGGCCATATCGCATAATCAGACAAATAGGCCGAGTGGCTTACGAATTGGACTTGCCTTCGGAGATAGAGTTTGTTCATCTAGTTTCCATATTTTTATATTGAGAGCGTGTATTGGAGATTCTTTCCGAATTGTACAATTGATGATATGAAAGTTACAGAGGACCTATCATATGAAGAAGTTCCTATTTTTAACATAGACTGACAAGTCTGCAAGTTGAGGACTAAGGAAATAACCTCTGTGAAAGTTCTATGGTGGAATAAGAATGTAGGAGGAATCATCGGGAGGCGGAAGAGGAGACAAAATACAAATATCCATACTTATTTCGGATCAACGCCGAGATACCGAGAGAAGCATAAGAGGGGGTTATGTTTTCAGGATACGTGACAAGGATTAAATATGTCACCCCAACATTCGAGGACGGATGTTTCTAAGGGGGGGGGGGAATGTAACATCCCGTACTTTCGGGCCATAGTTTGAGTCGCTAGGCGTATGTAAATAGACCCGAGCGTTTGAGGATTTTCTGGTCATGTGTGTAATTGATTAAATATTTGATCGTAAATAGAGGTAAATAATTGGCTAGATTAATAGAAAAGTGATGGGTGGCAATATCCTTTTCTAAGTGGCAGTAGCTAACCAAGAGGTATAACACATTATTACAATTGAATGTGTTGAGTCAATTGCATGCAAAGTACATAAGGATACGTGTAAATAAAGGGATTTGCCAACATGATTTTATCAAATTTTCCTTACAATATTACATATTACAAGTTACATATAGCATGAAAGCTATTTTTTATCACAACCAGTCGATACTCTAAAAAGATGTTCCCATCGAGCATGTACATTTTATTAGAGAATTTCCGGATATAGAAAGGGGATGGAGTGACCACTTTGCTACTTCTTGTTCATGAAATTTCAAGAGTTTTACGGGGATTATGCAAGCTTTGAAAAAAATGCAGCTAAGGCACGAACTATTGTTTACATCCTTCTACGAACTCGTATAAGCATTTAAGATTAACGTGTAAAGAAGGTCATGTTCTTCGTCATCGATAGAATCAGCACTAAAGGTATGTTAAGGTAAATTATTTCTTTCTTTTGGCATGTTCCATGTAACGAAATGTAACCGTAATATTGTCTCATAAATTATTCTACTCTTAGTAGTTAAGAATGTGCATGTTATTAATTCCTATGTTGAAAGCATGCCTAAATATGTTCCTAAATCCTTATTGAGGTATCTGGGAAAGATGTTGATATTCCCAATGTTAGCCGGAGGTACATGTTAATATTTCAAATGTTAGCCGAAGGGGCAAGGATATTGTGTCATCTGATAAATTTAGAATGTTTTATTGTCATTCATGCATTTTAATTTGCATTATATTCATGTATTACCCTGGACCCACATGTGTTATATACACTACTATATGGTATGAATTATATATATGTAGGGGATGGGGAAAAGGGAAAGACTTTGTATACGCGTCACCACCTGCAGCTGGTACAGATACCACTAAAAAGGAAGATGCCCATGTGAGGCCAATATTGATGCCATTGTGTGGCCAATATGATAATGAAACGATGCCCACAGTGGTTGTTATGGAAAGGAAGATGCCCTTGCGTGGACAATATTTATATGTATAACGCGTTTGCATTGTGCATAACATTTAGGCATATGTATTAGGGCCCTCAGAGGCATTAACTGCTTGTCAGCCATTTTCTGTCGGATGTTTCTATCGGCTGATACTGTTTTAGTTTATTCTTGTAGTCTTGTAATGCTATTGTTCATGCCTAACATACTCAGTACATCAGTCGTACTGATGTCCCTTTTATCGAGGGACACTGCGTTTCATGCCCGCAGGCTCAGGTAAACAGTTGGAAGGTTAGCGCTAGTAGGTTGCTGGTTCAGCTGATGTTAGAGCACTCTATTTGTTCTGGAGTTGCAGTCTAGTCTCGGTATGATATTTTGCATAGGCATATGGGTATGGCGGGGCCTTGTCCCATTCTTGTGATATCATGTACTCTTTAGAGGCTTGTGGACAGTTGTCTTGTGGATAGTAGTCGTGTATGGCCATGTCGGCCTTGATGTGTGCGTCGGCAAAATACTTGGTGACGGTCCTTGTGACCATGTTTAATAATGATTAGATGTTGACTGTAATATTCAGTAACGGCCTCTGTGGCCATGATTGATTTCGGTTAGCTGGTAGGTATGTGAAGAGCGGTACCCGGCAAGCAGGGTCCGGGTGCCCGTCGCGGCCCTCTAGTTTAGGTCGTGACAGTGAGGCTAACTCTCTACGTTTGGAAATGTTGATAATTCTCCCCACACCACATTCTTTATTTACTATCACGAATTGCCTCAGAACATAGTTATGTCTTAGTTTAATGAATAGTTGTAGAACTTCTATTCTATAGTTCTGTAATTCGTTCGTGATCTTCATTTTGAATATTGTGAACTCAGAACGTAATCAGTGTACACTCATTTTGATATCCATGAGTCTCAGTCTAGAAACTCAGCAAGTTTAGAAACAGTTAAGGCTTCAAGTCTCATAATTAGTTTATGAATACATGTCTTAGTTCAGTGATGTTAATTATTCCAGCAATCTCAGTCCCTTAATAATAATTAATGAATAGTGAACATATGTGATTTTCCAAGGGTATAAGTCTCATGTATACGTATACCTGGCCAAGGAGATAGACTGACGCACTTACTTTGCCAAGACCACTAACGCATTTACTTGGCCAAGGCCATAGTTTGTGCATTCATTATTTTGCCAAGGCCCCACACATATAAAGAAATATAAACAAATGTTTCAGATGCAGAACACAGAGTACTCATAACTTCACTTCTCTTGTTCATTTCAGTTATCAGTTTCAATTTTAGTATTTATTACTTATTTCTTTATTTTGGTTGCCCTTTTCCGAGCACCCCACTTATAGTTCTTTCTTTCAGTTTCTTTACATACTAGTACAATTCAAATTTGCTGACATCCCTTTTGCTCAAGGCCTGCATCTCGTGATGCATGTAACAATTTACAGGATAACGCATCTGCTCTCTAGAGATTGGTATCAGCTGAGTTGGTGAACCCTAATCTTTTGGGGCCTTATCACTTATTTTGCAGTCTATATAATTTATTACAGACAGTCATGTATGTTGGGGGCTTTTTCTAAACAAACAGTTAGCATCTTAGTACTTTTCAGAGGCTTTATAGACTAAAGTAATGGTTAGACAGAGTTTATCAGATTTTCATGTCTGTCGTGTTGCACTTTTACTATGTTCAGACTTATTATTTTCCACACTTAATGATTATTCAGCCAGACTTTTAGTACACCAGCATATGATAGTTTATTTCCTCTTTCAGTATGTTTTGATATCACATATTGATTTAGTCAGCCAGTTGGTTCACTCGGTCACATGCAGCCAGGCACCAAGTATCGTATTACGTCTAGGCCATGGGTTTAGGCGTGATAAAGCTTGGTATCAAAGCACTAGGTTCAAGTGTCCTATGGAGTCTATGAAGCCGTGTCTAGTGGAGTTTCCTTTATATATTTGTGCCGTCCACACGTATAAATGGTTGATTACCAAGACATTTAGGATTGTCTCACTTCTTTCTCTCTAGATCGTGCCATGAAGCTTAGAGAAATAAGTACATCCTATTCCTATAGAGTATTGTATGTATCGAAGGCACGAACAACGAGCAAGGAATTAAATGTTCAAGTGAGGATGATTACCCATTGGGGTATAATTATGAAGTTACTGATAACAATGAATGAAACTTGAGATGATATTGAAAGTCGAATAAAGTTGATGTCGCCCGAGAATGGGAAGTTGTAATATGGATGTGAAAATTGAACAATAATGATTTACCTAAGAAGGTGAATGTGAGGGTTTCATTGAATAAGTTAGAAGAGATTTGAAGACAGGGAGAGAGATAAGAAACAACAAAAAGACAGAGAAGTCAGCAAAAGAGCCAAGCCAACAGGAAACTTTAATCATTCAGGACCTTAAGGAGGTGGAGACAGATAATTTTTCAACAGAAGGTCATTAGGACCCACTCCATCTGCAGCTAGTGCACCAATCCTGAGGTCCAAATTTGATTATAAAGGTCAGTTCAGTAAAAAATAGAGTTTCAGAGAACCAGACTCTCAATCGTAAGCTATTGTGGGCCACATGGGTTTTTCAGAATCCTAGGTGCAATAAGTGTGGTAAGAGACACACAGATGAATGTTTTGGGTGTGACCAACAGGGTTACTACCTGAGAGAATGCCCATCAGTGAGACAAAGTACTATAAGTAATATGACTCAGTCCATAAATTCAACATCCCCTAGTAATTCTCAAACCTAGAGAAGGTGTATTGATGTAATACAAGCCGCTGTCAGAACTACTTTTATGCTTCAGCGGGTCGTCGAGACTAAAAGGAATCCTTAGATATTGCCATAGGTATGATTATGATAGCTCTAATGTCAGATCCCACGGAGTAAAAGGTTAGGAGTTTAGCTGCAACGGGCATAGAAATACATCACTATGGTTTTGAGCAGAAAAAAAGGCCTACAGACAAATTACTTGTGATTCTAGAGTGGTATGATTTTCAAAAGAAATATTTATTTTTCACTCGACCCATGCACATGAGTAAGAGTAGATAGCGTACGACATGAAAACCATGAGCAGATGTTATTAAATTTCTGGGAATAATTTTAGTTTGTTTAATTTTAGTCAGATCAAAACCAAAGAGTATGATGATCGTAAGTTATTGTGAGGATGAAATATTATAAATAGATAAGAAGATGTGAAAATTCCCTCTTAAGTTATGTAATTAAGTATTTACCCCGGATGTGTATAGCCTGATATGATGTTGAAGTGTATAGAAAGTTTGGGGTTAGGTATTTTGATCTTTTGTATAAGAGAGACATAATTTTCCTAAGTGTGATCCATGTATTTAATTAAGAATATATAGTATACGACTATAGAATAGGGTAATGATGTGGAAAGTTAGAAATAATCTGTTGCTTCACTTTAGTTATTTAGAGAAGAATAAGAGAATATGATGCTAGCGAGTGGTTAGCAGAAGAATGTAACTAAGTTTTGAGTAAATACATTGAATTAGCAATTTCAGTAGAGCTAGTAGAGGTACGATTTAATTTTCTTAATTTGATAACACTAATGAGTGGGTAACAGTATGAATACAGTGAATGCATGATAGAACCCAATAAAGTTTAAGTTAAACCCGAAGTACCGTGACATTGGAAGAAGAAAATCATATAGGTAGTAAGAGAACAAAATACAGGAGAATAGCCTTTAAGAGTTATCAGAAAGAGGTTTCCCTAAGACTGACAGTGTGAGCAAAATTAAGTCGTTAGGACAGAATATGCCAGTTATGAATATGCTAGCACCCCGGTCATGTAAGTAATTTAGTTTTTCTCCGGTAGGGAAGATTTCTCATAAGTGAGTCGAAAGATTAGTTGCCAGTGATGTAAAGTACGAAAATTGTAGAAGAGCATGAAAGTTAGTTGGATTCCAACAAGAGAGAATGATCTACAAATATAAGACATTAACCTTTGGTCTAAGGAGGTGATGCATAAATCGTCAGTAAGTCCAGTTGAACATTTAAAACCCAAAGGGTTATCATGAGATATGAAGAACCTCAGTTCAGTAATAGGGGCAAATTAAGATAGTCTTCGTAAGAAATGTGCCCCGCGTGTATAAGAAATACGAAGTGAGTAGAATGATCATCGGTCGACTAGTGTCAAACTCGGTTATTTCCGTAGGAGATCACAGAAAAGATATGAGATCATGTCAAGTCATGGTTACATGGTTGGTGTCATTGCACGAGATTCTAAACTTCAGGGTATTGGTCAAAGAGTTGGTGCATAATAATATTATGAGTATTTTCGGAAGTACCTTAGAATGAAATCAAACATGGGAAATGTAGCTCACATTGAAGAAGGAAAAATGACTATGCTAAAGGAAATCCACCGTTTAGCTTATCTAGGAGTTCGACTGTTGAACTCTGAAGATGGTGGTGTTGTCGTTCAGAATAGAGATGAATCCTCCTTAGTAGCCGAAGTGAAGGAGAAGCAGTTTAATGATCCCTACTTGTTACAACTAAAGGATGAGATTCACAAGCATAAGATGATGGCTTTTGAGCAAAGAGGAGATGATGGTACCTTGAGTCACCAAGGCAGGTTATGTGTTCCAGATGTAGATGGGCTTAGAGAGCGAATCAAGTCAGAAGCCCATAATTTTAGAAATTTCATTCACCCAGGTTCAACAAAGATGTATTATGATCTTAGGGAGATTTATTGGTGGAACAATATGAAAAAAAAAAGTAGCGGACTTCGTGGCAAAGTGTCCGAATTTTCAGCGGATGAAAGCCAAGCACCAGAAGCCTGTTGGTTTGGTTTAACACCGAATGCAGATAGTCTTGAGTGGAAATCATAAACATAGACTTTATACAAGGGTACCTCACTCATTTAGGAAGCATGATTCAATTTGGGGATTGTGGAGCGACATACTAAGACAACACACCCTTTCCAGTGAGGACCACAGATTCAGTAGAAGACTACGCCAAGTAGCATACTGAGGAAATTGTCAGCTTTCATGGAACTGCAGTGTCCATTGTTTTAGATTGAGATGTCTAGTTACAATAAACTTTTGGAATTCCTTTCAGAAAGGATTGGGTATCAAGGTAAGTCCCAGTACCACTTTTCATCATTAGAAGGATTTTTAGGAAGGGCACACTACCCAGACGCTCGAAGATATGTTGAGAGCATATGTCCTAAAGTTTTAAGGTAATTGGGATGATCATTTTCCTCTCATAGAGTTTGCGTAAAGTTATAGATATCATGCCAGTATCAAGACGACACCATTTGAAGCCTTGTACGAGCGGAGGTATAGATCACCTATTGATTGGTTTGAAGTTAGAAAAATAGAATTTCTAAGGCCAGACTTGATCCATCAGGATATGGAAAAAGTTAACTTGAGTTAGGAGCATTTTAAAATGACTAAGAGTCGTCTGAAGTCTTATTCGGATGTGCAACGAAGAGATTCAGAGTTTCATCTTAACGATAGGGTGTTTATTGAAAATTTTGCCTATAAAAGGCGTCATGCAAGGTGAGAAGGAAGGGAAGCTTAGTCCTATATATATTAGACCATACATGATCTTACGAATGATCAGTCAAGTGACTTATGAGCTAGAATTACCACCAGAGTTGGTCGTCGTACACTCAGTATTGTGTTATAACATTCACGTTTCCAACATTCAGATATTTATGTCAGTTCAGTACTCAGATACTCATGTCAGTTCAGTACTCAGATATTCGTGTCAACTTAGTACTTAGATATTGATGTCAGTGGAGTATTTTTCCACTTCAATATTCTTTCAGTTCAGTATTCATGTATTCATTCAGATCAGTATTCATGTGTTCATGAGAGTTTAGTGTACACATGTTTCCATCAGTCACGTTCATGTTTAGTAACCCTATTATGGGTATGATGATGCCCTATGAGATTTGTGTTTATACTCTGGTTAGCTGGCAGGTGGTTGAGAGGTGATGTGATAGTACTATTTACAAAGGAAACTTTGCCAAAAAATTTGTAAAATTTCAGAGTTAGTCATACTCCTAACCATGATCCATCATTCGAGGACGAATGATCCCAAAGGGGATATATTGTAACACCTCGTACCTTCGGGCTAAGGTTTGACCCGTACGATGGGAACATAGTGGAATCAAGATGATCCTTATAGGAAGTGTTTTGAAATCTAATCAAGTTATAAGAAGAGTCTTTGGACAAAGTATAGTCGGAAGCTACTCTACAGGTCATGTTTTCAAGTGAGTTTGCACAAGGCCTCACTTCAAGCGAGTATTCAGAAATTTCTATAAGGAATTTGGGAAACCCTCCTTCATGAAAGTTGTAGATATTTGAAATAAATTTACAACGGTATATTATGGAGGTCAAACGGAGATCTGCACAAAATATTATGAACATTTTACTGAACATTATGCAGTATGTGCAATCAGTCGCGCGACTAAGCTTCATGTGCGTGATCGCGCACTTGTGGCAGTGTCACTGACCTTGATGTGTGATCAGCTGCGTGTTTGGGCATTCAGGTGCATGACCGCACACCGAGACAATAAAAAGGATGTTTTAAAAGCCTTACATCGTTCCCTAACACCCCCTAGCCCCAAAATATCACCCTAAAGTCAGAGAGAACATGTCTCAAGCCTAACAAATCATCCAAGGTAAGTTCTAATGATGATTCTAAGTTAATTTCAATTCCCCAACACCTTATTAACATGGGATCAAGTCCCCTCTGAATAAGTAAGGCCCCGTGATTCCCCAAACCAGCTTTTGGTTTAATATGGTATCGATAGCAATAGCCGTTTTTCCTGTTTGTCCTTCCCCCTTCTCAACTACGAAAAAGATCGAGAGGGGCCCGAAAACCCCCAGTACTAGTCCTTCTAGTGAGAGCACCAGGTTGGAAGATGCTGGTTCGAGAGGACCTGGAAAAATGCTAGTAAGAAGGCTCTATGTGTGTTATCAACATCTCTACGTGTGATTCGGTGAGACCTAAAATTTCTCCAAATTCTTTTCTTTCTAGAAACCCTTACAATCTATAGATAATCGATTGATATTTTGTTTTGGATGAGAGAACCCTAGAATCCAAATTCAAGAAATCAAACGCTAAAAAGGTAAAACCTTCTTCATTTAATTGATTATAGCTTTGTATTGATGATTATAAACTATAAGTTCATGAGATATGAGTTTATGGGTTTGATAGAAAAGTATGAATGGTTATAGGTTTGGGTTGTTGTTTGCTGATTATTGATTAAGGGTGTTGATTACCTTATGGGTGATGAAGAATGATATTGATTATATCTATTTGAGATTGTAGAATCACCTAGAGGAAAAAGGATGGGTAATTGGGTTAAGAAACACCATTAATGGAAATTGTGGAGCTTTATGCCCACTAAGTGTTTGATAAAATGCCTAGATGGCCAAAATATGAGAATTGTTGCTAATGTTGATTCTATTAACATATATCGATATAGATTAAAGTCGAATGAAGCGATGAACATTGTATTACACTCAAGAGTAGAAATTTAAGGTATGTGAGGCTAACTCTCTATATTTGATAATGCTAATAATTCTCCCTACGCCACGTTCTTTATTTACTATCACGAATTGCTTCAGAACATAGTTATGTCTTAGTTTACTGAATACTTACAGAACTTCTATTCTCTAGTTTCGTAATTCATTCATGATATTCATTTTGAATATTGTGAACTCAAAACGTAATCAGTGTACACTCATGTTCGATATCCATGAGTCTCAGTCTAGAAACTCAGCAAGTTTAGAAGCGGTTAAGGCTTCAAGTCTCATAATAAGTTCATGAATACATGTCTCAGTTCAGTTATGTTTGTTATTCCAGCAATCTCAGTCCCTTAATAATAATTAATGAATAGTCATATGTGATTGCCCAAGGGAATAATCTCATGTATAAGTATACCTGGCCAAGGCCATTGACTGACGCATTTACTTGACCAAGGCCATAGTTGTGCATTTATTATTAGGCCAAGGCCCCACATATGTACACTTGGCCAAGGCCACTGACGCACTTACTTGGCCAAGTCCATAGTTTGTACATTCATTATAAGGCCAAGGCCCCTCACATATAAATACAAATAGACAGATGTTTCAGATGTAGAATAATGAGTACTCATAACTTCACTTCTCTTGTTCATTTCAGTTATCAGTTACAGTTTCAGTATTTATTACCTATTTATTTATTTTGGTTGCCCCTTCCCGAGCACCCCGCTTACAGTTCTTCATTTCAGTTGCTTTACATACCAGTACAATTCAAATGTGCTAACATCCCTTTTGTTCGGGGCTTGCATCTTACGATGCAGGTAATGATTTACAGGACAAGGCATCTGCTCTCTAGGATCTCTGGTATCAGCTGAGTTGGTGAGCCCTAATCTTTTGGGGCCTTATCACTTATTTTGTAGTCTTTATAGTTTATTACAGACAATCAGGTATGTCGGAGGATTTTTCCAAACAAACAGTTAGCATCTCAGTACTCTTTAGAGGCTTTATAGACTAGAGTAATGTTAGACAGAGTTTATCAGATTTTCATATCTGGCGTATTGCACTTTTACTATGTTCAGACTTATTATTTTCCACACTTAATGATTATTTAACCAGACTTTTAGTACACTAGCATGTGTAAGTTAAATTTCCTTTTTCAGTACGTTTTGATATCACATATTGATTTAGTCAGCCAGTTGGTTCGCTCGGTCACATACCGCCAGGCACCGAGTGTCGTGTTACGTCTAGGCCATGGTTTGAGGCGTGACACACACCTAATTGCATATATGAGAAAAAATATCAACACTTAAAATAGGCCAAGATACAAAATGATACATTTTGAAAATTCATTGCCACCATACTAACTTGACTTGATTAATTCCGGGGTTTTAGGATCCCAAAGTGCAGGCCGAACTGTACAATCATCTCTCATGAAGGCAAAATTATATGGCCTTCTTCTGTGTTATCCAAATATCGAATTATATTAGAATGATAGCTAACGTTACCATCACCTCGGGCGGTAATGTCTTCATAATAGTGGCCATCATCACCAGACGATTGTTCATTATCCATTTTGTCATGATCTAATTGGCTTTCACTATCCGACTCATTTAGTCAGTCATTAGATACATCGTTGTTGCTTACAATTTGTGTGAGCTAAGTCAATACAGGATTTTCTTCAAAATCGTTACACCTACAAATACAGAAAAATTCAAGGCGTTCAAATCTCATCACAATTAGTTAAAACACTTCTAATTTAAGTGAACAAAATATCGTTATATTTACCTATCAGTTGACTCCACCAGAACATGGCGCGGTCGAATGATATTGCCACCATCTAATTTACTTGTACCTAAATTTGAAGGGTGTCAGCCACTCCAGTCCAAATTGTGCAACTGTGTAGGAGCATTACTCGGTCCCTCGATATCACTTTGCACACTCCAATTAAAGTTATGATAGCTCATTGAAGCCACACTGTCAGAATGTGTGTCATAGTTACTCATATTATGTGACCGGATAACAACTCCTACTATTGTTTCTTATTGAATTATACCTCTTTCAGACCCAATATTCATAGTGGGAAGATACGTAGTACCTCAAAGATCGAACTCATCGTCAGTAGGTTCTTCAACATGGGTAGAGCGTTCAACCATTGCATACATGTCTAGCATCATTATGCAGATGTGATTGCTAAAACTCTCAGGACTTCAAAGAAATAATGATAAGGAATCATCGTCCGAAATTGATGTCTCCTCATGATTAGATCTGTAAAGTCTTAGTGAGATAGGTTTAGAACCATGAATGATGGGAATAGTATGGTCATGATCCATGGCTGGTAGTAGTGCCTTAGGTTCTTCAAACATTGTTGCATACTCCTCTAAAACTTCTTGAATTTCCTGGGGTGGTTCAACTTTGGAGGCTGATTCTTCACACGCCATCATGAAGAAATCAGCTAGTAATACTTGTCCTTTTCTCAAGATTTTGCTCATTGATTTAGCAGTCACTTGATGCAGAGCTCCTTTCCCCAATTCACCCTTCAAGGTCACCATTTTACCCTTCTATTTGATCTTCAATACATAAAGATCATAGTCAAAAGTGACTGGTGTGTGTGCCCTCATCCAATCACCCTCAAGCACCATATCACAACTACCCAAATTCAAGTCTGAAATTATCTTCAAATTCCAACCCACTAGTTTTCCACTTCACATGGGTAGCCTTGTGATGGTTGTACATCCTCTGACCATTTGCCACTGTCACTTTGAATGGGTTTTCTACTTGTGCAATTATTCCCAACTCTTTGGCTGTTTGACTGTCTAGAAAGCTATGAGTGCTTCCTAAGTCAACTAGCAACACCACTAATATTTTCTTAATATATCTCATTAACTTAAAAGTGTTAGGCTTAGGTGTACCTGCCATGACATTCAGACATACTGCCTTTTCCTCTTGTTTTATTTCTAGATCCTGGTCTTGGATCTCCTCTTCAACAACCTGTACTTCTTCTCCTTCATGTGTTTTCTCTTCCTCGGCAGTCATGGCATTCAACTGCTTGTCCTTGCATACATTCTCAGTGTGATATCTCTCCCCACACTTCCAACAAGCCCCTGGTATCTTCCAATAATCAGTCTTCACTTCACCTCTACAAGAAACTTTTGTAGGTCTCTTAACAACATAGTTTGGTCTGCCTGGATCCTTGTTAATAGAAGCAATGGTTCATTTGTGCAACCACTTGTTCTTTATTTCTCTAGCATTTATAATCCTTTCTTTCATCCTTACTAATGCCATTGCATGTGACATGTTGAGTGGTTCATGCATCTTAATTATCTCACCAATCTCATCCTTTAACCCTCCCACAAAACATTCTAGAATGATATCTTCTGGAACTCTGAGATTTTTCATTAGCACTAAGGCTCTAAGGTCCTCAAACCTTTGCAGATAAGCCTTCACTGATCCAGAGTCATCATCTTAAATTCATTTACTACCCCTTCACTACTATCATCTTCAAACCTCTGCACCAGTTCATCACATAATTCCTCCCACTTGACCTATCTTCTAGTAAGGGTGAAAGAAAAATACCATGCCCCAACATCACCTTCCAAATGCAATGTGGCCATCTCCAACTTCTTTAGATTATCAGTGATCTTGTATATGTTGAAATACCTATTACATCTCTTGAGTCGATGCTCTTGGCTCAGCTTCACTATAATTTAGGCACTATAATTTGGGATGAAACTCACCAGCACCAATAGGATTAATATCCACTGCTCTAGGCCTGGGTATAGGCCCAACGCCTATACTAGTTCCACTTGCTTCTGTAGACTTTCCTAGATCCCTTTCCAACAACCTCATCAACCCAGAATGGGTTTCCTCCATCATTTGTTTCATCTCTAGCTACGTAATGCTCAGTTCAGTAATTCTTGATTCAGGGGTGCTGAATTTAGAATCAGCCTCCCCTTTGTTTGCTTGGATCTGAGTCTTAATTTTCCTCAATTGTTCTTCTGCTTGCCTAGCCCTCGTAGCTTCAACCCCAGTCATTTTACCCACTGTATAATCAAAATCGAATGTTCTGATACCACTTTGTAATGATCTCACTACTCAATTAATATTAAAATAGCCCAATCTTAATTCAATTAACATAACAGCTCAAATTACAATAAAATCATCTCAACAACTAACAACACAATGCAACATTAACTAGAATTAACTGAAATTACAGAAGTTCAACACTACGCTATATGTAATCGACCAACCCAACAGCTATCCAGCTCAATTCAACAGTGCATACATGAAATGGAGTTCAAATGGAAGCTTAGAACCCGATCCACACACTGATGTAGCTATTTAATCCATTTCGTAATAAGTAAGAACAGTAATTGAGAGAAGAGAAGGAACATGAGAGAGAGTAAGATAGATATGAGAGAGAGAGAGAGAGAGATGGAGAATAGGAAGAAGTGAGCACGAGAAGGTGATGAACATACCAGATTTCACATGCTTCTCTTTGTTGTATTTTGGATAAAAAAGGGAACCTGATGCCCTAAGCTCCGCTTACGCGCTGGGGAAGAAGGTTGTTTCACTGAGCCAACTCATGGCCTCCTCGCTTCACGCCAATTTCACACAAGAACAACTTTACTAGCTTCCTTCGCTGTATTTTGGATATTTGTAGATATTCTCCAATTTGATCTTATGCCTTCATCATCTTTTAATCTGAGCCCTCCACGTCATTAACTAATATTTAAATGGTTTTGAGTTTCGGTTAAATGAGTTGGCTTCCATGCTAACTAATCGTTGTCATTTCCATAATTATTAGATTTCGTACTAATTACTCTTGAGGTCATTACATATTTCTTTGAAAATCGTTACAATGTGGTTGTGGAGTAAAGTCCCCTAGCTCTTAAAACTTTCCTTTTCAATTTCGAAGGGAAAGGGCTAAGAATAAGTGGTAGGTGTTGGGGTTTCACCCTAGAAGTTTGGTGCCTTGCCGGTTAAACCGGGTCTTGTCTTCCACGGCCTCTATTATTTTTCTCTAGGAAAAGTTTTACTCGCATTCAGCTTTTACATTAGACAAATGAATGCAAATTATGTGATTAAGTGAGAAGTATTGTCACTTTACTTTGTAATTATTAAAATTAAATTATTTGATTTGATATAATCATTGGATGTTAGCTTCCTCATGCCACCACCGCGGAAGCATTAACAATTCAACAGACATTGGAAAGAGCGTTACAAAATAGCTGGTCCAAGGTTCATATATTATCCGATGCAAAAAATGTCGTTCAGATGTTACCAAAAAAAAGATGACAGTATCTTAGAAAATAGATATCACTTGCGAAGATATATAAAAATTGATGAGTTCTTTTGAAGAAATCAGCTTTGTCTCCATCCCTTGCGCATGAAATATGCTAGCCCATAATATAGCTAAATTCTCTTAGTTACTTTTACATAATAGAATTTTTTAGGATTCTGATTTTTCAAGCTGGATTGCAAATGATGCATTGATATGTTATGGACATGTAAAGAATATTATCAAGTAATAAAATGCAATTGTTTAGGGGGGGGGGGGGAGAGATGTTAGGTTCCTCTGTCTGTGCTACTACTTGACACACTGCCTCATCATTCCACCCCCCCCCCTCCCCCCTTCTTTTCCCAGAAAACCCGGATTGATATAAATTCATGATTAAGCAACACAAGCATGTAGAAAGATCTATATGATCTTCATTTCATACTCAATGAGAATCAAATTAAATATATTTAGTAAGAACCGTAAAATGCTCATTTCATACTCAATTAGAACCAAACCAAAAGTACGTAGTAAGAAGTCTGGTAAGGTATTCATCTCATACTCAATTAGAACCGACCAAATAAATACTACATAATTTAATCTTACAAGGTTCAAAGATCATTATAAGTTTTTCCATCTTCTTCCTTCACCTTCCTCTACCCATAGGCCCTATGCACATTTCAGTAAATCACACAGGTATTTCAAAATGGCTTTGTAAAGGTAATGAAAACGCTTAAATTTCAAATTTTAGAGGAGATCCAAATTATGGAAGGAGATCTAATTGACTGGAACCATGCTTTGGGAAAGCATCCCCTTAAACATTGTACGAATTTCAACTCTAGTACTACACTTCATACCCTCTAAAGGTTTAAAAGGATGAACAGTACCATAGAGATTTAAAGAGCCTCAGCAACTTGCAGTCACCTAGCCGTGCACCTAACAAAAATATGCATTATGATTTCAAGAACCAGTTTTGCAAATAATCCCATTTAAATCCGAATGAATTAGTGAGCTTGACACACATCACAACACAACTTCAAATTCAAGCCCCAATTAAACTTTGTGAGCTTGCATACCACGATTCAAATTCAAACACCAATTAAGCGTGGCTGTAGGACGCAGAGCAATGTTATTTTCCTCGTTTAAGAGGAACACACATTTTCCCCGAGACCAAAATCTACAGAAAACTTCAGGGCACGCAAGTCCAATTACGGTTGCCATTCACCAATGAATCTATACAAATACACACTCCGGGGAGATAAAACTCATTTCCAGCTTTCTTTTAAATTTTGGAAAGACACACCAAATTCTTTAAAAGGTCACTTCTGATAGCCAGGAGGTGGATAACCAGAGGCAGGATAGCCAGCAGGTGGATAACCTTGTTGAGGAGGTGGATAGCCAGCAGGCGGATAACCTTGTTGAGGAGGTGGCTGGCCATAAGCTGCATCATATGCTGGAGGAGGATATCCAACAGTTGGTGGGTAAGGCTGATCTAGTCGTGACATTTGCTGCAAAGGTGGCACTGCCATTGGTTGAGGACCAAACTTGCCATCTCTCTTGTCCATTTCAACCTTGTGTTGTGTCTGCAATGCTCATCAAACATAATAAACTCAGATGCAAATTATTAACTAGGAAAGGGTTGGTTACTTACAGTGGAAAGCTTACAAGCTCGGGCTACTTGTAAGTTCCTTGGTCTTTTTGATGAGTAACCTCATCTTTTAACTTCATTTTATCATGAATAACTTTTTTCCGTATCAACAATTGTACAAATTTTGTTCTAATCCATTTGAGAAGCACTCAATGCTGAGTCGGTTAAATTAAGTTTCTTGCTTACCTGCATACAGGCACAAACCCTGCAATCAAGAAGATGCAGCATATTTAGGACAGAACTTTGAGATGTGTTATGCATAAAGATAAAGTTCGGAATAGAGCAAATATAGAGAAGCTTACGTGCAGTAGACCATGTCAGACAAACATGATAACAACTGAGAAGCTTCCGAAATCTCCTCGCTTCCAACAATCATAGCCACAATTGAAAATATGCAAGCAAGTTGTTGGAGGCAGAACATGAAACCCTACGAAGCAGGAAGAACTGTGACGAAACGCCATACAGATTTACTCAAAATCCAGTGAAAAGGGGAACTTGGAGAGAGAGTTTACAATGATGCAATTATCACATTGCGTTGTTTGTATGTTGAACTCATCTTGCAACATGAAGCGGGTTGAAGCCACTGAATTTCCGAAGCAAAGAAAAACCTGGTAGATTTAAAGATCAATTAGCTGACCATGTCATCAAAATATTAAAACACATTTTTATAAAGCTGCAGTACCATCAAGGCAATTAATATCTTAGATACTTATATCAAGGAGACCGGGGAAATGCACCACCAGCACAGAAATCTAAAGGTAAAATTACTTATTAAACAAAAAAATATAGGTAGATACCACTGTTCGGATAAAATTACATTTGAATCCTACGTAGTGTACATTAAAAATAAAAACTTAAACTATCGACATCCATGAGAAAATGCTTGAAATAGGGCACATATCAGAATCAAAGAGAAACATATATGGGAGGGTTTCAATATCTTGATCACCTAGTCACCACCGTAAAGTGGCTTCACCTGTACATCTTATCAGGATGTTTGGAAGATGGAAGGAAGTTTCTTAGCCATTTCATTTCACCAACTTTAAAGTTATAAAGTACACAACTGTCCGTTGATTTGGAACTTTCTATTGTCATCTAAATTATTTCCACCCCATTTTCTAGTGACTAAAAGAATCTCCACTTGCATCTGATGCTATGTGATTTTACTATCTAATTTAGCTCAAAAGAGTACAGAAAATGCAGCAAAACATCAGATTCAGCTCCTGCTTCTAAGGAAACGTGAAGTCATCACAAAAGAAAATACTGTAAATGTGAGCAAATAAAAGAGAGACAAGAGATGTATGGAAGACTCTATTTTGACTACAAGAGGACCTCCTTATTTAGGAATCTTCATCTAGTAAGATACAAAAGTAATTATTCTCTTACTCAAGAATATTCTATAAAATAATATTAACATATTCTACAATGTTTGCCTATTTAAATACAATAAATTTAGCACAATATTAATCTATAATTGCATCAATATTTTTTATATCCCCCCCCCCCCTCAAACTCAAATGGGAAAAACCAACTCGAGTTTGCTTTTTGAGAAAGAGAAGTTGCTTAAAAAATCTTGGCCATGGAAACCACTTGAAAGATCCATGCGCCATTAGAATGGTCATTAGGTTAAGAGGAGTCTGTTGGTTGACTGAAGAAGAGAGAAGCAAGATGACAGAGACTATGTACCATGTAAAGAATTTAAAAAGAAAAGAAGAGATTTATGGGGTTCCTTATATAAAATTTTAATATAGTAAAATTTATCATGCTAGAGAATTTTCTACTACATTGTTCAATTCAAATACAATGATTCTACACAATTTAACCTATATAATTACATTATTTTTCTTGATATTCTAGACAGAAATAAAATAAACCAACTTGTGCTCACCTCAGTTGCTAAACAAAATTCAGGACAACGACTTTCTCCACACCGACCACTGCACGGCATATAACCTGCACAGCATGTATACCTATGACAGACAAGATTTCATTATACCAAAGCTAGCACCATAAGAGAATGATGAAAGATAAAATGTATTACCTTGTCATATCACCGTAGAGAGCACGTTTTCGAAGCAAATATGATGCACATGGTGCACTGCAATATGAAAATTTAGTCATACAAGTTACATAACTAAGTAAAAGAAGTTATTTCTTGAAGTAACAAAAAGAAAAGACTAGCTACATAGTACCAGAAAAAGTATAGCAAGAATCCAGTTAAGGATGTTATCAAGAAATATCTTGGCATCGAAACACAATAACACACGCACTGAGGGACTTCAGCTAGATATGCATGAAAGCTAATGTATCCTACAGCTAGATTTGAGTTAAACCAAAATTGAAAAGCACTAGCAAACTGGAGTTAAACCCAAATACCATCCTAAGATCAGAGGAAAATATCCTTCACTATTTCTTACTGTACAGTACATTTGAAAATTAGATTTTCCAGTACTAGAAGTACTCTGCAGAAATCACACATATATACCCTTAAAACCCAAGACATATTCCAGTAAACAATGTCGACTACATTAGCAATTCCCCCCCCCCCCCCCCCCAAATAAAATCTGGAATTGTGGTTTCAAAGACAGCTTACAATTTGTAAACACAAATTCAAAACGGTGATTAACTATTTGCACCACCACATTTTTCAGTATCTCAATTAAACTTCCTACTTTTGATTAACAGGAAAAGCATGTGTAATTGCACACATGCCACCACGTTGTAAGCACAGAGATAATCCAGCTACCAGCCAAGTCAATAAAATAAACATCCTTTCCTTTTATTCCCCTGGCTTCAATTGGTGTAAATACTTGAATCACTTGGCGCATCACTGTTGCTGATAAGTTAAAGTGGAGAATGGTAGAGGGACGGGCCCATTATCCACTGAGTTTCAAACCGTACACCAACTGCCCCTCGAGGATTTCTCAGCTATCAAAAATAAATTTAAAAAATATGGAGTCTACTAAAAATATGTACACAAGACAGAAAACAACAAAATTAATAACTTAAAATTTGTACATATTATGCTCCAAATATTATGCTCTTCCATATCCTCCGACTTGCTAGGTTTATATTTTTGCATTCACAACACACTCCAACACCTCTCGAGCGAACATCAGAAATAACTTAAAACGAAAATTATCTACTGCTGGAACGCCTGGTGTGTCTATTTCCTCTCTCTTCACTTGACTCTCATACCAGCTGTTTGTTTGTGTTCTTCTAGTTTATAATTAACTCCCATGTCAGGGTATTGGCATTGCAGATATCCCAATTCCCCGCAGCTGCGGCCTAGATTCATGAACAGGAGAGTGATGAAAGATTCAACATTTCAGTAAGAGCCCTGAGTTAATTTAATTAGCACTGTTGTGTCAATCCCTGAGATGTACTAAGAATGATAGAGGATATAGCTTAACGCTTTTAACTGGAGCTTTTATCAGCAATTTCCTTCCATGAGAGCAATAGAATGTTGTCGTACAAGTTGTGACATGCTGCAAATAATCAAATGGGAGCAGGAACAGAGCAGCAATCTGTATTGCATGATTCTACTGTATTCTTTATCCTTGACTGATGAACACTAGAAGATAACTTTGATTCAATCGGCCCAACAGACCAACAAGTGGTGGCTTATGTTGTGTGATAACATTACAGCGCGAGTTGGTAAAGAAATTGTTTTTGAAGGGTATAATCTCATTTGAATCTGAACTTAAAGCTGTGTTACACCTTATAAGCAGTAACAGTATCAAGGTGAAATCGGCCGGGCTAACTCTACCTGGGGGGTTGGATCGATAAAGGCCCAGCTAACGTCAATACATGTTCTAACCAACCTTGAGTTGGCTTACTAAAGTGAGCCAAAGCTAAAGCTCAGGCCTATTGATGCCTAACTAGTTGGTTATATCTTATTAGGCTTAACAGGCCTGGGTTTTGTTAACTTTTCGTGTTTTCATGGCGAACCTTACATATAAATACTAGCACAGTGACCGCCATCTTCGTCTTTTCTTCCCTCATTAGCCCTAAATAGAACTAATAATTCTTTTTTAAACGGAACTAACAATTGGTATGGCTCTTTTGCAGAACACGGCTGCTGCAAACCTCCATTTTCCCCTCCATCTCCCGTTATCAGTGCATCTCTATCATCTTTCTCTCAATCAAATGACCTAATTTTGAAGTTTTATACTCAGCCTCTCTCACCAACCATTTCACAAGCAATGTCCTCATCTTGCTTTCAAAAAGCTTTTTGTTGATTATTTGACCTCTTGGCTTCTTTGTGCAAACATTTTTGGCCAATATGAAATTTGAATATTAACAGGAAGATGAAATGGAGCCATTCACAAAGATGAAATCCCAAAATAGTAAAATTACAGGCGCCAGCTACAACTACTATGCTTCAGTACCAAACAAGCTAGGATCAGTTATATGAATCTCACTGACCATGTTTTTCTATTTAAAAGCATGTCGACTAATATTATACAACAACATACCCGGTGAAATCCAACAACGTGGAGTGCAGGGAGGGTAGAATGTCTGTGAGACCTTCCCTCTACCTTGGTAGGTAGAGCGGTTGTTTCCGAGAGACACTCGGCTCAAGACCAAGCACGAGCAAAGCAAGAGAAACGGTCAGACCCGGACAAGAAATTTAAAACAGTATGAAAATGCTGGTAACAAAAGCGAATAAGTCATGATAGCGCATTTTGAAAAAGAAAGCAGTAACTAACGCATGTAAATAAGATAAACAAAGTACACTAAAGAACACATAGCGTAAATCAAACGACAAATGACTATAAAGCAATATTAGCCTACTAGTATGATAGGCTAAGCGGGCCTATAATAATAATACTACAACTATCGGTTTGTAGCGTAAGTAGTACTACGCTCGACTACCTACTACCCTTCTACCCTAATCAGATCCTCCACAACCCTCCAATCTAAGGTCATGTCCTCGATGAAGTTGCACTGCGTCATATCCCATCTAATCACCTCTCCCCAACACTTCTTTGGCCTACCTCTACCCCTCCCGAACCCGCCCATAGCCAACCTCTCACACATCCGCACTAGGGCATTTGTGTCTCTCCTCTGCACATGCCCGAACCTTCTCAACCTAGTATTAAAGTGGAGAATGGTAGAGGGACGGGCCCATTATCCACTCGAAGTTTCAAACCGTACACCAACTGCCCTCGAGGATTTCTCACTATCAAAAATAAATTTAAAAATATGGAGTCTACTAAAAATATGTACACAAGACAGAAAACAACAAAATTAATAACTTAAAATTTGTACATATTATGCTCCAAATATTATGCTCTTCCATATCCTCCGACTTGCTAGGTTTATATTTTTGCATTCACAACACACTCCAACACCTCTCGAGCGAACATCAGAAATAACTTAAAACGAAAATTATCTACTGCTGGAACGCCTGGTGTGTCTATTTCCTCTCTCTTCACTTGACTCTCATACCAGCTGTTTGTTTGTGTTCTTCTAGTTTATAATTAACTCCCATGTCAGGGTATTGGCATTGCAGATATCCCAATTCCCCGCAGCTGCGGCCTAGATTCATGAACAGGAGAGTGATGAAAGATTCAACATTTCAGTAAGAGCCCTGAGTTAATTTAATTAGCACTGTTGTGTCAATCCCTGAGATGTACTAAGAATGATAGAGGATATAGCTTAACGCTTTTAACTGGAGCTTTTATCAGCAATTTCCTTCCATGAGAGCAATAGAATGTTGTCGTACAAGTTGTGACATGCTGCAAATAATCAAATGGGAGCAGGAAACAGAGCAGCAATCTGTATTGCATGATTCTACTGTATTCTTTATCCTTGACTGATGAACACTAGAAGATAACTTTGATTCAATCGCCCAACAGACCAACAAGTGGTGGCTTATGTTGTGTGATAACATTACAGCGCGAGTTGGTAAAGAAATTGTTTTTGAAGGGTATAATCTCATTTGAATCTGAACTTAAAGCTGTGTTACACCTTATAAGCAGTAACAGTATCAAGGTGAAATCGGCCGGGCTAACTCTACCTGGGGGGTTGGATCGATAAAGGCCCAGCTAACGTCAATACATGTTCTAACCAACCTTGAGTTGGCTTACTAAAGTGAGCCAAAGCTAAAGCTCAGGCCTATTGATGCCTAACTAGTTGGTTATATCTTATTAGGCTTAACAGGCCTGGGTTTTGTTAACTTTTCGTGTTTTCATGGCGAACCTTACATATAAATACTAGCACAGTGACCGCCATCTTCGTCTTTTCTTCCCTCATTAGCCCTAAATAGAACTAATAATTCTTTTTTAAACGGAACTAACAATTGGTATGGCTCTTTTGCAGAACACGGCTGCTGCAAACCTCCATTTTCCCCTCCATCTCCCCTTATCAGTGCATCTCTATCATCTTTCTCTCAATCAAATGACCTAATTTTGAAGTTTTATACTCAGCCTCTCTCACCAACCATTTCACAAGCAATGTCCTCATCTTGCTTTCAAAAAGCTTTTGTTGATTATTTGACCTCTTGGCTTCTTTGTGCAAACATTTTTGGCCAATATGAAATTTGAATATTAACAGGAAGATGAAATGGAGCCATTCACAAAGATGAAATCCCAAAATAGTAAAATTACAGGCGCCAGCTACAACTACTATGCTTCAGTACCAAACAAGCTAGGATCAGTTATATGAATCTCACTGACCATGTTTTTCTATTTAAAATCATGTCAGACTAATATTATACAACAACATACCCAGTGAAATCCAACAACGTGGAGTCTGGGGAGGGTAGAATGTACGCAGACCTTACCTCTACCTTGGTAGGTAGAGCGGTTGTTTCCGAGAGACACTCGGCTCAAGACCAAGCACGAGCAAAGCAAGAGAAACGGTCAGACCCGGACAAGAAATTTAAAACAGTATGAAAATGCTGGTAACAAAAGCGAATAAGTCATGATAGCGCATTTTGAAAAAGAAAGCAGTAACTAACGCATGTAAATAAGATAAACAAAGTACACTAAAGAACACATAGCAGCAGAAATCAAACGACAGCGGACTATAAAGCAATATTGCGCCTACTAGTATGATAGGCTAAGCAGGCCTATAATAATAATACTACAACTATCAGTTTGTAAGCGTAAGTAGTACTACGCTCGACTACCTACTACCCTTCTACCCTAATCTGTATCCTCCACAACCCTCCAATCTAAGGTCATGTCCTCAGTAAGTTGCACCTGCGTCATATCCCATCTAATCACCTCTCCCCAACACTTCTTTGGCCTACCTCTACCCCTCCTGAACCCGTCCATAGCCAACCTCTCACACATCCGCACTAGGGCATTTGTGTCTCTCCTCTGCACATGCCCGAACCTTCTCAACCTAGTATTAAAGTGGAGAATGGTAGAGGGACGGGCCCATTATCCACTGAGTTTCAAACCGTACACCAACTGCCCCTCGAGGATTTCTCAGCTATCAAAAATAAATTTAAAAAATATGGAGTCTACTAAAAATATGTACACAAGACAGAAAACAACAAAATTAATAACTTAAAATTTGTACATATTATGCTCCAAATATTATGCTCTTCCATATCCTCCGACTTGCTAGGTTTATATTTTTGCATTCACAACACACTCCAACACCTCTCGGCGAACATCAGAAATAACTTAAAAGCGAAAATTATCTACTGCTGGAACGCCTGGTGTGTCTATTTCCTCTCTCTTCACTTGACTCTCATACCAGCTGTTTGTTTGTGTTCTTCTAGTTTATAATTAACTCCCATGTCAGGGTATTGGCATTGCAGATATCCCAATTCCCCGCAGCTGCGGCCTAGATTCATGAACAGGAGAGTGATGAAAGATTCAACATTTCAGTAAGAGCCCTGAGTTAATTTAATTAGCACTGTTGTGTCAATCCCTGAGATGTACTAAGAATGATAGAGGATATAGCTTAACGCTTTTAACTGGAGCTTTTATCAGCAATTTCCTTCCATGAGAGCAATAGAATGTTGTCGTACAAGTTGTGACATGCTGCAAATAATCAAATGGGAGCAGGAAACAGAGCAGCAATCTGTATTGCATGATTCTACTGTATTCTTTATCCTTGACTGATGAACACTAGAAGATAACTTTGATTCAATCGGCCCAACAGACCAACAAGTGGTGGCTTATGTTGTGTGATAACATTACAGCGCGAGTTGGTAAAGAAATTGTTTTTGAAGGGTATAATCTCATTTGAATCTGAACTTAAAGCTGTGTTACACCTTATAAGCAGTAACAGTATCAAGGTGAAATCGGCCGGGCTAACTCTACCTGGGGGGTTGGATCGATAAAGGCCCAGCTAACGTCAATACATGTTCTAACCAACCTTGAGTTGGCTTACTAAAGTGAGCCAAAGCTAAAGCTCAGGCCTATTGATGCCTAACTAGTTGGTTATATCTTATTAGGCTTAACAGGCCTGGGTTTTGTTAACTTTTCGTGTTTTCATGGCGAACCTTACATATAAATACTAGCACAGTGACCGCCATCTTCGTCTTTTCTTCCCTCATTAGCCCTAAATAGAACTAATAATTCTTTTTTAAACGGAACTAACAATTGGTATGGCTCTTTTGCAGAACACGGCTGCTGCAAACCTCCATTTTCCCCTCCATCTCCCGTTATCAGTGCATCTCTATCATCTTTCTCTCAATCAAATGACCTAATTTTGAAGTTTTATACTCAGCCTCTCTCACCAACCATTTCACAAGCAATGTCCTCATCTTGCTTTCAAAAAAGCTTTTGTTGATTATTTGACCTCTTGGCTTCTTTGTGCAAACATTTTTGGCCAATATGAAATTTGAATATTAACAGGAAGATGAAATGGAGCCATTCACAAAGATGAAATCCCAAAATAGTAAAATTACAGCGCCAGCTACAACTACTATGCTTGATGCCAAACAAGCTAGGATCAGTTATATGAATCTCACTGACCATGTTTTTCTATTTAAAATCATGTCAGACTAATATTATACAACAACATACCCAGTGAAATCCAACAACGTGGAGTCTGGGGAGGGTAGAATGTACGCAGACCTTACCTCTACCTTGGTAGGTAGAGCGGTTGTTTTCGAGAGACACTCGGCTCAAGACCAAGCACGAGCAAAGCAAGAGAAACGGTCAGACCCGGACAAGAAATTTAAAACAGTATGAAAATGCTTTGGTAACAAAGCGAATAAGTCATGATAGCGCATTTTGAAAAAGAAAGCGATAACTAACGATGTAAATAAGATAAACAAAGTA
Source organism: Anisodus acutangulus (assembly GCA_029783415.1). Taxonomy (NCBI): domain Eukaryota; kingdom Viridiplantae; phylum Streptophyta; class Magnoliopsida; order Solanales; family Solanaceae; genus Anisodus; species Anisodus acutangulus. Next base: position 37,274,103 of record CM056504.1, read on the forward strand.
CACTAAAGAACACATAGCAGCAGAAATCAAACGACAGCGGACTATAAAGCAATATTGCGCCTACTAGTATGATAGGCTAAGCAGGCCTATAATAATAATACTACAACTATCAGTTTGTAAGCGTAAGTAGTACTACGCTCGACTACCTACTACCCTTCTACCCTAATCTGTATCCTCCACAACCCTCCAATCTAAGGTCATGTCCTCAGTAAGTTGCACCTGCGTCATATCCCATCTAATCACCTCTCCCCAACACTTCTTTGGCCTACCTCTACCCCTCCTGAACCCGTCCATAGCCAACCTCTCACACATCCGCACTAGGGCATTTGTGTCTCTCCTCTGCACATGCCCGAACCTTCTCAACCTAGTATTAAAGTGGAGAATGGTAGAGGGACGGGCCCATTATCCACTGAGTTTCAAACCGTACACCAACTGCCCCTCGAGGATTTCTCAGCTATCAAAAATAAATTTAAAAAATATGGAGTCTACTAAAAATATGTACACAAGACAGAAAACAACAAAATTAATAACTTAAAATTTGTACATATTATGCTCCAAATATTATGCTCTTCCATATCCTCCGACTTGCTAGGTTTATATTTTTGCATTCACAACACACTCCAACACCTCTCGAGCGAACATCAGAAATAACTTAAAACGAAAATTATCTACTGCTGGAACGCCTGGTGTGTCTATTTCCTCTCTCTTCACTTGACTCTCATACCAGCTGTTTGTTTGTGTTCTTCTAGTTTATAATTAACTCCCATGTCAGGGTATTGGCATTGCAGATATCCCAATTCCCCGCAGCTGCGGCCTAGATTCATGAACAGGAGAGTGATGAAAGATTCAACATTTCAGTAAGAGCCCTGAGTTAATTTAATTAGCACTGTTGTGTCAATCCCTGAGATGTACTAAGAATGATAGAGGATATAGCTTAACGCTTTTAACTGGAGCTTTTATCAGCAATTTCCTTCCATGAGAGCAATAGAATGTTGTCGTACAAGTTGTGACATGCTGCAAATAATCAAATGGGAGCAGGAAACAGAGCAGCAATCTGTATTGCATGATTCTACTGTATTCTTTATCCTTGACTGATGAACACTAGAAGATAACTTTGATTCAATCGGCCCAACAGACCAACAAGTGGTGGCTTATGTTGTGTGATAACATTACAGCGCGAGTTGGTAAAGAAATTGTTTTTGAAGGGTATAATCTCATTTGAATCTGAACTTAAAGCTGTGTTACACCTTATAAGCAGTAACAGTATCAAGGTGAAATCGGCCGGGCTAACTCTACCTGGGGGGTTGGATCGATAAAGGCCCAGCTAACGTCAATACATGTTCTAACCAACCTTGAGTTGGCTTACTAAAGTGAGCCAAAGCTAAAGCTCAGGCCTATTGATGCCTAACTAGTTGGTTATATCTTATTAGGCTTAACAGGCCTGGGTTTTGTTAACTTTTCGTGTTTTCATGGCGAACCTTACATATAAATACTAGCACAGTGACCGCCATCTTCGTCTTTTCTTCCCTCATTATCCCTAAATAGAACTAATAATTCTTTTTTAAACGGAACTAACAATTGGTATGGCTCTTTTGCAGAACACGGCTGCTGCAAACCTCCATTTTCCCCTCCATCTCCCGTTATCAGTGCATCTCTATCATCTTTCTCTCAATCAAATGACCTAATTTTGAAGTTTTATACTCAGCCTCTCTCACCAACCATTTCACAAGCAATGTCCTCATCTTGCTTTCAAAAAAGCTTTTTGTTGATTATTTGACCTCTTGGCTTCTTTGTGCAAACATTTTTGGCCAATATGAAATTTGAATATTAACAGGAAGATGAAATGGAGCCATTCACAAAGATGAAATCCCAAAATAGTAAAATTACAGGCGCCAGCTACAACTACTATGCTTCAGTACCAAACAAGCTAGGATCAGTTATATGAATCTCACTGACCATGTTTTTCTATTTAAAATCATGTCAGACTAATATTATACAACAACATACCCAGTGAAATCCAACAACGTGGAGTCTGGGGAGGGTAGAATGTACGCAGACCTTACCTCTACCTTGGTAGGTAGAGCGGTTGTTTCCGAGAGACACTCGGCTCAAGACCAAGCACGAGCAAAGCAAGAGAAACGGTCAGACCCGGACAAGAAATTTAAAAGCAAGATGAAAATCTTTGGTAACAAAAGCGAATAAGTCATGATAGCGCATTTTGAAAAAGAAAGCGATAACTAACGCATGTAAATAAGATAAACAAAGTACACTAAAGAACACATAGCGAAATCAAACGACAAATGGACTATAAAGCAATATTAGCCTACTAGTATGATAGGCTAAGCAGGCCTATAATAATAATACTACAACTATCAGTTTGTAAGCGTAAGTAGTACTACGCTCGACTACCTACTACCCTTCTACCCTAAATTGTGTCCTGCCCAACCCTCCAATCTAAGGTCCTGTCCTCGATGAAGTTGCACCTGCGTCATATCCCATCTAATCACCTCTCCCCAACACTTCTTTGGCCTACCTCTACCCCTCCTGAACCCGTCCATAGCCAACCTCTCACACATCCGCACTAGGGCATTTGTGTCTCTCCTCTGCACATGCCCGAACCTTCTCAACCTAGTATTAAAGTGGAGAATGGTAGAGGGCAGGCCCATTATCCACTTGAGTTTCAAACCGTACACCAACCGCCCCTCGAGGATTTCTCACTATCAAAAATAAATTTAAAAATATGGAGTCTACTAAAAATATGTACACAAGACAGAAAACAACAAAATTAATAACTTAAAATTTGTACATATTATGCTCCAAATATTATGCTCTTCCATATCCTCCGACTTGCTAGGTTTATATTTTTGCATTCACAACACACTCCAACACCTCTCGAGCGAACATCAGAAATAACTTAAAACGAAAATTATCTACTGCTGGAACGCCTGGTGTGTCTATTTCCTCTCTCTTCACTTGACTCTCATACCAGCTGTTTGTTTGTGTTCTTCTAGTTTATAATTAACTCCCATGTCAGGGTATTGGCATTGCAGATATCCCAATTCCCCGCAGCTGCGGCCTAGATTCATGAACAGGAGAGTGATGAAAGATTCAACATTTCAGTAAGAGCCCTGAGTTAATTTAATTAGCACTGTTGTGTCAATCCCTGAGATGTACTAAGAATGATAGAGGATATAGCTTAACGCTTTTAACTGGAGCTTTTATCAGCAATTTCCTTCCATGAGAGCAATAGAATGTTGTCGTACAAGTTGTGACATGCTGCAAATAATCAAATGGGAGCAGGAAACAGAGCAGCAATCTGTATTGCATGATTCTACTGTATTCTTTATCCTTGACTGATGAACACTAGAAGATAACTTTGATTCAATCGGCCCAACAGACCAACAAGTGGTGGCTTATGTTGTGTGATAACATTACAGCGAGTTGGTAAAGAAATTGTTTTTGAAGGGTATAATCTCATTTGAATCTGAACTTAAAGCTGTGTTACACCTTATAAGCAGTAACAGTATCAAGGTGAAATCGGCCGGGCTAACTCTACCTGGGGGGTTGGATCGATAAAGGCCCAGCTAACGTCAATACATGTTCTAACCAACCTTGAGTTGGCTTACTAAAGTGAGCCAAAGCTAAAGCTCAGGCCTATTGATGCCTAACTAGTTGGTTATATCTTATTAGGCTTAACAGGCCTGGGTTTTGTTAACTTTTCGTGTTTTCATGGCTAACCTTACATATAAATACTAGCACAGTGACCGCCATCTTCGTCTTTTCTTCCCTCATTATCCCTAAATAGAACTAATAATTCTTTTTTAAACGGAACTAACAATTGGTATGGCTCTTTTGCAGAACACGGCTGCTGCAAACCTCCATTTTCCCCTCCATCTCCCGTTATCAGTGCATCTCTATCATCTTTCTCTCAATCAAATGACCTAATTTTGAAGTTTTATACTCAGCCTCTCTCACCAACCATTTCACAAGCAATGTCCTCATCTTGCTTTCAAAAAAGCTTTTTGTTGATTATTTGACCTCTTGGCTTCTTTGTGCAAACATTTTTGGCCAATATGAAATTTGAATATTAACAGGAAGATGAAATGGAGCCATTCACAAAGATGAAATCCCAAAATAGTAAAATTACAGGCGCCAGCTACAACTACTATGCTTCAGTACCAAACAAGCTAGGATCAGTTATATGAATCTCACTGACCATGTTTTTCTATTTAAAATCATGTCAGACTAATATTATACAACAACATACCCAGTGAAATCCAACAACGTGGAGTCTGGGGAGGGTAGAATGTACGCAGACCTTACCTCTACCTTGGTAGGTAGAGCGGTTGTTTCCGAGAGACACTCGGCTCAAGACCAAGCACGAGCAAAGCAAGAGAAACGGTCAGACCCGGACAAGAAATTTAAAACAGTATGAAAATGCTGGTAACAAAAGCGAATAAGTCATGATAGCGCATTTTGAAAAAGAAAGCAGTAACTAACGCATGTAAATAAGATAAACAAAGTACACTAAAGAACACATAGCAGCAGAAATCAAACGACAGCGGACTATAAAGCAATATTGCGCCTACTAGTATGATAGGCTAAGCAGGCCTATAATAATAATACTACAACTATCAGTTTGTAAGCGTAAGTAGTACTACGCTCGACTACCTACTACCCTTCTACCCTAATCTGTATCCTCCACAACCCTCCAATCTAAGGTCATGTCCTCAGTAAGTTGCACCTGCGTCATATCCCATCTAATCACCTCTCCCCAACACTTCTTTGGCCTACCTCTACCCCTCCTGAACCCGTCCATAGCCAACCTCTCACACATCCGCACTAGGGCATTTGTGTCTCTCCTCTGCACATGCCCGAACCTTCTCAACCTAGTATTAAAGTGGAGAATGGTAGAGGGACGGCCCATTATCCACTTGAGTTTCAAACCGTACACCAACCGCCCCTCGAGGATTTCTCACTATCAAAAATAAATTTAAAAATATGGAGTCTACTAAAAATATGTACACAAGACAGAAAACAACAAAATTAATAACTTAAAATTTGTACATATTATGCTCCAAATATTATGCTCTTCCATATCCTCCGACTTGCTAGGTTTAGATTTTTGCATTCACAACACACTCCAACACCTCTCGAGCGAACATCAGAAATAACTTAAAAGCGAAAATTATCTACTGCTGGAACGCCTGGTGTGTCTATTTCCTCTCTCTTCACTTGACTCTCATACCAGCTGTTTGTTTGTGTTCTTCTAGTTTATAATTAACTCCCATGTCAGGGTATTGGCATTGCAGATATCCCAATTCCCCGCAGCTGCGGCCTAGATTCATGAACAGGAGAGTGATGAAAGATTCAACATTTCAGTAAGAGCCCTGAGTTAATTTAATTAGCACTGTTGTGTCAATCCCTGAGATGTACTAAGAATGATAGAGGATATAGCTTAACGCTTTTAACTGGAGCTTTTATCAGCAATTTCCTTCCATGAGAGCAATAGAATGTTGTCGTACAAGTTGTGACATGCTGCAAATAATCAAATGGGAGCAGGAAACAGAGCAGCAATCTGTATTGCATGATTCTACTGTATTCTTTATCCTTGACTGATGAACACTAGAAGATAACTTTGATTCAATCGGCCCAACAGACCAACAAGTGGTGGCTTATGTTGTGTGATAACATTACAGCGAGTTGGTAAAGAAATTGTTTTTGAAGGGTATAATCTCATTTGAATCTGAACTTAAAGCTGTGTTACACCTTATAAGCAGTAACAGTATCAAGGTGAAATCGGCCGGGCTAACTCTACCTGGGGGGTTGGATCGATAAAGGCCCAGCTAACGTCAATACATGTTCTAACCAACCTTGAGTTGGCTTACTAAAGTGAGCCAAAGCTAAAGCTCAGGCCTATTGATGCCTAACTAGTTGGTTATATCTTATTAGGCTTAACAGGCCTGGGTTTTGTTAACTTTTCGTGTTTTCATGGCGAACCTTACATATAAATACTAGCACAGTGACCGCCATCTTCGTCTTTTCTTCCCTCATTAGCCCTAAATAGAACTAATAATTCTTTTTTAAACGGAACTAACAATTGGTATGGCTCTTTTGCAGAACACGGCTGCTGCAAACCTCCATTTTCCCCTCCATCTCCCGTTATCAGTGCATCTCTATCATCTTTCTCTCAATCAAATGACCTAATTTTGAAGTTTTATACTCAGCCTCTCTCACCAACCATTTCACAAGCAATGTCCTCATCTTGCTTTCAAAAAAGCTTTTTGTTGATTATTTGACCTCTTGGCTTCTTTGTGCAAACATTTTTGGCCAATATGAAATTTGAATATTAACAGGAAGATGAAATGGAGCCATTCACAAAGATGAAATCCCAAAATAGTAAAATTACAGGCGCCAGCTACAACTACTATGCTTCAGTACCAAACAAGCTAGGATCAGTTATATGAATCTCACTGACCATGTTTTTCTATTTAAAATCATGTCAGACTAATATTATACAACAACATACCCAGTGAAATCCAACAACGTGGAGTCTGGGGAGGGTAGAATGTACGCAGACCTTACCTCTACCTTGGTAGGTAGAGCGGTTGTTTCCGAGAGACACTCGGCTCAAGACCAAGCACGAGCAAAGCAAGAGAAACGGTCAGACCCGGACAAGAAATTTAAAACAGTATGAAAATGCTGGTAACAAAAGCGAATAAGTCATGATAGCGCATTTTGAAAAAGAAAGCAGTAACTAACGATGTAAATAAGATAAACAAAGTACACTAAAGAACACATAGCAAAGTAAATCAAACGACAATGGACTATAAAGCAATATTAGCCTACTAGTATGATAGGCTAAGCAGGCCTATAATAATAATACTACAACTATCAGTTTGTAAGCGTAAGTAGTACTACGCTCGACTACCTACTACCCTTCTACCCTAATCTGTATCCTCCACAACCCTCCAATCTAAGGTCATGTCCTCGATGAGTTGCACCTGCGTCATATCCCATCTAATCACCTCTCCCCAACACTTCTTTGGCCTACCTCTACCCCTCCTGAACCCGTCCATAGCCAACCTCTCACACATCCGCACTAGGGCATTTGTGTCTCTCCTCTGCACATGCCCGAACCTTCTCAACCTAGTATTAAAGTGGAGAATGGTAGAGGGACGGCCCATTATCCACTGAAGTTTCAAACCGTACACCAACTGCCCTCGAGGATTTCTCACTATCAAAAATAAATTTAAAAAATATGGAGTCTACTAAAAATATGTACACAAGACAGAAAACAACAAAATTAATAACTTAAAATTTGTACATATTATGCTCCAAATATTATGCTCTTCCATATCCTCCGACTTGCTAGGTTTATATTTTTGCATTCACAACACACTCCAACACCTCTCGAGCGAACATCAGAAATAACTTAAAAGCGAAAATTATCTACTGCTGGAACGCCTGGTGTGTCTATTTCCTCTCTCTTCACTTGACTCTCATACCAGCTGTTTGTTTGTGTTCTTCTAGTTTATAATTAACTCCCATGTCAGGGTATTGGCATTGCAGATATCCCAATTCCCCGCAGCTGCGGCCTAGATTCATGAACAGGAGAGTGATGAAAGATTCAACATTTCAGTAAGAGCCCTGAGTTAATTTAATTAGCACTGTTGTGTCAATCCCTGAGATGTACTAAGAATGATAGAGGATATAGCTTAACGCTTTTAACTGGAGCTTTTATCAGCAATTTCCTTCCATGAGAGCAATAGAATGTTGTCGTACAAGTTGTGACATGCTGCAAATAATCAAATGGGAGCAGGAAACAGAGCAGCAATCTGTATTGCATGATTCTACTGTATTCTTTATCCTTGACTGATGAACACTAGAAGATAACTTTGATTCAATCGGCCCAACAGACCAACAAGTGGTGGCTTATGTTGTGTGATAACATTACAGCGCGAGTTGGTAAAGAAATTGTTTTTGAAGGGTATAATCTCATTTGAATCTGAACTTAAAGCTGTGTTACACCTTATAAGCAGTAACAGTATCAAGGTGAAATCGGCCGGGCTAACTCTACCTGGGGGGTTGGATCGATAAAGGCCCAGCTAACGTCAATACATGTTCTAACCAACCTTGAGTTGGCTTACTAAAGTGAGCCAAAGCTAAAGCTCAGGCCTATTGATGCCTAACTAGTTGGTTATATCTTATTAGGCTTAACAGGCCTGGGTTTTGTTAACTTTTCGTGTTTTCATGGCTTAACCTTACATATAAATACTAGCACAGTGACCGCCATCTTCGTCTTTTCTTCCCTCATTATCCCTAAATAGAACTAATAATTCTTTTTAAACGGAACTAACAATTGGTATGGCTCTTTTGCAGAACACGGCTGCTGCAAACCTCCATTTTCCCTCCATCTCCCGTTATCAGTGCATCTCTATCATCTTTCTCTCAATCAAATGACCTAATTTTGAAGTTTTATACTCAGCCTCTCTCACCAACCATTTCACAAGCAATGTCCTCATCTTGCTTTCAAAAAGCTTTTGTTGATTATTTGACCTCTTGGCTTCTTTGTGCAAACATTTTTGGCCAATATGAAATTTGAATATTAACAGGAAGATGAAATGGAGCCATTCACAAAGATGAAATCCCAAAATAGTAAAATTACAGGCGCCACTACAACTACTATGCTTGATTACCAAACAAGCTAGGATCAGTTATATGAATCTCACCGACCATGTTTTTCTATTTAAAATCATGTCGACTAATATTATACAACAACATACCCAAAGTGAAATCCAACAACGTGGAGTCCTGGGAGGGTAGAATGTCTGTGAGACCTTACCTCTACCTTGGTAGGTAGAGCGGTTGTTTTCGAGAGACACTCGACTCAAGACCAACCACGAGCAAAGCAAGAGAAACGGTCAGACCCGGACAAGAAATTTAAAAGCAAGATGAAAATGCTTTGGTAACAAAAGCGAATAAGTCATGATAGCGCATTTTGAAAAAGAAAGCGATAACTAACGATGTAAATAAGATAAACAAAGTACACTAAAGAACACATAGCGGCAGAAATCAAACGACAATGGACTATAAAGCAATATTAGCCTACTAGTATGATAGGCTAGCGGGCCTATAATAATAATACTACAACTATCAGTTTGTAAGCGTAAGTAGTACTACGCTCGACTACCTACTACCCTTCTACCCTAATCTGTATCCTCCACAACCCTCCAATCTAAGGTCATGTCCTCAGTAAGTTGCACCTGCGTCATATCCCATCTAATCACCTCTCCCCAACACTTCTTTGGCCTACCTCTACCCCTCCTGAACCCGTCCATAGCCAACCTCTCACACATCCGCACTAGGGCATTTGTGTCTCTCCTCTGCACATGCCCGAACCTTCTCAACCTCACTTCCCGCATCTTATCCTCCCCCGAGGCCACTCCCACTCTGTCCCGGATATCATCATTTCTAATTCTATCCCTCCTTGTATGCCACACATCCATCTCAGCATCGTCATCTCCGCAACTTTCATATTATGAATGTACGAAGTCTTGACTGGCCAACACTCCATCTCATACAACATAGTCAGTCTAATCACCACCCTATAGAACTTGCCTTTAAGTTTTGATGGCACCCTTTTATCACACAAAACTCTAGATGCAAGCCTCCATTTCATCCACCCTGCCCCAATACGATGTGTGACATCGTCATCAATCTCTCAATTCCCTTGCATAATAGACCCGAGGTACTTGAAACTTCCTTTCTTTGGAATGACCTGAGTACCAAGCCTCACATCCACGCCTGTCTCAGGGTCGCTCCCATTACTGAACTTGCACTCCAAGTATTATGTTTTGGTCTTACTCAGCCTGAACCCTTTAGACTCCAGAGTCTATCTCCAAACCTCTAATTTAGCGTTCACTCCGCTACGAATCTCATCAATCAGGACTGTCTTCTGCGAATAACATACACCATGGCACCTTGGATTTGTCGCGTCGGTCTATCCATCACCAAGGCAAATAAGAATGGGCTAAGAGTTGATCCCTAGTACAGCCCCATCATCACTGGGAAGTGCTCTGAGTCTCCTCCTACTGTCCGTACCCTGGCTTGGCTTCATCATACATATCCTTGATTTCCCTAGTGTACGCCACAGGTACACCTCTAACCTCCAAACATCTCCATAGAACCTCTCTAAGGACTTTTTCGTATGCCTTTTCGTTGTCGATGAAAACCATATCTAAGTCTCTCTTCCTCTCCCCATAATGCTCCACCAACCTCCTAATAAGATGAATGGCTTATGTAGTCGAATGCCCCGACATGAATCCAAACTAGTTCTCGAAAATAGACACGCCTCTTCTCACCCTCATCTCCACGACCCTTTCCTAAACTTTCATAGTGTGGCTTAGCAGCTTGATACCCCTATAGTCGTTGCAACTTTGGATGTCACATTTGTTCATGTACAAAGGAATCATTGTACTCCACCTCCATTCTTCGGACATTCTCGCCGTCTTAAAAATGACATTAAACAACTCAGTTAGTCACTCCAAACATGTCCTGCCTGCGCTATTCCAAAATTCAACTGGGATTTCATCAGGCCCGGTCGCTAGTCCTCTGCGCATCCTTCGAAAAACACCCTTAACCTCCTCAACCTTAATTCTTCTACAATACCCAAAATTCCAGTACCTTCCAGATTGCTCCAGGTCTCCCAGCACAACGTATTTATCTCTTTTTTCGTTCAAGAGTTTATGAAAGTAAGACTGCCACCTCCGTCTAATATGCGCGTCCTCCACCAGTACTTTGTCATCCTCATCCTTGATGCACCTCACGTGATCCAAGTCACAGGCCCTCCTCTCCCTCGCCTTGACTAGTCTGTATAACTTTTTATCCCCGTCTTTTTCCTCTAATTCCACATACAAGCGTTCAAACAGACTAATATTATACAATACCAAAATGATACCCTTCTATGCATGGTAACTCTTTAATTTTGAACTTCTCATTTTACCCTTAATGACATGCTCTTGCATCCATACAAATGTCATGGCAAATTTAAGCACATGTTTTAAAGGTACTTTTAAAATGTGCAAAAAATTTTGTCTTTCTTCTTAATCTCCAAACACAGTCAAAAACCACCATATAAAATGAACTGAAGGGAGTATCTATTTTTGCATAGAGAATGGATGGGTTGTTTCAAGTTTTAATGAAAGGGATTCTTTTCTTTTTTTTTTGCATGGAGTTGGGGTAGGAATTGGAGGAAAAATCTGTGTGATTTTTTACTTTGGTTTTGACCCCTGATTTCTCATATCAAATTTCCTAGGATGTACAATTTAACTTCCAGTTCTTTACCTTTTCCTTTCTATAGAATAAAGCTTTCAAGGTCTTTAACTTAATTCCAATTCTACCGAGATTCCAAATCTGAGCATGTATGTTATTGCGTGTAACTTGACTATTCCACCGAGTACCTACTATCTACCACTAGCAAAGGTATTGGGTAACTCTGCTCACCAAGGCTTAGGCAGAGTCGAAGAATCACCTAGTGATTTTTGTAGCATTTTCATAACTCTTTTCGTACTTTAAGCCATATACAGTGTCCTATACTTGGATGCATAAATCTTGTGCCGTTACGTAACTATCCAACAATCAATTGCATTTTCTACTATTATAAATTCCATCAACCACATTCTGCAGATCTTAGGGTCATACTGTTTTAGGTATTAGGAAAGATAATCAGTATAAAATTTTTTGCATTTCTTAATCCCTTGTTTGGTTATTATTCACATATCCTCTATTAGTGTATAACTTAACAACAACAACAACATATCCAGTGAAATCCCACAACGTGGGGTCTGGGAAGGGAAGAGTGTACGCAGACCACCTTACCTCTACCTTGGTAGGTAGAGCGGTTGTTTCCGGGAGACCCTCGGCTCAAGACAAAGCATAATCACAAGCAAAGCAAAGCAAGAGAAACGGTCAAACTCAGATAAGAAATTAAAGCAGTATGAACATGTTGATAACAAAATCGAATACGCCATGGTAGCGCATTCTAACAAAAGGAAGCAGTAGTTAACGCAGCTAAATAAGATAATATTAGTGTATAACTTATACGGGAATATTCGTATTATTTTAAACCCGATACAAGACCCATGTATTAGCTAAATTTGAATAAAAGACCTAAAGAGACCCAAAACACCTTATTTCTACTAATTCTTCTCAAGTCCTTCAAGAATGCTAAGGGGCATAATCGTCAACAAAATCACATGTTTTAGATTGTGCACCGTATATTCAATTTTCACACAATAAACAAACTTAAATCAAAGAAATGCATATGCACTAACTAATCCAATGATCTCCATTACTACAGTCTTATTATAATCCCTACATAACTTAACTGCGAAACCAACAGCCCTAAGTGTATCATTTCTCTATCTCAAACTGTAAGGGACTTGACAGAACTGGTACTAGACTAAATCCTGCTTATTTAACAGACTAAATCCAGCTTAAATTAACAGATAGACATAAACATCTAAGTAGAAGGCTTCAACTACAACTTTTTTAAGCCTTCAAACTGACTCAATTCTAAAGAGATCATATGAACTAAGTCAAATCACCCTGAATCCTCACAGCAAGACACCTATTCCTTCCAAATCAACAATCAAAACATAAAGTTCTCCTGCTTAACGATACACTACCAAAATTTTGAGTTCATGGTCAAAAACACACCTGAACTATCACTTTTTCTCGAGTTTTACACCCAAACTATCTGTTATTCCCTTTTTCTTACCTGAACTACCACCATCTATGTATTAAAACACAATTCAACTATCAATTGTTCCCTTTTCCTCCTGATAGGGTTTAAGGTCTTTAGGTAGGCAAAGGAAACATCTAATAATTGAAATTTGTTTTAATACATAGATGGTGATAGTTCAGGTGGAAAGGGAACATCTCATAGTTCGGGTGTGAAATTCGCGAAAAAGCAATAGTTCAACTGTGTTTATGACCATTATTTCCAAAAAGAATTGAGTTTGAAGATGAAATCACACAAATTATAGCAAATAATTTTACACAATAAGCATATAATCAATAGATCAAATCAACAACATTAGAAACATTATTGAAAAAGGAACAAACACAACCACCTACTTACCATACACTACAGCAAGACACTCTAACAACAACAACAACATACCCAGTGTAATCCCACTTTGTGTCTGTGGAGGGTAGGATGTACGCAGATCTTACATCTACCTTTGCGGGGCAGAGAAACTGTTTCCGATAGACTCTCGGCTCAAAAAGAATGTAGTCAACGCAGGATTGCAAGAAAAATAAGACAGTAAAATATCCAGATATAGAATAAATGGAGAAATACATACATAGAAATAATGATCTACGTACTACCTAAATACTACTACTCAGAAAAGAAGAAAGGAGATGGAAATGCTAGCCCCCAACCTCTCTCACACATCACGACGAAACTCAATTAACTAACTAACCTTGTATCCTAATCCTCGACCTCCAAAACTATTTTTGAGTTTCATGATGAAATCACACAAATTGCAACAAATAATTAAGCATATAATCAATAGATCAAATCAACAACACTAGATTTCTTTTAAAAAATAAAAACAAAAACACAAGTTCACATACTTACCACCACAAAGAAAAGCAGCAATCTGCATACAAAACAAATAACGTATAAGAAAAACACGTAATTACATTTGAGATACAAAAAGAGAGAGAGAGATTTATTTATTTACAAGGAGTGTCAGCTTGAATTGAGCGCATAAGATCAGTATGCCAAAGATTGCGATAATTCTGGCGAACCTGCATCTTATTCAAATACTCTTGTGACGCCATATCTGATCTCTCTTCTCTTCTACTGTACTTCAAGATTGAGAGAATAGCACATCAAAAATCCTAAATAATCTCTAGTCAATGAAATGAGAACAAAGAGAAATCTGTTTGACAAAGGAAGAAAGGTAGATAACGCTTGGGAAGTTTCGTGTTACTTACAGTTGGCGAAGAAAAAATTGTAATCTAAAAAATTTAGGGAAAATTACAGGCCAGCCCAATAGCCCGCAAATGTGTATATGTTATGTCGCTGGATTTCTGTTAATGCCTGTGACCTGGTTATGGCATTATTTTGCTTCGGATGTTATTTATCTATTATTTATTATATATATATATATTTTATTTGCTATGCCTTTTTGCTCCAAAGGTGGAATCTCCCACCCCAGGAGCCCCCACACCCCGGTCCGACAGGTCTGTGAAGGAGGTAAATCATGGTGACTCAATTGATTTCAAAGGTTAGACTCCTTTATTTCAAGAAGAAACCCCCACACTGCCGCTGACGGGATTCGATCCTTGGTCTTTGCTCCAAATATCCCCCTTGAAACCAATTGAGCTGCCCAAGCGGACAAAACTAAGGTAGGGTAAACTTTTTAAAGTGACTGGTCCCACCGCATTACGGCCCCATACCCCAGAAAATCCCACCTCCTACTGGCCTACTGATTAGTATACACCGCTGCCCTACGCTGCGTATGGAGGATTTTTTGGGAACACAGTTTCACTCTCACGATCGTAGGACTCGAACACTAACCCTCAGACAAAGAATACCTCTAATGTATTGGCCACTGGGCCAAACACTTTGGATAAAACTAAGGTAGGGTAAACTTTTTAAAGTGACTGGTCCCACCGCATTACGGCCCCATACCCCAGAAAACCCCACCTCCGGCCTGGCCCTACGGATTAGTATACACCGCTTGGCCCTACGCGTATGGAGGGATTTTTTTGGGGGAACACAGTTCCACTCTCGCTGATCAGAGGACTCGAACACGGAAGTAGGGATAAGGTATACGCACAATCTATCCTCTTCAGATTACACTTATAAAAATACAATGGTATGTTGTTGTTGTACGACCCAATAACCAACAAATGTATATGTTATGTATATTACATATATTATAAAATATACTTTCTCCGTCCCAAAAAAATATCTTTACTTTCCTTATTAGTTTATTGCAAAAAAGAATAGAAATAAATGAACTTATTTTGGACCACACATTTCAAAAGTTTTTACTTATTTGTTATATATATATATATATTTGGGCTATTGCCGGTAATTTAGTTTGGCAAAAGGTAGATATGCGTAAGTTTCTCCAAAAAAAATTTATCTAATTTATGTGGTACTCTTTTCTTTTTAGATAAAAATCATACATTAGGATATTTAATAACAATTATATTTCAAATTTCCCATTTTACTTTTAGTAAAATGATTTATTGCTAGACAAATATTTAAAATTTATTTTGAATTATAAAATTTAGATTTATTTTTATTTTTAAATCGTGTCAAATCAAACATGTTCAGTATATTAGGATTAGGGATGGCAATGGATCGGATCTTGACCGGATCCTACTAGATCCAGATCCAGATCTGTTTTTCATACCTGAATTCAAATCCGGATCCATCGGATCCACCGGGTCCACGGATCGGATCTGGATCCACATGTAAAAAAAAATTGCCTTGCTAAGAATTTTTTTTAACTGACAAACGATTTTTACTTAGCTAACAGTTTACTGTGTTTCAATTTTAAAATGTTCATATGAGATATTTTGTTCGTTGTCTCGTTTTGATTGTGAGCTATTAATTGAAAATGTTGGACAATGACAATAGTTGTGAAAAATGCTAACTAGTATTTTCACAATGCAGAACTTGCATGTGCTTGGAATCTTCACAAATGAAGTTAATATAATTTTAACTACTTGTCTATGGAGATGTTAGTCATTCAGTAATATAACATTGATTTTATTATCAAAGTTACCTCTTTATTTTTTGGTTTTTGAGTTAACGCGTGGATAAATTAAATTTGTTTTGAGAATTAAACTTGCAAGGATGTGCTTAGCAATTTTAAGAAAATATTTATAAAATTACATTCTAGGTTATGAATATATTTAATAAAAAACGGATCCACGGGTCGAATCTGGACTGGATACGGATCTCAAATACAAGATCCAGATCCAGATCTAGATCCGATACGTCAGAAACGGATCCGGGTCCGATCCGGATCCGTCGGGTCCAAATTTTGAAGATTCATATCCTATAAAATGGACGAATCCAGGATCCACTGCCATCTCTAATTAGGATGGAGGGAGTAAAATATTTCAGAACTGTTCTTAGTTTTAACTTTTAGTATATCTCGTTACACATGTTCTTTATCATTATAAATTTCTAAAAATGCTTGAAAAATCTTTAGGCACGTCTAACAGAGAAAGAAAGCTACTTCCTATGTATTTTTTTTTTAACAAAATAGGGTAAAGAAAGTGTTTGGACTAAAACAGAAGTTTGGTCTCACCTATATTTCTGGTTAGTGGTTTTTTCTTTCATTTGACCTTAAAATTAATAGGTCATAATGGGTACATTAGTAAAATAATTCGGTAAATACTCAGATTTGGGTAATTTGCTGAGTTGAAATAATTTGTATATATACATTTTGTGTTGGAAATTGAAATTCAGTAGCCTGAATTCATATTTCCAGTGATTTGTACTTTCGTTAGTTATAGTTACTTTAGGCATATTCTACAACAACATACTCGGTATAATCTCACAAATGGAGTCTGGGGAGGTTAGTGTGCACACAAATCTTACCCCTATTTTAAAAGGTAGAAATGTTGTTTCGATAAACCTCACCTCAGTATAGGTACATTCTAGTTATACAATTTAGTTAAGGTACTATTAATCGATAAAGCATTAGTTCGAGTACCACTCATGAAATTCACCCTAAGCATGTGCTTTTCTCGGTTGATGGTTTTGCTTTCATTTGTTGTGCATGAATGCTAAATGATGTTTGCATAACGTTGATTGTGCCATTGGTTGGTGGTGAGTGATGGAAGGTGAACTACCATGTACAATATTGACTGCAACAAAATCTGATTTATGAACGGTGAAATATTACTTGTCACATTAAGTATTTGTAGTACTCATATGATAATCACTCATCACACAGCCATGTGCTGAAACCATGTTTGCTGGCATAAACAGACTTTCCAAGCATTAACCTGATAATTTACACACATAATTGACATCTTAAGTGGCGAAAATAACAATAGACAACGTGCACCAAACGAGGAAAAAAAGGTACAGAGAATGTTGAATGACATAACGCGAAACTCTTCAATAAACTTAAGAACATCTCTTGAATGGAATGGCTCTGATGATTATCTGGTGGTAAACTGCAGCAAGAGCTGCTCCAATGAATGGTCCAACCCAGAAGATCCACTGAAATTATCACGAAAAAAATAATACCTTTGTTAGATAATGTTACACCCTTTCAGTTACAGTGCAAAATTAGAAAGAAATGTCTGAAAAATTGTCATCTCTAGCGTTAAGACTTACGTGGTCATCCCATGCCTGGTCTTGGTTGAAGATGATAGCAGCTCCAAGGCTCCTGGCAGGGTTGATACCAGTTCCGGTGATTGGGATGGTTGCCAAATGAACCAAGAACACCGCGAATCCAATAGGAAGAGGTGCCAAAATCTGTCATAACAAATTGTCATTATATTTCAAAGATTAACATGAAAACTTTTGCACAGAAAGAGGACACCACATAATTTTAAAACTATACTTGTAATTTTATACTATACACAACATTCAACTAACAAAAACTCAAGGTCATGGACCAGTAGCCTATAACTGATGCACAAAGTGGTAATCTTGAATCCAGTACACCATTTTCCTGGAGACGAAGTAGTATACGGCAGCCCGGTGCACAAAGCATCCCGCGTTAAAAAGGGCGCCCTCCTAATCTCATTTTGATAGGAAGAGATATTGAGAATTATCCTAAGCTGATAGATCAGGTGAGCCAACCATGATCACTAACTCACGTCAAATTGAGATAAGGCCACCTTTTGATTGCAGCCAAGGCAAGAATGCCACGAATGGTGTTTAGGGTCTGGAGACAAAGTTGTATGTATGCAGACAAATACCAAATTTTTCACAATTCTTAACAGAGTAATTGTATTATGTATACATCACACAATTTTACTCTCATTTTTTAGCTCCTAAGGTAAACTTTGTTAGAATAATAATGTTAAGAATGAACTCAAATATGCTTCCATCCAACCCTTGGTGCAGAGATCTTGATGTTTTAAATAGGACAGAGCAATTTTAAACCCTTCTGAATATATGACTAAGGCCCACATATTAAAAGCATCAGGACTCAACGAGCACCTAACAACTTAACTTTAGCAGTGACAAATCACTGCCCAAGTTCTACATCTATTTAAAGCACTTGGCACTTGCTGACAACAACAATTACTACGCCTCGGTCCCAAACAAATTGGAGTCGGCTATATAAATCCTTACTTCTTCATGTAAGCTCATTTCATATCCTCATCATACGAAATTAAAACACTTGTTGACAAACCAAATAAAATACCACATCTAGCATGATCAACTTTACTTTTGCAAGACACCAAAAAGTAAATCAAGAAGAGATTCTATCAAAATCTTCATCCAAATTCTCTCTGTCCAACTAAAGCCAACCTACTCAATAAGCTATTTATCATCACTAAAAATCAAAACTTTGAGCCAAAAGAGTAGTATTAAGCTAGGCCACTTACAGGAACATGTGAATCTCTAGCATTTCTCTTGGCATCAGTGGCAGAGAAAACAGTGTAGACAAGGACAAAGGTGCCAATAATCTCAGCACCAAGTCCATCACCTTTAGTGTAACCAGGGTTAACCACGTTGGCCCCACCACCAAGTCTCTGATAGGGTCCCACCATGAAACCCTTCACAACACCAGCACCACAGATGGCACCAAGGCACTGCATCACTATGTAGAAAAGTGCCCTTGTTAAGGACAACTTCCTTGCCAAGAACAAACCAAATGTCACAGCTGGGTTAATGTGTCCTCCTGTTTCAATACAAATTAGGGATCAGTCAACTTTAAAGAGAAATATAAACAAACCAAAAGTTGTACATACCAAATTTCATGAACAAGAGTACATGTTAAGGGTGTGTTTGGTGCGAAAAAATTATTTTTCATTTTTTCCATATTTGATTGGTCAAATTTTTTTTAAAATGTTTTTTTAGGAAAAACAAGTTCCTTAAAATGAGAAAATGACTTTGTCACTCCTATTCATCTTCCAGCATACCTCATCCCCACCCCCCACAGCTCCCACTCCACTACCTCACACCCCTAGCTCCACCCAACCCCCAAACCACAATCCCGGTAGTGTTTTTTTTCATATTATATATAAATATTTTGGGATAATATATTCTACTTATTTATCAAATACCAGAAAATAAGTAAAAGAGGCGGCCGGTGCACTAAGTTCCCACTGTACGCGTTCCCACTGTGCGCGGGATCTAAGGAAAAAAAGGGCCGGACCACTGTTACCCTACATTTCTACAAAAGGCTATTTTTACAGCTTGAAAACATAACTTTACCAGTTATGCCGAGACTTCCTTCTAGGTGGGTATTTTAAAAGATCCATAAAAATAGTTACCAAAATAGGGATAACAATGAAAAACAGTGACAACAAACAAAAACGATTACAACTTTTTTAGTATTACTAGCCAAAAAATAAACAAGATTTGAGAAAGAATTAATTACTAGTAACCAACCTGAGATACCAGCAGTACAGTAAACAAGAGCAAAGATCATACCACCAAAAGCCCAAGCAACTCCTTGAATACCCACAGAAGAACACAAACTATCAGACCTTTTAAGACCCATAACAGTCAATATAGTGATATACAAGAACAAGAAAGTAGCCATGAATTCTGCTATTCCAGCTCTGTAAAATGACCATGATGACAATTCTCCTGGCTCAAATAAAGGAGCTGGTGGTGGCTCTTTGTAGTCCTTGTCTGTTTGTGCAGCTGTGCCTAAGGGTTGAGTTTCCCTGAACTTGTTTGCTCCAAGCTTAACATCTTCTTCCTTGTTCTCTGCCATTTTTTCCCTCACTACTCTTTTTTCTCTGCGTGGTGTTGAGTGCTTAATGGAATCAAAAAAAGGAAGTTAAGTGCTGAGACAGGACAAGGGTTTATCTTGTTTTATAGTGGAGAACTCATCATTTACTCCCAGAAAAATAAGGGGTCGTTTGGACTATGGTTAGGGGTAGTTTGGTTCGAACACAAGTGATGTTAGGATTATTAATATATATTATGTCCGATCTAATTTATATAATGGAGTTTTATTGGGCATGAAATTTAAAAAATAAAGGAAAATTTTTAAATTTTGTGGTCTAAAATAAATTTAAAATATTTATGTAGTTATAAATTATCTCGTTAAGTGTAAAAACTAAAGTTTTAAGTTAAATTATTGTCAAATAAGAAAATGTGTCATTTTTTTGTACTGACTAAAAAGAAAAGTGAGTCATATAAATTAGGACAGAGGAAGTAAGTAATAATTATGTTGAAATGAGTTCTTATCGGCGGTTTGATTTATTATATTAAAAATAGCAATGCATTTTATAATTTGTAAATAGTATTAAATAGGTTGTATAAATATAAAAATATTACTTGTATTTTTAATGTCATAATTTATTATGTGTAAGAATAGTACCGAACAGAATGTATAAGTAATATTGCTATCAGTTGTACTAGATTTAAATTTGTAGTCAAACGTTGTACTAAATTTTTATTACCAGCACTATTCTACCAAATATATACTACCAAACGACTCCTTAGAGTTATACGTATTAGTAATATAGAGATTAATTATATAAAATTTATAATTATTTATATATTATTATTGAATGTATTAGTTATGTTATCTTTCATCCTACATAAACTAACATCAATTACCTCATAACTTATACTGTACATTTTAATTTATAACCAAACATCATATATTTGATATGCTGGATTATATACATAGCGATTAAAATACAATCAGATATGACACTAGCTATACAACAACAATAACAACATACTCAGTGAAATCTCACAATGTGGGGTCTGTGGAGGGTAGAGTGTACACAAACCTTACATCTACCTTGGTAGGTAGAACGGTTGTTTCCGAGAGACCATCGGCTCAAGACAAAGCACAAGCCCAAGCAAAGTAAGACACACAAAGTGCGTAAGTCATGACATCCCATTCTAAAAAAAAGAACCAAAAAGAGGCAATAGTTAATGCAAGTAAATAAGACAAACAAAATACACATAGCTGCATAAATCAAACAACAAGGGACTATAAGGCAATATGATAGGCTAAGCGAGCCTACAATAATAATACTACAACTACCAGTTTGTAAGCGTAGGTAAGACTACGTTGGACTACCTACTATCCTTATACCCTAATATATGTCCTCCATAACCTCCTACCTAAGGTCATGTCCTCAGTGAGTTGCACCTGCGCCATATCCCGTCTAATCACCTCTCCACAATACTTTCTCGGCCTACCTCTACCTCTCATGTACCCGTCCATAGCCAACCTTTCACACCTCCGCACTGGCCATTTATGTCTCTCATCTGCACGTGTCTGAACCATCTCAACCTAGCTTCTCGCATATTATCCTTCACAGAGGCCACTATCACTCTGTCCCTAATATCATCATGTCTAATTCTATCCCTCCTTATATGCCTACACATCCATCTTAGCATCCTCATCTCCGCAACTTTCATCTTTTTGGTGTGCGAAGTCTTTGACCGGTCAACACTCCGCCCCATACAATATGATTGGTCTAACCACCACCCTATAGAACTTGCCTTTAAGTTTTGGTGGCACATTTTTATCGCACAATACTCTAGATGCGAGACTCTATTTCATCCACCCTGACCCAATACGATGTGTGACATCGTCATCAATCTCTCCATTCCCTTGGATAATAGATCCGATGTACTTGAAGCTCCCTTTCTTTAGAATGATCTTGGTTCCAAGCCTCACCTCCACGCCTGTCTCAAGATCGCTCCTGTCACTGAACTTGCACTCCAAGTATTTGTCTTGGTCCTACTCAGCCTAAACCCTTTATACTCCAAAGTCTGTCTCCAAACCTCCAGCTTAGCGTTCACTCCGATGCGGGTGTCATCAATTAGGAATATGTCGTCTGCGAATAACATACATCATGACACCTCCCCTTGGATTTGTCGCATCAATCCATCCATCACTAAGGCAAATAGGAATGTGTTAAGAATTGATCCCTGGTGCAGTGCCCCATCATAACATATAACCCCATAAGTGAAATCTGAGAAAAGTGAAATATTACATGAATAATTCAACTCTCAACCAAACAACTCCTAAGTGTGCAAAGTTCTTTTTTCTTTCACTAGTTAAATTATGAATAATTCAGCTAGCAACCAAACCAAACAACTCCTTATGCTATCTTCCTATCATACGTAAAATAACGTCAATTACCTCATAACTTATACATTTAAATTTATAACCAAACATCATATTTGATATACGGAATTATATACATAGTTATTAAAATACAATCAAGATATGACACTAGTTATACAACAATAACAACAACAACAATAACATATAATTCCACAAGTGAGATCTGAAAAAGGTGGAATACTACATGAATAATTCAGATGGCAACCAAACAACTCCTAAGTGTGCAAAGTTCTTTTTTCTTTCACTAATTGTATAAATAAATTATTGGGTTGGTCTAATCTGTTTTTAACCTAATTAATTTTTTAATGGCATATTGTGGACCTTACAGATGAGAGTATTGTCTTTGGTAAAGAAAGAAAAGAAGGCACTGGATTATGTTGATAGATTTTTCTATGGTTTTATTAGTTGTCCTTATCTTCTACGGAGTGTCACATTATTTATTCCTTGAAACCACAAACTCCTCCATTTGATTTGCTGGTCGGGACCAACTTATTCACCTAATCTTCAAATAGTTGCAACAAGGGCAGCTAAGCAAAATTTTGAAACTGTATTGCCATCATAAAGTGATTTCTTTTTGTTTACTAGTATATTTTTTTGTTTAAAATTAAACAAAGGAGCTGATTTTATATTCGGTTGGTTTCAATTTATGTGTCACTCTTTTTTCTCTCTCGTCATTCTCAAAAAATGATACTTTTCTATAGTATTTAGTAACGATTCAACTTTAAACTTTCATTTTTATCTTTAATGAGATAGTTTATAGCCATAAATATTTATAACATGGTTTATATCACAAATTTAAAAAGTCTTTATTTAATTCTTAAATTTGTATTTAGTCAAACATCATCAAATAAATTGAGACAAAGGGACTAATAATTTTTGGAAGTCCCACATACGTGTGGGATGATATAGCTGAACTTTTTATATATTATGAACAATCCTTACTTTATGAGCTAGCTTTTGTATTTGAATTAAACTTAAAGTTTTTTTTATTTTTTATTGTATCAGAATCACATACATTCAGAGTCTTAGTTTACCCAGTATTGAGTCCTCATATGATGTTGGTCAAGCCCATGTTGACAGGCTTGAGCAGGCGGAGAGAGGGTGTTGGAACTCCCATTTCACGTGTGTGTAATATCGCAATTGACTCTTTGTATGATCTTGAATAATCTTTCATCTCATAATTTAGTTTTTAATTGAATTAGACTCAAGGTGCATATTTTTATCATGAAGCAGCCACCTCTTTCCATTTCCTTTATCCGATGAGTTATCCTCTCAAGGTCCATTTTTCAGTATTATGAAGCCAAATTTATCTTCAATGTGTTATCCGTCGAGGACCAAATTTTCTTATCATAAAGACAGTTATGGTGTAAATCATTTCGAGATTAAAAATTCTATTAACTAGGTATCCGGATTTATAATCCCTTATTTTTATAATCAAACAATGCGTAAGATGATAAAATAAAAACTTATCATTACGTGGAAAACCTTTATATATTGGTTGTTTGATAAAACTGAAGGTTAGATTTAGTGATGATTCTCTCCGTGCAAACATAATTTCGTATAGCTAAAGATATTAAGAAATTTGTAGCACAATTATCCCAAAATATAAGGAATCTTAATTTTGTTTTACTCCATTTTTCCTTTTGTTTGAAATAAGCCCACAATACTGAGTTAAAATTTCAACATTTGTCTAGGTAACATTCTATCCATATCTTGAGCCATTTTTTAAATAGTGATGATGACCGAATTAGTTTAAACACAAGTCGATTATCTCATCAAATACTTATATTTTGTATTAATTTTATCAATACAAGAATAGAACATTTTTATCCACCAAAATTTAGGCAAATTGCTACAAACGAAAAAGCAACAAAAAAGAATCTTAGCTCTCGTTTGATTAAAGATTTTGAAGTTAAAACTTGAAATTTGAAATTTTGAGTTTTTGAAGTTGTGCTGAATATGCATTTTATCTGTTTTTTTTTAAAAAAAATTGTGCATGGAACTGAAATTTCTCCAAGAAGTGATTTGAGCCTGTTTTTGAAACTTAGAAATATTAATAAATTATTAAAATTTGATCAAATATTATGACTAAATATTTAAAGAGAGAATTTAAAATATTAGCTAAAATTTATGATCAAACACTAACTTATTATTGAGTAGATTATGGGCGGTGGGCTTATCTAAGCAAAGCTAAATAAAGCTCATTTTAAGCCCCTGACCATGTTTTCTATATTTATTTTTTTGGAAATCACAGCCACAGCCCACAATAACCCAAAAGAAAACAAAAGAAAAGAAAAGAATGGTCCCCGGGGCATAGCTGAATGACAAATGAGGAAAACTTAAAATTCAGCTGCAGGTTTGCAACGTGAGCTGGAACCCTAGTGGGAGCAATTTGTAGAACCTTGTAGGTGATATCAGTTGCTCTATTCTCAAATTCTGATCATTCAGACACATTCCGTAATTTATTAATAATAGTGCTAAGAGATCGAGACTATTATCTTCAGAAATAGCATGACTTCCTCAGGACACCTGAATATATATAAAAAAAAAGAATGAAAGATATGAAGGTGATCGAGTGCCTGAGAAAAAAAGTAGCCGTTCCTTTATGTGACCATTAAGAAAAAGTGACAGCTTTTGCAATAACATATTTACATGGCTAAGGCCCTATGGCCAGGAAGTATCATCTGGCAGGCAGTATGATACAAATTTAGGGCCCATCTTTTGGCTGTGGGAGCAGTTAGCCATTGTACCTGTAGCTGAAAAGGAATAAAGGATCCCAGAATAACATTTTATGGGAAAAGTCCTTGTCAAAATGACATGATTTACCCACTTGGCCATAAATTTTGTAAAACTTCAAAAAAGAAGAGTTTTTAAATTATGTTTTAAAAATAGTTTTTTTTAACTTGAAATTGTGTCCGAACGTGCATTTACTTGAAAAAAATTTAAAATTGTGAGTGAAAGAAAAATTTCACTCAAAAACTAGGTCAAACTAATTTTTGAAACTTGAATTTTTTTCTTCTTTTTTATAAAAATCGACGGTAATCCAATTATTGCAATATTTTTTATGAGGATAACTTGAGCGGGTTGAGTTATAATCCGCAATTCAATCCGTTTTGATCCAACTCATTTTGATCCTAAGTTTTTTAGACGGAAAACAACCTTTTGCAGAAATGTGAGGTAAGACTGCGTACAATAGACCCTTGTGGTCTGGCCCTTTTCCGGACCCCTCGCATAGCGAGAGCTTAGTGCAACGGACTGCCTTTTTTTTGGATCATAACCCGTTCATTAACCTAACTTATTTTGACCCGTCAAAATTTAACTCAATCCGTCTATTTGACACCTCTGGATCTAACACTATTTTCTTATGATGTCTAACCATTTCTTTGCACACTACAATTTCTATCATCTTACACATCACTTAGCTTGTCCAATTTAGGGAAGGGAAATCAATGTTGCCTGGTCTGTGAGGCATATTTATCTTGCGCAAATGGTTGTACTACTAATCCCTATCATTCCCACAAAAACATATTACTCTAATGTTGTCCTATATTATCACTAATTACCCTAGCTAAAGTTAATATATTTTCAAGAGAACTCCGTACAAAGAACAAAAAGAAAAATAAATCATGCTCCACTACCCTAACATTTGTGATAACTATTGTGGGCTTGTTTGGTAGCTTTATTTAGAATTTCCAGCAAAGAGTTTGATCTTTATATCTTAAACGAAAAAGAGGAATATCCAATCATGGTCTATACAACTCATACTCGTGACATGATTAATTGGCTTTTAGCCCTACTCACATGCTATATTTTGCACCTCCAAGCCCCTACTCCATCAAATACAAATGTTTTGATTTTCTTTACTTTATTGTTTTATTGTGATTCTTTCAGCTTTTTCTTGTATAACCCTATACTAAGGAATATCAAACAAAAAAGACAAAAGGAAAACTGAACAAACAGAAACGAAAAGGAACAAGTGAAAGAAGTGATCTCCCTATATATGAAATCTGGTCTCATACGTAGGTAACTAATATGGAGTCTTTATTGTTTTTGTTTTTATTGATTGATCAATTGTTATCAACTACAAATTGTATTCATTCTTTTAGGGAGGACACAATTAGGGTGGAATATAATTTATGAAATTTATTTTTCTAATTTTCATTAGGAAAATCATTTTTTTTAATTTTTAAAAAACTTGTTTTCCTAAATAAACTGTTTACAAAAATATTAATTGACCAACTAAACATGAGAAAAATAAAAAATATATTTTAACACATATTTTCCTCGCCCTCTCGACGTTGCTGACTCGACATGGCTTCGTCTTGACGCTATTGTCAAACAGTGTATTTATGGCACCATCTCTAAAGACCTGCTTCACACGATCATGAATACAGGTGTCTCAGCTTGTGAGTTCTGGGTACGTTTAGAGGAAATATTTTTGGATAACAAACATACTCGTGCCGTATATTTGGAGGAACAGTTCAACAATACACATCTTGAGAATTTTGCAAACATGTCCGAGTATTGTAAATAATTGAAACTAGTTGCGGACCAATTATCCAACGTGGGGACACCCGTGTCCGAAACCAAGATGGTCCTACAACTTGTTGCTGACTTAACAAAAGGTAAATACGATACTTTGGCCACAATGATACAACATGCAAATCATTTACCCAGCTTCAACAAGGCCCGCGCAAATTATTGTTGGAAGAAACCCGATGTGCCAAGCAGGACGAGCACAATCAAAAGGTGTTAGCAGTTGAAACGCCCGCGTAAAAACACCGCTACCGCCGGCCAGCCACCACCTCCGAAAAACAACCAGTCGCGGAACAACCGGGGCGGCTGCGACAGGAGTTGTAGGGGCCGCGGTAACGGGAAGGGTGGCACAGGCCACGCCGGACAACAACAGTTTGCCAGTAATTTCCCGATGTGGGCTAACCCAGGGCAGTGGCCCAACACTGTACCCCTGGGCCTCGGTTCCATTACCTTACCATCAACTAAACCCGGGACAACCCAGTGTTACGGGGCCGCCTCAGCCCACTACAGACACCCATTTTTCCCAAAGAGCCAATATTCTCATGGCCCAATCAGAGCTCCACCCGAAGTCCGCCCCCACTGATTTGGGCCAGGCCTTCGACACTTTAAATCTCCAGCAGCCCTATGAAAATTGGTATGTGGATACGGGAACCACGTTTCATCTCACCCACTCCTCATGTATTATTTCCAAACTGTTTCATTTAAAGTATCCTCAATTTATTACTGTTGGTAATGACCCAACCGCCTCACCCACCATTCTCCCTAAATAACGTCCTGTATGCTCCCCATATCATTAAAAACTTAATATCTGTCAGGAAATTTACTCGTAACAATTTTATTTCTGTTGACTTTGACCCCTTTGGTTTTACTGTGAAGGATCTTCGTACGGGGACACCTCTTACGAGATGCAATAGCACGGGGGATCTCTATACGTTCCCATCCACCTCCGCTGCCAACTCCTACTCTCCTATATCTCTCGATACTATCTCTCAGTCAACTTGGCATAATAAGCTTGGACACCCAGGAGCCCCTGTTTTTAATTTTCTTAGAGGTAATAACTTTATTAGATGTAATAATGGGAAACTTGCCCAACATTGTGTTTCTTGATCTTTAGGCGAACATGTTCGTCTTCATTTTAAGTCATCTTTAAGTGTTACATTTTCTCCTTTTGACATTGTTCATGCTGATTTATGGACATCTCCCATTACTAGCTCACTTAGTCATAAATAATATCTAGTCTTATTAGATGATTTCTCTCATTTTATTTGAATTTACCCACTAAAATTTAAGTTGGAAGTTTTTGCCATGTTTCTTGAATTTCATATTTTTATCAAAACACAATTTGAAAAAGCCATCAAATCTTTTCAATGTGATAATGGTCATGAATTTAATAATTTTACGTTTCACAAATTCTGCAAAAATAATGGCATGGTTTTTTGGTTTTCATGTCTCCGCACCACCCCTCAAAATTGCAAGCAGAATAAATCATCCGCACCATAAATAACATGGTTCGTACTCTCCTATTTCATGCCTCTCTCCCTCCATCCTTTTGGGTATATGCAGTCAAAATGGTAGAATATGTCCTTAATATTTTACCTACTAGTACTCTTCATAACATGACCCCAACCGAAATCTTATACCGCCGGATCCCCTCCTACGATCACCTTCGGATTTTCGGTTGCCTTTGCTATCCAAATCTTGCCTCCATCGTCCCTTACAAATTAGCACCCCGAACCACTCAATTGTCTTCGTAGGTTTCCCGTCTAATCATAGGGTTTATTTGTGCTATGACTTGTCCACTCATCAAAGTCACGTCTCTCATCACGTTACGTTTGACGAGACGATTTTTCTTTTGCAAATATTCAAAAATTCCGAAACATAGACTATACCTTTCTAAACGAGTCTGACACCTCCCTCGTCATACTTACCGAACTTTGCCGTACCACCACCACAACTACCACGCCTCTGTCACCGCCACATGTCACTTCTGATATCGATAGTCTTTCTGAACTATCATGGTCACCGCCGATTGCCACTCCCACCATCGGCAATCGGCCGACTGCCTCTCTGACCCATCCCGGTATCTCCTTTCCCACTCATTGGCCAACTCCACCATTAACCCCAGTGTCACCACCACCTGCCACCGGTATTCCAATCAGCCAGCCTAACCCCACAACTGTCCCGGTCACCACGACCCAGCACTATGCACAAACCCAGACCTAGACCCAGCACTGTAACCAAGCCACACCGCAGCCCCCACAATCTCCACCCACCCATTCCCCGTCATCGATATTGTCACCAGGTCACCCACTTCACATCGATCTACCTAGATCGTCGCCCCCACCTAACCTGACGTCGATCCTAGCAAACACCAACCTAATACCCTGCTCCGTCACCCAACCTAGCCATCAACCCGATATCGTCATTGCCTCCCGTAACCCAAAACTAATTCCCCACCAAAATACCCAACCTACCCCTGCCCCCACGCACCGTATGGAAACCCGTGCCCAATACGAGATTTTCAAACCCAAAGTCCACAAT